>VZRI01006994.1:196026-327921 GCA_013397515.1 Upupa epops
TTGGATGAGGGTTTAGGGTGCACTGTCAGCAACTTTGCTGATGACACAAAGCTGGGTGGTGTCACTGACACCCCAGCAGACTGTGCTGCCATTCAGCGAGACCTGGACAGGCTGGAGAGCTGGGCAGAGAGAAAGTGAATGAGGTCCAACAAGGGCCAGTGTAGAGTCTTGCATCTGGGCAAGAACAACCCCAGGGACCAGTATAGGTTGGGGACTGACCTGTTGGAGAGCAGTGTAGGAGAAAGGGACAGCAGGATGACTCTGAGCCAGCAATGTGCTCTTGTGGCCAAGAGGGCCAACAGCATCCTGGGGGGGATCAAAAGTGAGGTGGTTAGCAGATCTCCCCCTCTACTTTGCACTGGTGAGACCACATCTGGAGTACTGTGTCCAGTTCTGGGCCCCTGAGTTCCAGAAGGACACAGAGCTGCTGGAGGGTGTCCAGCATAGAGCAACAAAGATGATGCAGGAAGTAGAGCACCTCCCTTATGAGGAAAGGCTGAGGGACCTGGGTCTATTGAGCTTGGAGAAGAGGAGGCTGAGGGGTGACCTCATTCATATCTACAAATATGTAAGCGGTGGGTGTCAGGAGGATGGAGGGAGCCAAGCTCTTCTCAAGTCATCTGTTGATAGGACAAGGGGCAATGGGTGCAAGCTGGAACAGAGGAGGTTCCATGTAAATATCAGAAGGAGGGTAACAGAGCATTGGAACAGGCTGCCCAAGGGAGTTGTGGAGTCTCCTTCTCTGGAGATATTCAAGACCTGCCTGGATGTGTTCCTGTGCGACTTGGTCTAGGTGATCGTGCTGTGGCATGGAGATTGGACTAGACGAACTTTCGAGGACCCTTCTGATCCCTAATGATTCTGTGATACTGTGATTCTGTTACAGATAAAGACAGATATTTCAATCCATAGAATGTTCATCCTCAACTGACATGGTCCTCATTAACAGCTTCAGTTTTAAATACAATGCCTGTAATACTAATTTTTAGTTGACAGGGAAGTCTTTGCATTTTTGTTTTAATTACATTCTTTTTATTGGCACCAATTCCAAAAGAGAAAAAGAACACCCTAACATTTAGAATATATTAAGCTCATGTGGGAACTGGAGAGTCCATTATGAATTTAGTGTGCATAGCTAAGGTAGCCCAAAGGCTGCCTTTCCAGTGCACAGCAGTCTCAGTAGCAGAAAAGACTATTCTGGAATATCATGGAATGGCACTTCCACTTCACTTACCACTCTTCTCTCAGCATTACCCTGCATACATACCTGAGTAAAACTCTTTAAACTCTTCAATATTTGCTAAGAGAATGCCATAACAAGCATGAATCCACTCTGGAAACGCTGATAGCCTTTGCCAATGAGGCAAGACTATACACTAGAAATCTAAAATTACTGCTTTCCTTAAAAAGTTATATCATGCCCATTGTCATGACCTACCAGAGGCCTAACATACCACCTGGAGCAACACAACCGTACATCATCTGGCCTTTTATGGTGATTCCATGAATTTATATGCCTGGAGGCTACAAGAGGGACAGCAGGTCCAAACAATAACCCCGAAGCACCCCCTTCTGCAATAGAAGCTGTTTGCTTAGCTGTTTTCTGTTTTTTCATTTGCTTAATCTCAAACACTCTAGTGCCTGTGGTTTTACTCACAGAGCAAAAGCATCACAAACATGGGCATGAATAAACATTAACAAGAGCATTCATGCCAAAAGTGCTTTCATGACCATTGTGAAAAGCTTTCCATTGTGTGCAAAATTGATTTGCTGAACAGTTATGAATATTCACAGGTGATCAATGGAGAGGAAGGAGACTCATCCTGTTCATACAACTTAAGTCATCTAACCGGGGAAGTGTGTGACTTAGGTCACCAGTCTCACTTAGGAGCAGGATCCTAAAGGCAGAGATGCCAATACCACTCTCTCTCTTGTTTTCAATGTGTCTAGATCAAATCCCATACGAATAACAAATATTCCTGGCAATCATTACGTGAATAATTCACATGCTAAAGGTCATACAGACACATTACACCTATAGGAAGTGCAAACAAATACATGAATAAACACAAGGAATTATGTGGAATAAGCAGATAATGTAACAGACTTTGTTTGTCCAATTATACAGGCAAATCTAAACAGTCATTTGAAAGGTAGTGATGAAATGGCACAAGGGTTAGAAGGACCAGTTTGCTAAGCACCAGTCAATCCCTTCTCTTTTTTGGAACTGAAAAGCTGAGCTAGACTGATGTACTACTGTAACTAGATCGTTTGGAATGAAGTGCTTCCCAAAGACCAATAAACAAGTGGAGGAACTAAGGTTTAGAATACATCTGAGCTCTTTTAGGTCCTGTAATAAGGTGGGACAGTAAAGGTTTTAAACAAATGTTTGAATACCTCACACTTACAACCATGAGTTGCTAGTGTCATCCTCTCCATCTTTTTCCTTCTAGTCACAATACTTGTTGAATAGTGCAACAAAACAAATAATGAAAGATCAATAGGGTTGTGTGAGAAAAACTAGGGCTGAGAGATAACAATAACTCTGACTCTGCTGTTTCAGAATAGAAGCAATAAAGACCAAAAAGCGAAGCGAGGGAGTAAATCAAAGACGGCTTGTAATAGAACAAAGCTGCTGAAGCTATTCACCATCTGCTGTTAATAAACTCACATGGGACTAGGTCTTCAAAAGAGTTCTGTGCCCATTCAGACATCTACATAAATGGCCAGGTTTAAATGCAACACAAAAAACCCAAAGCAAAACAAAAACCAGTACAATGACTGTTGGTTGTTCTGGGTTTATTTTTCTCTAAACCTGGCTACAAGTGTTAGGGCAAAAGCCCAAGAACCAAGGGGTGCTGAGATCTATGAAATATTTTTTCCTGCTTGCAGCTGGTGAAAGGACAGACTGTCCATGATGCGCAGCATTTTGGCAATCTAATGGAAGTCCTGGTAAATACAGGACCCGTAAATGTTACCAAGTAAAGGGCTATAGGCCTCCATGCTGGTAACAAAGGTGTGCAACAGGTCACAGAAAGCAAAACCTAAAAGATCTTCTTGTCTGCACAGCACTGCAACTGGAGACAACGCTGGGATGTATTTCAATCCAACAGGTAACAGGCCCCTCTGATGTACTCTGCCCATGGCACAGGCACATTATCAGATTTACAGTTGGTCAGCACAGGCCAGCCTCCTCTGATCTACACAGGCAAAGTGTGTAGTGATACTGGTTAGGGAGCCTCTGGAGAGACCTTTCTGTGTTCCACACCCACCACTGTCTCTTCTCCACAAGCTCAGAGGTGGGCAGGCAGCAGTGCACGTGACAAAGAGGCTTATCTGTACTGTTTAAAGGCAAGCAGGGCCACGTTGTTCCCTGTTCTTCACCATTCCTCTCCTTTGTAACCATCGCACTACACAGAAGAGAAATGCAAAACCAGGAAAGAACAGGTTGGTAAAACTGAGCTCTCAATTGGGTCTGGGGGCTGCCTCCTTCCCTCACTATGGAAAGTAGCTCTTGGCTAGTACACATCCAGGCATGTAGGAAGAATGTTCTCCTGGTGGCAGGGGATCTTCAGGCAAAGATAAGGCATCATTCCCTAAAAAAACTCTCCTTGAAGACTAAAATGGTACACAGGACCATCTCGAGCCATTATGTGCAGGAGAAATTCACAGAAGAAAAGTGTTTTGTTTTTCAAATCTCATGGATTCATGTCTCTGTTCTGTTAGGATAAAGCAGTTCTTAAAATCAAGAAAACGCTGAAGCTTTCTTAATTCCCTGAGGATGAGACTCCTTAAAACAAAAACCTACTGAAATTCTGACGAAAGCGGGTGCCTACCTCCTGTGGGAATCCCTGAAAACCCCATCTAAGTTAGTGATGCAGCTATAATGGGTATTTTTCTTCAGGTTTACAGAAAAATCAGATGTGCGACAACCATTGTTGCAATCGTGGCTCACAGTTAATTCCCTATGCACTTTGCAGAAAATACACCCCTTAATTGTCTCCTTTAAAGTTCATTCCCCATCCAAACTATCAAACACCGTAAACCCCTTTCTACTCGCTGTCAAAATGTTTATGCCGCATTCGCTAACAAGCAGTGCGGCACATAAAAGAGGCGTTTGCATTACTTGTCTGAATACACCATTGGTATAATAGAGCTATAAATTCCTCTGTTAAAGCCTCCTCCAAGCGTGGTGTTGGTACCTTCCCTTCCTTCCTTCCTTCCTTTCATATTTGCCTACAGTATGCATTACAGAATCACAGCATCACAGAATGTTAGAGATTGGAAGGGACCTTGAAAGATCACCCAGTCCAGTTCCTCTGCCACAGCAGGATCCCTTAGATACAGTCACACAGGAACATGGCCAGGCAGGTTTTAAACACTTCCAGATAAGGAGACTCTATAACCTTCCAAGGCTCTGTCACACTCACTGTGACAGGTTTCTTCCCATCTTGATGTGGAACCCCCTCTGTTCAAGCTGACACCTGTTGACCCTTTTCCTAGTATTGGATGCCACTGAGCAGAGCCTGGCTCTTTCCTCCTGACACCTGCCCTTTCCATATTGATCAACATTCATGGGGTCACCCCTCAGGTCTCCTTTTTGCCAAGCTCAAGAGACCCAGCTCCCTCAGTCTGGAAGATGCTCCACTCTATCACCTTTCTGGTTCTGTGCTGGATGCTCTCAAGCAGTTCTGTGTACTTCTGGAACTGAGGAACATTAACCAGGAGGAAAACAAGAGATTTCAAACCCTGCACATTAGTGATTGTCACCCAGCAGAAGAGGAAAGATGTCACAAAATGCCTTTAACCTTTTACCTCAGATCTGGATTTTTTTTCACTTAGAGAAGGGCAATCCTGAGCTGAAAAACCTGTGCCAAACCTGCACTATTGCCACCATGTGAGTTGTCTCTTCTCATACAAACAACTTCTGGAAAAAAGCTGGTTGGACTAGATGATCCCTGTGGTCCCTTCCAACCTGGCATTCCATGAATCTGTGAAAGCTCATTTTAAAAAACCACACAGGTAACCAGCACTCCATTTTTAGTGCCCCCTCAAACTACGTTTTCTGTGTAGTTCACTATGTCTGAGCAGTACATACAGACACAAGTGTGGGAGAACACTAAGCTTGTATTGTTTCCACTGAACACAGTTGGAAACCTCTAGTGAGGTCAATGGAGTAGGGAAACTGCACTTTCTGTTACAAGAGCAGCAGTTTTTCAAAAGGTCGGTGGCCAGCAATGCCCATCCTTTCTTCAGGCAGGCAAAATATTTGCTTTCACTCAGGCTTGGATTTGCAAGTTACAGAGTAAGAAGAAAGGGCAATTCTAGCTTGTAGGCATCACTCCCAAGCGCTTCTCACCTACTGCTCCTGCGTACGTTACTCACCTTGTTACTTGTCATTTAAACCCTCAAATTCTGCTGAATTGGAAAATGAGAAAGAAACTCTTGTGGTATGCAAATGAGATCAAAATCAGGGCAAGAAATGAGAAAGACGATCCAAGACAGGAGAGGATGAGAGAGTAAAAACCCTTCTGGGACCGTCTATTTATATTTTTGGAACTCCTGAGTTCTTGCTCCTCTTAAATACTTGTGAGGGCAGAATGGACAGGGAACAGCCTGAGGGGAGACTGGGGGGAGGACTGAGAGTTTACCAAACCAAGCACACAAAACAAAAGCAAGACTGTGGTGAGATGCTTGTTTGCTTTGGATTTCTTTAAAAAGCCTCACTGTCATCAATACTATAAGTAGGTACCAGCTGATAATAGCAATCATATAGCACAAATAGCTCTGCAATCACCACAACAATTTGTGAGTATAAAAACCTTTCAAGAGGTTTAATGTTACCATTCTCATTAATTAACTGTTCTTGTTAAAGCAGAACAAAACCATCCCACTCAAATATTACACAAAATTGCAGAATTCTGTGATTATTAAGACTGGAAAAGCCCTCTGAGCTCATCCAGCCCAGCCCATGACCTAACATCACCACATCACCCAGACCAGGGCAGTAAGGACCACAGCCATGCAGTCCTTAAACACCTCCAGGGTTGGGGACTCCACCACCTCCCTGGTCAGTCTATTCCAGGTGCTGATCACCCTTTCTGGGAGAAAGGACTTCCTAACATCTAACCCCTCCTCCTGGCACTTGTTGTCTGGGAGAAGACCCCATACCCCACCTGTCTATAACTTCCCTTCAGAGAGGGAAAAGGTCCCCCGAGTCTCCTCCAGGTTAAACACCCCCAGCTCCCTCAGCCTCTCGTCATAAGACTTTCTGATAATTAAGCACAAAATACATTCTGTTCTTTGGTTTTCATGCTTTTTTCAGAGGGGAAGGAAAACATTTTTGCCTCAGATGCATTCCACTCGTGTAAGGTTTAAGAATGCCTATGTGTTTTTAGGAACACGAACAGTCGAACCCGAAACCTATTTACATCTGTGAGAATCACTGAGCTTAGAAGAAATCTTTCTACATGTATTTTAATCAAGTAATGATTAGAACTTTTATTGCTGCAAGGGATACAAATTTAAATCATGCTATATCTGGAGCATTTCCCCATATTCAAATTAAAATAGCACCTCAGGACAGACTTCTCCAAACCAGTTTGATTATGGGATTTCTCTTAAGTACTTCTGAAACTACAGTTCCTCATCCAGCTCAAAGAAATAGAAATCTAGGGATAATATTGGTAACTAACTTTTCTTTCTCACACGCTTGCCCAGATTTGGGAACTTCAACTAACTTTGTTAATTACAGCATCTGCTCACAGCATTCCTGCCCATTGATCGATTCATTGCACTGCTCCTCAGGGGAAACCTTTCCCTTTCATCACTCAATAAAGTGAACCAGACACAAGCACTGCTGAAAGTCAAACCAAAATAACTCTGGGGTGCTAAAAACTTCACACCTAAAGAACAGCTGTATGATAACCACCAGCAGCCCTTACAGTGACCCAGTTCTGCATCTTCTCTGGGAATCAACCCATTCCCAGTTAAGTCACTAATTCTGCCCATCTACTCTGCTCTGGTGAGACCTCAGCTGCAGTGCTGTGTCCAGCTCTGGGGTCTGCAGCAAAAGGAAGACATGGACCTGCTTGAGTGGGTCCAGAGGAGGTCATGAAGATGATCAGGGTGCAGGAGAATGCCTCTGCTGTGAGAATGGGCTAAGAGAATTTGAGTTATTCAGCCTGGTGGCTCCAGGGAGACTTTAACTGTGGACATGTAGTATTTAAAGAGGGGCTACCACCATCTTAGCTCTCAAAGCTTCTGTCCCTGCCCTGTAAGCAGTAACATGGTTAGGAGAGAAAACAGAAAGCTGCTCACTTCAGGTAAAAGATTCATTTTATAGAATCAAAATGTATTGGGTTGGAATGGACTTTCAAAAGTCATTTAGTCCAACCCCTCTACAACAAGCAGGCTCAGCACTCATCAGATCAGGTTGCCCAGAGTCTCATCCAGCCTGACCTTAAATGGCTCCAGGGATGGGGCCTCCATCCCCTCTCAGAGCAGCCTGTTCCAGGGATCCCCCACCCTCAGATTCAAGAACTTTTTCCTCACATCCAGACTCAGTCGGCCCTTTCCAACTTCAAAACCATGACCCCTCATCCTATCCATTCCCTGCCCTTGGGAACAGTCTTCCCCAGCCTTGACAGCCTCTGTCAGGAATTGTAAGGTTGCTAATCAAGTGTTCTTGAGTTAATCTACAGTGGCCACACGCTCTCAAAAAAGATTTAGTGCTGTGTAACTGTGAGATGCAAAGCAGTGGTAAAGGCAGTGGCAGAACATTCCATAGAATTATTGTATAAAATTCAGATCCGAGTCCTCACTATCATGGGTTAAGAACTATTATTACATATGTAATGTATTACAGATGGAGAGGGGAGGGTGGACAGAGACGGGAAGGGCATGTTTATGTCTTCCACACTCCACCTCCCTCTTCCTCCATGCCAGCGCTGCATGGTGAAGTGGCACATACAGGTTAGTTGCCTACACAGTGGCAGAAATCCCTTCCCCTTGCTTTCATTCCATCTCCTGCTGTTTATCTCCTGCAGTGAAAGCAGCTTAAGCTTCCCAGTCTGCTCCCAATGGGCTGAACTAGAGTTAAACTAAACCAGCAACATGATTTTGCACAGCCGCCTACATTTCCCCCTGCCTGGCTACACACCAGACCCGCTGGTGCCCTGTTTGAGAGAGCTATGTGTGCTTAGCAGGCAAACAGCTCTCTTTCAAAGGAGCCGTCAAACTTGTAACTTGTAATCTTTTGCCTCGAGGCTGGATCAATAGCACTGACATTTCTATACTTGGCATAGCAAGACAGAAGGACCAGTAAGAAGGCCATCTGCTGAGAAACCAGTAAAGATGTCTGACCTTGGGTCTGCAGGTATTTGCTGTGCTTTAAACAGAAAATCATGCAGGTAGAGTTACAAATATCACAGCATACGCTGAGGAAAATCTACAGTAGACTGTAAAATAGAGAGCATGCTATTGCAGGTGTGCAGGCAAAGGAAGAGGAGCTGGAGGCAGGGCTGATGGACAGTGAGACATGGACTAACAAATCGCTGATTAGTCCCAGACTGAGGAGGTTCAACACAAGGGTGCTAGAAGGGGTGATGAGGAAACACCCAGCCACGGCAATTAAAGATGTGCAGTATGAGCTGCACAGCTTGTGCTGGTAGATCCTGATGTCTCAGTGCACCCTGTGTGCGGATAAACTCATCAGCCAGTTAACACCCATACAGCTGGCACAGAAAGGAGGAAGTATGATCCAGCACATAAGGAGCACACTGCACTACCAGCAGAACCTCTGCCTTTTGTTGTCTGTCATGTGATAAGGAAAGCCTGACTGAAGGAGCCCCAGAGGCAGAAGTGCACTCACACACAGTCTGGTTCAGTACAGAGACAGAACACAGAATTCAGGTAAAATCCTCGGCTCCCATGGGGGATTACTGCATGAAATCCTAACTGCTCACTAGGTCATGCTCCAACAGTAGCACATGAAGAAGGAAATCCTAAAACTTATTTAAATAAAGGGGGTAAGAAGCCTTCAGAATGTAAAGTCATTTGATTTTCAATAACAAAATATTGTTTCATCAAGAGATTAACCTGTTTCTATCCAGGAAACCATTAACCTCTCATCAAACTTGTTTCCCCTTTGTGGTCACAAGCTCTTTATTGTCTCTTCTTCAGTGTCTGCAATACCTCTTCAGTTAAATTCTATCTTTAGAACTTGCCTCATCTTTAGAGTGGAGCTTCCAGTTAAGAAGCAGTCAAGAAGCACAAGGTATTGTAAAAGAGTAACAAAGCTTGCTTCACATTAGCAATTAGTCTGTTTAATTATTCAACTGCCTCATTCTACAGTTTCCCTGATGTTCTTCTGTGCTTCCTTTCTCCTTGCAGCACCCATTACAGCTCACATTACCTTCCTTTGATACTTTGCTCCCTTCAAGGGGAGCCATGAGCCTAAAACATTTATTTTGTTTGCTAATAACTTGTCTGTGCAGACACTTTGGAGCTGTAGTGGCACTAGAAAAACAATTCCAAAGCCCTCAAAAGAACTGACAGACTGAAACAATCATTATGACCCAAGCAGAATGACTTGGTATACAAGGATCATCTTCTCAGAAAGCAGAACAGCTCTCTTTCCTTAAGGAAGAGGCTGAGAACTGAAGTAGAGTTGATGAAGTATCTGGGTTTTGTTTATATGATGTTATGGGTCTGACTTGACTTGAGACTTCCATAAATAATCAGGTACCAGAACCTACCATAGGATCTAAATGCTTCCCGCCACATACTGTGCTGCCTTGCAAAAGTTCTACAGCACATCCAGCAGGTGCTTGGGAGGAAGATGTTGTGGAAACACAAATAAGGAAGTGGCACACAGAAAGCTCTAAACAACACAAGTTATGATCTGTATTTTCTTAAGAATTAAATAGAAAAAAAGATTTTGGGATGGATCAAAAGCCTTTCAGATGGTATTTACCTGTTTAATTTGGTGATCTTCTCACACTCTCTTAACTCCTGCTTGGCTTGCTATTTTACAGCAAGTATTTATTGGGTAAGGTAATCCTGGAAAGAACTTCACTGAGAGGAGTCACAAATTAGCCCATTAATAAGAATGATGCAAAACTCATGCTTTACCAGGCATTAGGTTTCAAAGTGTCAGCAGATGTTCTTCTGAGGCCACTCCCTGAGTACTGGGGGCAGTTCTGGACCCTTCACTTCAAGAAAGATTGAGGGGCTGGAGCAAGTCCAGAGGAGAAATGAGGCTGGGGAAGGGACTAGAGGGAAAGCTGAGGGAGCTGGGGGTGTTCAGTCTGGAGAAGAAGAGACTCAGGTGGGACCTTATCATGAAGGGAAGTGGTAGTCAGGAAGGTGTTGGGCTCCTCTCCCAAGCAACCAGTGCCAGGATGAAAAGGCAGGGCCTGAAGCTGTTCCAGAGGAGGGTTAGTTTGGATGTTAAGAAGCCATTCCTCATGGCAAGGGTGATCAGAGCCTGGAATAGACTGCCCAGAGCAGTGGTGGAGTCCCCATCCCTGGAGGTTTTGAAGGACAACCTAGCTGTGGCACTCAGTGCCTTGGTCTAGCTTACTGTGGTGATCTTAAGTCATGGACTGGGCTGGATGACCTCAGAGGTCTTTTCCAGCTATTATGGTTTGAAAATGATCAAATTTTCAAGCGTTAATTGTTGTACTTTTATGGCAAAAAAGCATTTTATTTTTAAGCTGGAGGTAGCTTTCCTAGCAGATCTCCTGCATCAGTGTAGAGACTCTACAGGTGATTGGTGGACAGACTCTATAGAAGGGAATGTACTTCCTGCTTCTTCATCTTCTTCTTCCCTTCCTTTCTCCTGCTTCTCCTTTGGTACATCTTGAGAGACAGACAGCTCTCCTAGAAGAGAGCTCTCCCCCACTGAAAGTTGGGACACAGAAAGAGCCAAAACCTGTCTGCAACTCTGCTGTGGGGGCAGCCTTCTTTTGCTGAAGAGATTAGTCCACACCTGCAGACTCCTTTGGTCCCTCCCCTCTTTCTTTGAGGGCTCAAAATGCAGAAAGCAAGCACCAGCTCGTTCCTGCTCCAGGCAGTGGGCTGAAGAAAGGGCAACTCCTCCACAGCCACTTCTACAGCTTAGTCACCTTTGAAGATGCCAGACAGAGGTGAGCTCTTAATCCTCTACCTCCCTTGGTGCCTGACCACAGGGGAGAAGAGACAGGCTCTGCATAAGTCCTGTACAAAGTCCTTGGAGGCTTTCATTGGCCCATTCACCATAACAGGTGTGGCCCCATGTGACCATAGCCATGTTGGCTTTGCCTCCACTGGACTGGCAAAGATCCTGTATACTCTGCCACTGAGAGACTGAGAGAAGCCTTTACTAAGAGAGAGAAAGAGAGATCACAAGTACTGATCAACTAAGCCTTTGGCAAACAGAGGGAGTCTGGAATCCTGTTGTATCCTCTACATTTGATGCTGCTATAGACTCTAAGAAGAGCCCCAAGTAGACAGGAGCTAGAAGTATGCTGGAGACATCAGGAAGTGGTGACTTCTGCATGAGGATTGGAAAAGGAACTTTTCCACAAGGCCAAAATGTATAGTTTTTGCTCTATTCCTGCCAATCCTCTCCCTCCCCCCCCTTTCTTTTCTGGAAAGTGGGGTGCAAGTGTGTGTGTGTGGTGTCTTTGTGGTTATGAGTGTTGGTGTATGCTCTCTTGTCCCAGAGCTCTCATCTAAGGCCAAAACCCAATGTGATAGCTGTCTCCCATTTCTCTCAGAGTCTGTGTAAAGGCATTGTGATACAGCGTCTGGTTTACTTTGTTGATTCTTTTACTTATTTGGGGATTTTTCTCCTTTTCTTATTGGTGATGGGTTCAATAAACTGTTGTCTTTTTAGCAATGTTGCTTCATAGTCTGTGAGAGCTGGATGTTGTGCTTGAATTACAGACACCAACCCAAACCAATTTAGACTCTCCCCCTAAACCATTACACCAGCCTCAGTTATTCTGTGGTTCTGTGAAAGGAAAGCTGGCCAGACATATTGCCTGAGATCACAGCTCTGTTCTGTAAGAAATGAAGGATTAGTGTCTCACCATGAAACCATGGAGCAATCCTGTTGGTATTCCTCTCAAACCCAGCGCGGCGGGGGATCTGCTCAGCTTTGAACCAGCGAATGATGACATCGTGGGAAAAGGGTCTGGAGGGACGCTCCCAGATGTGACTGCAGTGGAGGGAGAATAGTTATGCAACAGACTCACACAGAGAATTAACAGCATATGAAAGCAAGGGACAACAGAAATTCCAGCTTGCTGAATGATTTTAAACCTTTGTACATTTGTACAAACTGTTTGGAATCTTTACAGAAAGCGGACTATTTTGATTTTACATTTGCAATGCAACCTGAAATGGTTTTTTCAGTGTGGAACCTGAACTGCCACACAAGGTGCCATGGACGTTTCATTCAGCTTTCCTTTGTAAGCACTGAATCCTACCATTCTGCTTACACTGCTGTTATCACCACATAAACCCAGGTTAATGGTGTCAGAAAGAATCAAGAAGAGAGCAGAGTGGCTAGTCAACTTCCTAGCACCCACTCACTGGTTTCGATTCGCATCTGCTTCTGCAATTCATAGCACTACCTAGATGATAAACTCAAAAGACACTTGATCTTGCTGAAAAAATCCTTATACCCCCTGAAATTTAGGAGTAGGTCAGCTCTCCATGAAAATTTTTGAAGAGCTCTTGAATAGGAGGCAGTTTTAGGTGGGAGGCTTAAGATGTACCCAAGAGTTTGTCCCTTTGCCTTCTCCACATTGAGCCTTGCACACTAATCTGATGGTGTTGAAGGCCCCTTTTCTCTGTGTGTGAACTCTAAGAAACTCTCTGTCAAATAAATCACATTTAGTTTACATTATTCAGTCTGTTTTCATTTTTCTTTAAACATTCTTTCTACACTCGTAGGAAAAGTACAAGACTCTGAGAATTTCCAGTAACTCAGGAAGAGCTGTTAAAATGGTGGGCAGTGGACAGGGAGCAATTCAGCAATTCAACAGAAAACAGTCCCTCCTGCACAAACCAACCTGGACACTGCAGAAAGAGACAGCAAAGGACTCGCACTGCTGTTGTTCAGCCTCATCTCCTGGTTATTATTGAGGCTTGTTCCCTGGAACAAGTTGCTCAAGCCAGCCACTTTTCCCTTCTGGATGGCACGCAAGGACTGCCGACGGTACTCATCCCGCGCTCGGCGTGCTTTGTGGCTCCTCTCCGCATCGGCAGCTTTGGATCTGCGCACTGGGTTAAAGGAATAGGGAGGAGAGACTGAGAAACACCATCAGCCACTTACACAACAACTTGTTCCCTTTATCCCCTACAGAACCCAGTTTAAAGACTGTTCCCATTGCAACATGCTGCTAAGGAGATGGCTAACAGACAGATGACTTCCCTGGGGCTTCAGCAGGCCAGGTAGCAGCTACTGGTGATTTGATTACTACTGGCAACAACTGAGCCTCCACATAAGGTGACTGCATCTGATGCTTGATTTGGCCACAGTGAGAGAAACTCTTCTTTGGGATATGTTTCCCACTGGCAGCACACCAAGTTTGACGTTTCAAGAAAGACTGTTAACTACTGCTTAAAATTAAGCCTAGGTTTAACAGAGTTCTTCACAACTAGGCATATAGCTAGCACTGCGGGAGCCACTCCCAGCTTTTACCATTACAGAAATGAACATGTGAGTTACTTTTTACTCTGAAACGGATATACTGGCTGTGCTACAGGAAAGTCACAGAAGCCTCCATCCTGACAACTGTCATCTAAAAATGGTCTCAGTAACAATGGGGATATTAATAGCCACTGGAAAGGGCACGGGGATGCCATGGATTGGGTTGTCTAGCACCTGAGCCTCAGAAATTGCCTATAAAGAGCCAGAATCTCTGCTTACAGATTTAATAGGCAGCTGCAAACGGCACTGACCAGGGAGTTACATTCTTCTATAACCTGAAATGAGACTGCTGCTCTGGGCAGATGCAGGTCAGGCATCTTTCACTAAAACTTCTTCATTTTAAAACTAATGCCCTAACAACAATCCTGTCTTCAGCAGGGTGTAACTTAAAGGCATGAAGAACTATGCTGCAAATATTTGTCATCCAGCAGCTCTTTCCTGGTGCCTGCAGCCCTGTTTTGATGATTTTTTTTTGGTTTTTTTGAGACACAAATAACTTCAGGCAGGCAAATTATTCCAGTGGAAAACAAACCTTTAACATCCAGTGAAGCAAATATTAAAGAAGCAAGCCATTGCCTCCAGTAGCAATTATCAATCCTGCCATGACTATCCTGGCTTAGATCATGCCCGATTCATAAAGTGCACATGCTGCTTCTTACTCTGCTGTGACTGGGAGCACGCGATATAATACCAGGCAGCTGCATTTCATTAGGCTGCTGCATGCCTCTGTTTTACACTCCTGATTTATAGCAAGCACAAGTGTAAATGGATTTGTCCAAATTATGAAGAGCTTTAATGGAATCAAGAAATGAATGTGCTTAAAGCAAAATGAAACTAAATAAAACCCTCTTGGCAAATGAGGGAAAGTGAAAAGACCTTCTAGTTCTGTACTACTGCTGTCGGTAGAAAGATACACGGGACTAAGAGCTCACCAATATAGCCTAACGAACGAGGTGTAGATGCTTTGTATGCATACAGCCAGCAGTACTTCAGTTTCATTTAAGTACAACACAGCAACAAATAGCTGCACAGCACAGTCAACACGAGTAACAGGTTCCCACTGGTTATCCTGAAGGTCATTCCTTTGTAAGGCAGATCATGTCATCTGAATATCCTCGTTCAGCGGCTCAAGCACATTACCTACAAACTGCCTGCAACTTTTCTGTAAAGCCACTCACTAATGGCTGCTTGGTGTTTGCCACGACATGACAGCAAGGAAGCACAGTGCTGCTCAGTAAGACATTTAGAAGCCCATCAGTGCTTGTCACCACCACAGCATACAGATTCAGGGCAGCCTGCCCGGAGCGTTCTGGGATTCTTCTCTATTCATGTACAGGCTGCTGGGTAATGAAAAAGGCAAAGTAGCTCCATGCCCCACTTTCCTCAGTGACAGACACTCATTCTCAGAGACATGCCTACTGGGCTTTTGCCTGCTGATAAAGCCCCACCATCAACAGTGACCTGCGCTGCATCTTCCCAAACTGTCACATCTTAGTCACAAAACAGTGGGGAGAGGCAGCAGAATCTGCGATTGTTTACTGATACTTACAGCACTTTTTGACAGTATCACAGAATCACAGAATTATTGAGACTGGAAAAGACCTCTGAGCTCAGCTAGCCCATGATCTGATATCACCACAGTAAGCTAGACCATGGCACCAAGGGCCACAGCTAGTCTGTCCTTCAACACCTCCAGGGATGGGACTCCACCACTGCCCTGGGCAGTCCATTCCAGGCTCTGATCACACTTTCCATGAGGAAGGGCTTCCTAACATCCAACCTAACCCTCCTCTGGCAGCTTCAGCCCTTGCTCCCTCATCCTATCACTATTTGTCTGGGAGAAGGGCCCAGCCCCCACTTGTCTACAACTTCCCTTCAGGTNTTTCCTTTATCTACAGAGATATATAGAGAGCTATATGTGTGTGGTTACATGTATGCACCCACTCACACCCGTGTACTTGTGACTGTGTCAGGATAAGGAAGGCTCAATGCACTAGATAGCTAAATGCATACATGTAGACTTTATACACACCTACACAGGCATTTTATTCATGTCATGAAGAATTCTACAGGGGAATTCCCAACAGAGGTATCCGAAGACGTATCACTGACCATAATAACGCATTTTCATCCATCTTGTTTAATAGAATCCTGGTTTTCTCTGTATCCCATTCCTTACAGTTATTCTCAGAAACTAGAGTCTAGTGTTGCTACATCACCCCAAGTTTCCTTTAAAACTGACTGGCCAAGGGGCTTTCTATTAGGTAAATAATTGAAGCCACTGCCATCAATAACTGGTTTAGGTGGACAAAGCCTCATCCAGACACTGCACTCAAGAAGATACAAAAAGGTTTTCCACTGTGTTCCAGACAAGACGGTGTGTGCCACATGAACCATTCCTCTATACCGACACCTCCCACAAATCCGTCTATCTTGAGAAAGTCACTTCAAAGTCTGAAGGTAAATCTGGACAGATTTCTGTAGCAGGTTTTTCTTACCATAGGATGTAGTGAATATTCATATTTCTCTCTGCCTCTGAATCAGAACTTTATCATCTGGATCAGGTCTATCAGGAATGTCCTTAGGTGGATGGAGGCACAAATTTTGGGCTACTCGTATTTCAGGACACATGGAAGCCTTTCTCATGACACAAAAACTAAAGGCACTAGGTGAGGTAGGACCAGATTGCTGTTCTCCGCTCTCTGTCATATTACAGTCAGTGTCTTTCTCTCATGGTCCCTGTGCCAAGCATCCAAGCCAACAGTCAATATTTTCAGCTGGGAGATCGGATCTCTGAATGATGCCTTCCATTCCTAAAACCTCTGAATCATCGCTACAGGTGGGTACATCCAGCATCAACGGTTACTTCAAACAATACTTTGCACTTTATTTGTCTTCCTTCTACATGACAGAGTAATGTCAAGACTAACAGGGCTGGGAAATTATGAATTTGATTGATTTGTCAAGCTCACAGGAAATTTATTTTGTACTTTTGAAGAGCTGTTGGAGCTACATGAAAGCAGAAAAGCACGTGTGCTATGAATATGCATCCTCATTTTTAAATTACTTTGTTTGAGCTTTACCCTCATTAATAATTCTTGGGAGCTTGTTGATGAGCAATTCAAAATGACTACTTAATAGATAAAACTCAATCTTCACATTTGCTGAGTGCACATACAAATCACCCGGTGTTTTTCCCCTTCCTAATTGGAAAATAACTTCCCACAACCACTCTGCAACATGGCTCCAATTCAGCAACCTCCTCATCTAAAAGCAAGTGAGTAATCCAGCCCTACTCAACAATGCAGTGGGAGACCTGCTGAAGTTCCCTGAGCATGTACTTAGGGCTGAGTGCTCAACGAGCGTGTGCAGAGCTGAGCTGGGGACTACTCACTTTGAAATTTAGCATATTATCAAAGGATCCTGCCAGCAAACTCACTTGGATTTCTGGGGAAGGGAAGTACTAAACAGACACAAATTCCTTCACAAATCAGACAAAAATTCCTTCATAGCCACAGTTTGTAGAAGAACATTAAAATGTGACCACACAAAAGAAGCCAACCCTCAGCAAAGACCAGCAGCGAGCACTCAGGGGAAGGCACAAGAAGAGATCAAGTCACTCAGCTCTGCTGACCTTCCTACCAGAACAACTTTGGTCTGGTCGGGTGGTATATGAGCACACTACAGGATGCAGTGTGCAGGGGTTTGTTCCTATAGTGAGAGAACACCTTCTGCAGCGTTCAATTGGATCAGGACTTCTGGAACAGTTTTTTGCTGCTGCGTTTTGCAGATTCCTTTTCTGCTCTGGCAGAGGAGTTGCATTTGGAGACAGTCACACAGGCTGTTGTTCATTGAATAGAACCACCAAATGGAACAGCCCATAAAAAAGCACAGAACTATTCAGAATAGATACGCTCCTCCGGCCAAGCTCAGCCTTAGATCTCAGTTATCAAACAATAAAAGCTTTCAACAGTGGACTCTTTGAATCAGCCTTTTCCACCATCCATCATCCATTTGCCAACCAATACACTCACCCTACACAGCAACTCACAACTGCCCTCTAAAACACCCCAACATACACCCATTATATGAAATCAAAGAGAATAATTGCTCTTGCAACACTGGATTTTCCTTTCTATGCCTACTTCTCAAGTTACTCTACGTTTGCCATTTTGTATATTAAAAGGCACTACAATTATTTCAATTACCAGAGCTGTTCTATGGGCTTTTGTTGTTCTTTGGCACCACCAGGCAAACAGCAGAAGCAAACTGAAGTGAACAACAGAAACTAATATTAGCAACACTTTGCTTATTGCCTTAGCAATGAACAGCTGAGGGATAATGTGATGAGGATAGATGAATCCTCATCACGTTCTAAATTCCATCTACTAAATAAATCAGTAGTGTCATCAGTATCATTGGTCCATTTGCTCTCCACAATAGCTGCTCCAGCATTACTGCTCCTCTCCAATCCTGACCCCCTATCCAGCGGAATATGAAGGGCTGACTTCACAGAGGTAAGAGACAATGGAGCCTGGCCTCGTTCCTAATGGGCAGTATGGTTTCCATCACAGGTGAGTACAGACAAATGATGTTAGAATGGCATCTGCCTGCCATTCTCTTATGCATTCATGCATTTATTTATTTAATAGAAAAGATTACAAGCGGATAGCCTTGCCTAACCCGACCACATTTCCTCCCGGTGCCCCAGAGGAACATTTGAAGGCAAGAAGATTGCCACAAAGAGGAACAAAGGTAATCTGGACCTGAAATCTAAATCAACTTTAGATTAGACAGCTGGCTTCATCTGAGCCAGCAGAGTGCGCAGGTGGCCAAGAAGGCCAACAGGATCCTGGCCTGGATCAAGAATAGTGTGGTCAGCAGGAGAAGGGAAGTTCTCGTGACCCTGTCCTTGGCCTTGTGTGGCCTCATCTTGAGTATTGTGTTCAGTTCTGGGCCCCTCATGATAGGAAAGACAGGGAGATGCTGGAATGAGTCCAGAGCAGAGCTACCAAGCTCATGAGGGGTTTAGAGAGCCAGTTGTATGAGGAGAGACTGAGGGAGCTGGGCAAGTTTAGTTTGGAGAAGAGGAGGCTGAGGGGGGGCCTCAATGCTCTCTACAACTACCTGAAAGGAGGTTGTGGAGAGGTGGATGCTGGCCTCTTCTCCTTGGTGAC
The DNA here is from genome assembly GCA_013397515.1 of Upupa epops. Taxonomy (NCBI): domain Eukaryota; kingdom Metazoa; phylum Chordata; class Aves; order Bucerotiformes; family Upupidae; genus Upupa; species Upupa epops. The sequence continues at coordinate 214,909 of VZRI01006994.1, forward strand.
TGCTGACAGAACCAAGGACAATGGTCTGAAGTTGAGGCAGAGGAGGTTTAGGTTGGATCTCAGGAAGAAATTCTTTCCAGAAAGAGAGGGGAGGCACTGGAACGGCCTTCCCAGGGAGGTGGTGGAGTCCCCACCCCTGGAGGTGTTGAAGAACCATGCAGCCATGGTGCTTTAGTCCCTGCTAGAGTGGCAGCATGGAGGGGGTTAGTTTATGTTTTTTGACTGATGAGGTATTGAGGTTTTTTGTTGGTGTGGGGATGGTTGGACTGGGTGATCTAGGAGGTCCTTTCCAACCAGGATTATTCTGTGATTCTGTAGTAGATCTGGTGAAACAGAGTTTCTAGCACATTCTATACCAAATTTTTACATTCCCACTTCCAATCATTAGTTATTGCCTGTCTCCTGGAGGTTATTCTTCTGCACTGAACTTAAGGAAACCTTGACAAGGTATTAACTTGCCTCAGGAAGCTCTGTGCAAAATGATGGCATCATCTGAAACCAGTTCCTGTCCAGTTTAGACAAGGTACTAAGCACTGTATCTTCACAGCTTCTGCTGTCACATCCTTCTGCTAATGGCACAGAGCTCTGAGTCCTCAAACCAGCAGGATAAATTGAGATGTTGAGATAAGCATAAGAGGGTAAACAAGGATGTGATACACTCTAGTCATTAGTCTGCAGTTAGTTTAATGCTGAATCAATTACTGATAACAGCATAAACTCTGGTAGCATAGAATTTACAGGCTGCAGATCCCACTACATTGCCACCAGCTAGCAGATGCTGAGCTCCTGCTCTGCCACAACAGCACTGCTCTGGATGACCAGCCCAGATGGCTCTAAGTGAGGAGCGGCAGTTGGTCACCCTTTGCACCACAAGCAGCCAGGTCTGCAGGTACTGAGGCACACAGGATTCTTTAAAGCATACAGAACACTCCAAAGGTTACACAGGGAACACACTGGTGGCAGATTACACCCATCAGCGTGTGGTGCAGTTGGAAGTGTTTTGACAGACCAAGAATGCCAAAACAGACTTCACCACCACCACCTGTCATTGTTTATTCCTTCCTTCTCTGCCTTTCCCCAGAATTCCTGCATTGCATTTCTCTGTCCCTGCATGACAAGCTTTCCTTCAGAAAAGTGGGTCAATAATTTAAATCACAGAATCACTGAATTATTGAGACTCAAAAGGACCCTAGGACCCAACATCACTACATCAGCTAGACCAGGGCACGAAGGGCCACCTTCCAGTCTGTCCTTAAACATCTCCAAGGACAGGGACTCCACCACTGCTCTAGGCAGTCCATTCCACTCTTCCTGTGAGGAAGGGCTTCCTAACATCCAATCTAACCCTCCGCTGGCAGCTTCAGGCCCTGCCCTCTCATCCTGACCCTAGTTAACTGGGAGAAGAGCGCAACCTCCACCTGACTACAACCTCCCTTCAAGGGACTTTCAGAAGGGGAGAAGGTTCCTCCTGTGTCTCCTCTTCTCCAGTCTAAACACTCCCAGCTCCATCAGCTTTTCCTCATCAGACTTTCCCTCCAGTCTCATTGCTCCTCTGGACCTGCTCCAGTACCTCAAATATCCTCAGTTACATCTTTAATGCAATGGTAAGATGACAATAGTTGGGTGCAGTAATGTTTTAGAGTATTTAATTTTTATTTATTACAATTGCACTGTAAACATCAGCTGGATTTTTGAACCTTTTTTTTTACTAACATGGTTGCAAATGTATTTGCTTTCTTCACCTATCGTCAAAGAAACACTGAGCATGTAACCACCTCCCCAGTGCCAGTTTACCAGCCGATGCCTCATTTCCTTCAAAACTAAAGGTCTGCTTTTCCCCAGCTCACTCAAAGCACCCAAACTGCAGAAAGCCACAATAAACACATAGCTCTCAATGTAGATGATTCTCTAAGAAAGAATTACCTTCTCCCTACTGACAGTGCAATACACAGATGTTTTAGTGATCAAAATTGAACCTAACATGCTATCAGCTTGGGAAGCAGCACCAGTGTATCTTACACAGATTTAGTTCATGTTGTACAGAGCGATTCAGTGCCACACCAGTTCCAGGTAACAGCACCTAAGCCTCTGGTCCTCAGAAACTCCTAAAGCGATAACTAAAACCATACAATAAACTTCCTGCCTATGCTGAAACCTGTCTTCTACTTATGCCAGGAACTAAGTAGCACTACAGCAGTGATTACTTCCAACCTCATGCAAGACTTACTGTCAGCTTCCCAGTGCTCCCCTTTCCAGTAGGGGCTGACTAACCTCTATGTTAATCTATAACTCTGTGTATCAGAACGTCTCTACAGGAGGGCCACCAGGATGATCAGGAGGCTGGAGCACTCCTCCTGCAAGGACAGGCTGAGAGAGTTGGGGCTGTTCAGTCTGGAGAAGAGGAGGCTCCCAGGTGACCTTGTTGTGGCCTTCCAGTATCTGAAGGGGGCTACGAAAAAGCTGGGGAGGGGTTTTTTAGGATTTCAGGTAGTGACAGGACTAGGGGGAATGGAGCAAAGCTGGAGATGGATAGATTTAGGCTTGATGTGAGGAGGACGTTCTTCACCGTGAGAGTGGTGAGAGCCTGGAATGAGTTGCCTAGGGAGGTGGTTGGGGCTCCATCCCTGGAGGTGTTTGGGTTGGATGAGGCTCTGGCCAGCCTGCTCTAGGGTGGGATGTCCCTGCCCATGGCAGGGGAGTTGGAACTGGATGATCCTGTGGTCCCTTCCAACCCTGACCAATTCTATAACTTCTTTCCAGGGAAAGTGACAGGGCACTGGAGAGGGCTGCCTGGGGGGTTACTGGAGTCTCCTTTTCTGGAGACATTCGAAACCTGCCTGGGCTTGTTCTGGGTGATCCTGCTGTGGCAGGGGGATTGGACTAGATGATCTTTGAGGTCCATTCCTGATGATTCTATGTTCAGCCTGGAGAAGAGAAGACTCCAGGGTGATCTTATAGAGGCCTTCCAGTACCTGAAGGATGCTACAGGAAATCTGGGAAGGGGCTGTTTCCAAGAGCTTGGGAGTGGTAGGACCAGGGGTAATGGTTTCAAGCTGGAAGAAGGGAGGTTTATACTGGAAGTCAGAAGGAAGTTCTTCACAACGTGGGTGCTGAGACCCTGGAACAGGTTGTCCAGGGAGGGAGGTTGTGGCACCCCCTCCCTGGAAGTGTTCAAGGCCAGATTGGATGGGGCCTTGAGCACCCTGGTCTAGTGGGGGACTGTCCTTGCCCATGGCACATGGGTTGGAACCAGATGATCTTTAATGTTCCTTCCAACCTGAACCACTCTATGAATCTATGAATAACCAATACAATAATTCTACACCAGCTAAAACCTTCTAATCACCACATTTCCTTTCTCTGCAGAGTAAGCAAATGAGTGCAGATGTAGGGAATAAATAATATTCTTCCCAAAAATCCCCAACAAATCCTGCTGCAAACAGGACTCACAAAGTCAACTATACAGTAGGCTCAGATTGAGCACACACATTTTATTCACAAATACCTGTTAACTCGTATTTACTCATAACATAGACTGTCCCTTACCTATTGTACGGATGATACACCAATTTATGGTAAGATTTGTGCTGTTCCTTACCGGCTCTTAAATCCCAGTAAAGGACTTCTAAACTAATCACAGTGATGATATTAATAAAAAACTTCTGGGTGGCTAAAAAGGAACAGCACCTCCACAGAGAGAGATCATCATGAGGACTTTTTCAGGGCAGCATCCTAAGTATTATTTCCTGTAATCTTTTAGAATGAAGTGAGTTTCAGTGCTGGTATCACAGTCTGACCCTATCACCATATGGAGTAATTAAAATACAGATGAAGACAGATTTTACCTCTTCAGAGATAGCTGAGGACAAGCTGTCGAACTAACTGTGTCCAGAATTATTATTACTAAGCCAAAACCATTAATTAATTGCAGCAGACAAAAATTAATTACCTCAGTGAATGTCCATGAAAAATCTATAAGGCATTGACACTTGTTCAGGAAGAAACGTGAAATGGGTGAAGTCACAGTAAAATCTGTTTTTAAGGTCAAGCTGGTAACTTTGTGTAAAACAATGCAGCGTGTTGCATTGCTCTAGGCAGAAGAGATTTTCTCCAACAACAGAGATTACTATTACTTGCTTTTACAGAATCACTGAGTGAGTTACTGAGGCTGAAAAAGACCTCAGAGCTCAGCCAGCCCAGCCCATGACCTAACATCACCACATCAGCCAGACCAGGGCATGAAGCGCCACAGCCAGTCTGTCCTTAAACACCTCCAGGGATGGGGACCTCATTACTGCCCTGGGCAGTCCATTCAAGGCTCTGATCACTCTTTCTGTGAGGAAGGGCTTCCTAACATCCAACCTAATCCTCCTCTGGCACCTTCAGGCCCTGCCCTCTCACCCTGGCACTACTTACCTGGGAGAAGAGCCCTATCCCCACCTGACTACAGCCTCCCTTCAGGAAGCTGTAGAGAGGGAGAAGGTTCCTCTCTCCTTCTCTAGGCTAAACACCCCCAGCTCCCTCAGCCACTCCTCATCAGACTTTCCCTCTAGTTCCTTTCCCAGCCTCATTGCTCCTCTGGACCTGTTCCAGCCCCTCAATCTCTTTCTCTAAGTGAGGGGCCCAGAACTACCCCCAGTACTCGAGGGGAAGCATCTCCATTGCCCAGTACAGGGGGAGAATGACATCCCTGGTGCTGGTGGCCACACTATTGCTGATGCAAGCCAGGATGCCATTGGCCTTTCATGCCACCTGGGCACTCTACTGGCTCATATTAAGGAATACATGAATTAGAAATACATTAAATACATATTTGGAAATGCATTGATGCTGTAAAGGTAGTCATACTTACACTGTTCTTCCCATTCCTGGTCATCATCACTGTGTTGACTGTGCTGAGCTTGCTTGAGGCTCAGGTACAGCTCTTTGGCTCGGATTTCTTCCTGCTGTCTTATTTGTTTTTCACCTTTTTGTCTTTCCTCTTCTTCTCTTTTCTAGGCAAAATGAAGTAAAACAGACATGACTGAGGAGGAACAAGGCACCAAACACTAGAGCTCTGCTTTGGTTGTAGTGACTCCACCTTGGACAAATGGCTGCCTCTTCCAACTCTGGGTTTCTCAGCTACCAACAGAATCACAGAATTACTGAGGCTGGAAAGGAAATCTGAGCTCATCCAGCCCACCCCACGACGTGACATCACATCAGCCAGACCAGACCACTAAGTGCCACATCCAGGCTGTCCTTAAACACTTCCAGGGATGGGAACTCCACCACTGCTCTGGACAGTCCATTTTAAGCTCTGATCACCCTTTTCATGAGGAAGAGCTTCCTAACATCCAACCTCATCCTCTCCTAGCACAGCTGCAGGCCATGCTCTCTTGTTCTATCACTAGTTGCCTAGTCACACCAGGCATAAGTGGATTTTCCCTGTCTCTTGGAAATTCCTGAAGGTGGGTTTGAAATGCACCTGTTTGAAAGAAAGAGTTAAGTGTCTAGGACCTGAAATCCATATGGAAAACACATTTAAGTCTAGACATTATCCCACTGGAGACGTCACTGTCACTTGGACAGTGTCACAGCATCTGCAGCACCTGAAGAACTCAGTCACTGATTCACTGCTGTTGTCAGTTTAGCAACAGTCACCATGTGTTTTCATAATCAACACAGAGCAGAATGTTTCCCAAATACAAAGATCACTGTTCTATGAAAGAAATCCAGACCACACACAACATACCTAAAAGTAACAGGCACAGAAAGCCCTTCAAGAAGGCTAAGGAGGCATCACACAATAATCCTGGTTGGAAAGGACCTCCTAGATCACCCAGTCCAACCATCCCCACACCAACAAAAAACCTAAATACCTGATCAGTCAAAAACACAAACTAACCCCCTCCATGCTGCCACTCGAGCAGGGCATGAAGCACCATGGCTGCACAGTTCTTCAGCACCTCCAAGGGTGGGGATTCCACCACCTCCCTGGGAAGGCCGTTCCAGTGCCCAACCACTCTTTCTGGAAAGAATTTTTTCCTCAGATCCAATCTAAACTTCCATTACCTCAACATCAGACCATTGCCCCTGGTTCTGTCAGCAGTCACCAAGGAGAAGAGGCCAGCACCCACCCCTTCACGACCTCCTTTCAGGTAGTTGTAGAGGGCATTGAGGCCCCCCCTCAGCCTCCTCCAAACTCAACCTGCCCAGCTCCCTCAGCCTGTCCTCACACGACTGGTTGTCTAAACCCCTCATGAGCTTGGTAGCTCTGCTCTGGACCTGTTCCAGCATCTCCCTGTCTTTCCTATCATGAGTGTCCCAGAACTGAACACAATACTCGAGATGAGGCCTCACAAGGGCCGAGGTACAAGGGTGCGATAATGTACGAGATGGTGATCTGATAAAGATCACTGCTACAGCTATTCTTATATACAATTATTTTCTAGAATTTTTATTTAAAACAGATATGAGTTCCTCTTTGTGCTCTGCTGAGCACAGTGTTACTGACACACATACAGAAGTAATATAAAACTTCAAAATTACCATCAATTTTCCCTAACTTCCTAGCAAAGGAGGACATTTTATTCTGTCCCCCCAGAGAGCCCAAACTAAACTTCCACAGGTGTCATTCATGTTGTTGCAATGACTTCAATTATCAGTAGAAGTGGGGGGTTAATTTTATAATGAAACCAACTTTGGGGTAAGAGACTTCTTGGGTAAGAATTTTATAAGTCGCAGAGTAAAATCATACTGCACATCTAACCTTGTTACCTAACCTACTCTGTGAGTAAGGGCAGCCCAAAGCAGTGAGTGTTTGCAAACTGTTCATCCTATCCAATTTCTCCAACGCAGCAAGTGACAGCCAGCTGAATAAAATCTGGTGAACTGCTGCTTTGACCTCTGGAAGGTCTGGGGGACATCTCTCTCTCTTCCTTAAGGTAACAGGGTTTCTTAACTCCTGCTCCATGTTTGAAGATGCTACTTACTTCAAAGCTCCAATAGCATAAATGTTTGTTAGAATGCAGCCTCCTCTTAGGTTGAAAGGGGCTAAGCTATCCACAGCTAATTAATTCAGTACAAGTTCCTGTGAACTAATCCTTTCTGCAGTAAATAGTTTCTATTTTATCACAGTGCTGGATGAGTGCTCATTCCAAAGTTGTCTGCCCTATCTTAACACCCACCAGGGCACAAACACCAGAGGCAACCTGGACAGAACAACATGTTGCTGGCCCTTTATTCTGAATCCACAAAACTTTCACATATAATTTTTCTGTGCATTCAAATTAGCACATGGGTGCAAATGCAAGCACGTTGTAAACTCCCTAAAGGTGTGTGTGGGGATAATCACAGAATCATTGAGGCTGGAAAAGACCTCAGAGCTCATCCAGCCTAGCCCACTACAGCAGCCAGACCAGGGCACTAAAGGCCACAGCCAGTCTGTCCTTAAACACCTCCAGGGATGGGGACCTCACCACTGCCATGGGCAGTCCTTTCCAGGGTCTGATCACTCTTTCCATGAGGAAGTACTTCCTAAGATCCAACCTAACCCTCCCCTGGCAACTTTAGGCCTTGCCCTATTGTCCTATCAGTAGCTGTCTGCCTACGAGAAGAACCTGACCCCCACCTGTCTACAACTTCCCTCAGGGAGCTGTAGAGAGGGAGGAGTTCCACACCACACTCCCCCCACCAGCACCCCAAGTCTCCACTTCTCCAGGCTAAACACCCCCAGCTCCATCAGCCTCTCCTCATCAGACTTCCCCTCCAGTCCCTTCCTCAGCCCTGTTGCTCCTCTGGATCTGCTCTAGCCCCTCAATCTTTTGTTGAAGTGAAGAGTGCAGTACTACTCAAGAGGAGTCCTCCCCAGTGTCCAGGTGAGGTGGAGAATGAGGTCCCTAGTCCTGCTGGCCACACTATTCCTTGTCCAAGCCTGGATTACCATTGGCCTTTTGTGGCACCTGGGCACCCTGCTGGCTCCTATTCAGCCAGTTGTCAACCAGTACTGCCAGGTTCCCCTCTGCCAGGCTGCTCTCCAGCCACTCATCCCCCATTCTGCAGCTCTGCTGGGCATTATTGTGGACAAATATTATGTAGGGCCCTGCCCTTGTCCCTGTTAAACCTCATCCTGTTGGCCTCTGCCCTTTGTCCCAGACTGTCTAGATCTTTTTGCAGCATCCTCCTCCCTTCTGGCACATCAACAGACCCCCCACCTTTTGGGGTCATCTGTGCATTTACTAAGGGGAGACTCAACCCCCTCATCCAGGTCATCGGTAAAGATGTGGAATAGAGCTGGGCCCAGCACTGATCCCCAGGGGACACCACTGCTCACTGGACACCACCTGGATGGGGCATCATTCACAACCACTCTCTGTGCCCAGTCATTCAGCCAGTTTTTAACCCAGCAGAGGATGCACCCATCTGAGCCATGAGCTGCCAGCTTTTCTAGGAGGATGCACATCTGCATTTGTGTTTCAAATTAACAACTGAGCTTTTCAAACCCACTGCAACCTGCAGATCTGCTTCTCTCTCAAATCTATCCTGCACGTGGGGCTGAGAGAGAGCGAAGGGCTGTAATAACCTCCAAACATCACATTCTGCCTGGTGGTGGAAAAAGACTGTGGTGTGCCCTGACCCCTTCAGCTCTTCTAGAATAATCAGGGAAGTGACAATACCATGTATAGCTGCAAACTGCCAAGAAACAGCAACCTGCTGCAACAAATCACCCTGGCAATTCAATAGGCAGCAGTAATCCTCCCCAGCTTTAACTCTGCTGGAGAATGGAAACGTGCTAAATGATCTGATCTAACCTCTGGTAGTACAACATTTACCACAGGCTGGTTACTGTAAATCTGAGCCTCCCCACATTCCATAGTGTTACCACAGCCAGCCCTAAATAATACTTCATATTCGCCATGGATAGCCTCCACTGCTCCAGTGCTGTGAGGGTGAGAGTAGGTCAGCACTGAGCTTCTCCTGCAGGAAGATTGAAAAAACACAGTGAGGAAACGCCAAAATGCAGGAAATTTATATTTTTAATAACAAAAAAACTGAGGTTCTGGTCACTGTGGTTCTTGGGGTCACCTTATGGAATGCAGGGCAGCTGAGCAACAATCATTCTGCTCAGGGCAAAGCCTACAGAGCCATTTGTCACAACACTCCTCTCTGAAGGATGGGAATCTCTCAATGCTTCAGCTTGGCAGGGCACATCTGTGGCAGCCCTGAGAGCTACAGATGCATTAGAGCTGCTCTGAGACCCCTGACACCCTCCCAACAGCCACCCCTGAGCCCAGGCAGACATTCAGGCTCAACACAGAGCTCAGAGCACAGCTCCTTCTCAGACTTGAGCTCTCCAGATTTCTTGCTCTGAAGAAGGGACTCTAGAAGTCCTGGGGTGTCCTCCTGCTACAGGACAGGCAACTCTTTGCAAGACTGACACAGCACAAGCCCACCTGAATGTTTCCAACAAAGCTGTGAGTACCTGCAAAAATTCACAAGTTGGAAGGGACCTCATGGATGATTTAATCCAACCTCTTAAAGCAGCATCCGGTTGAAATGAGCTGGCCCAGAGCCCTATCAAGCTAAGCCTTATTATTGTCTGAAGTTGAGCAATCCCCCACTTCCCTTGGAAGACCATTCCACTGTCTAACAGCTCTCACCAAGAACAACTTTCATCTCAAATCTAGTTGGAATCTCTCCTGGAGCAACTTGTAACCATTCCCCCTTCGCTTTTCTACAGTACTCCTTGTGAAAAGAGTTTCTCCATCCTCTTGGTAGCCACCCTTGATAGACTGGAACATCACAATAAGGTCCCCTCTAAGCTTTCTCAAGGCTGAACAGACCCAGTTCTCTCAGCCTTTGTTCACAGAGGAGGTCTTCCAGTCCCTGAACATCCTGGTTGCCTTTCTCTGAACCCTCTCCAGTCTATCTGCAACTGTTTGTCTAGTGGGCATCAAAACTGAACGCAGTACTCAAGGCATGATCTGACCAATGCTGAGTAAAGTGGCAAGATAATAGCTTTATCTCTGCTGGTGATACCCTTGTTAATGCAGCCCAGCATCCTGTTGGCCCTCTGCCACAGCAGCACTGTGTTCACTTCTGTTGAGCTTGCTATCCACCAAGACCCACAGGTCCCTCTCTACAGGACTACTAAAATCTGGGTCTCCTCCTATCTGCTCTGCCTTAGTGAGGCCACATCTAGAGTCCTCTGTCCAGTTCTGGGCTCCCCTGTTCAAGAGAGACAAGCAGCTACTGGAGTCCAGCAGAAAGAACTGGAGCATCTCTGTCATGAGAACAGGCTGAGAGAGCACCCTGGAGAAGAGCAGGCTGAAAGGGGATCTAGTCAATGCTGATCAATAGCTGAAGGGCAGAGCCAGGAGGATGGGGCCAGACTCTGCTCAGTGGTGCTCAGTGGCAGGACAAGGGGCAACAGGCACCAACTGGAACACAGGAAGTTCCACCTGAACATAAAATCTTCCTTGCTGGAGGGGGACAGAGCCCTGACCCAGACTGCCAGGACAGGCTGTGGAGTCTCATTCTCTAAAGACATTCCAAACCCTCCTGGATGTGTTTCTGCAATATCTGCTCTAGAGGAGCCTGCTCTGGCAGGGCAGTTGGACTAGATGATCTCTAGAAGCCCCTGCCAACCCTGTGATAGCACCTGCTCCTGCCTGGCTGACACTCTCACCTTTAATTTGCCCTAGCTCTCCACATTGTTCAAGACTCTTGGTGTAAGCAACTGATAACGGCAGGAAATTACTCCTGTGATCTCACAGCCTTTGTGAATTAGCAAAATGATTAATGATAGTAATTGGCTCTCTTATTTGTCCTTTGCAGTAGGTGCATAAAAGAAGAGCTGTCCTTAAGCTGTGAAAATAGAGCACTCAACATTTATACTCCGGCATCATAAATTAAAGGCATTTCTGCTTAAGAAACACCAAGGAAAGCAACACTTTTCTAACAGTGCTGGGATTGCAACAGGGGATCATAATTCACTTTGATATGTGTGATATCATTTATCAGGTGCAGACAGTCCTCCACTCCCAGAATAGGTCAAGAGGAATAAAAGCAGTTTCAAAAGGAGCATTTGTGATACAATGTGGTTAGAAATTAAACACATCAGCAGAAAGGACAAAGCTTCAACCTCACGAGTCAAAATGCTGCCAGAGGATGAAGCATCAGCAGAGACTGGACTTTTCCTAGCCCGGTTCGGAGACCATGCTGAATATGGCCTGGCTGTCATCACTGAAGGATGATTACCAATGCATTAAAATACTTTAAACCTCTTCAAGTGGGCTGGCTGGCTCATCTGCATCTCATTCCACAGCCTGAATCATTCATGATGGGTGCATCCCTTCGTGATTTCAATGATTGCAGTCATACATGAGCAGACTCATTAATTCCTCTTTTCCCCAAATTCACCCTAGTTCTGTTCACTTTCTGCAGCTGGAGGTGAATGTCAGAACCATCCCTTTCCTATTTTTCTGTCTAGGCACCTCTCTACTCATTCAGCCTGTAAATATTTCATGTGCTTCTTCCACTGCACAAGAGTAGCTATAAAAATGGGGGAAATGGAAAGGAGAAGAAAAGCCAGGATTGCTTAAATAAGCCCGTGGACAGATAAGTTAACAACTGCCCACATCAGCCTCTGAGATTCCCTTGTCTTGGGGACACCTTTACTGTTTCTAAGTGGTTCTACATTACCGAGTACAAGATACGCTTTCTCCAGACCAAGTGGCAAATAAACTGCTTTGCTGAGCAGCAACAGTGCAGGAGCAGGGATCAATCCCACCTGTGGCTCTCTGCTGGTGGAATCCAGTGCAGTTCCAGCTGCAGGTGCTGGAGCAAGTGCAGAGGGCAATGAAGTGGGTGAAGGGTCTGGAGAATGATCTTTATGAGTACACACTGAAGGAGCTGGAACTGTTTAGTTTGAAGAACAGAAGGCTGAGCGTAGACCTAATCACTCTCTACAACTACCTGAAATGACATTGTAGAGAGGTTGGTGCTGGTCTCTTCTCACAGGTAATTAATGACAGAACCAGAAGGAAGGGCTTCAAGCTGCAACAGGGAAGGTTAGACTGGACATCAGGAGAAAGTTCTTCACAGAAAGAGTGGTCAAAAAGGCTGCCCAGGAAGGTGGTGTTGAGAGATCATCCCTGGATGTGTTCAAGAGTCACTTAAATGTGGTGTTAGGGGATAGAGTTTAGGGGTGAACTTGTAGAGTGGGGGTAATGGTTGGACTAGTTGATCAGAAGGGTCTTTTCCAACCTGAATGATTCTGTTAGTCCAAGTCCCTCCTAATAGATCCCAAATTATAGACCTGCAAAGGCTGCAAGTGTAATATATTCTCTTCAAATACCTGATATAAGGGAAACTATAGGGGAACAAAGTTTCTACTTCTTTGATAAAATAAAGATGTTGGCAACTTTCTTACTAGAGCTAAAGAATCCCTGGCCAAAGGTTAGTATTTGAAATTCAAAGGAGAATCTCAACCAAATTCTCATGTCACCCACAGCAGCACAGTTCTTGCTCCTACCTGGCACATGGCTGGATGGAAGGTACCTGCTTTGCTCCTGAGAAAAAGCAGGATCACAGATCACTGTGACATGACCTTCCCATCAGTATGAAAATGAGCAGAATTCGGTGCTGTTCCTTTTAAATTGCATCAACAACTGAAAAGCTAGTTCCATAACAGGAAATGCTGCCTGTTGGCCACTACAAGTCTCACAAGCTGCTCGCTCTGCTCTCTGAAAGAGTCTCTTTGAAGCAGAGCACTCGGAGTGATCCCATCGAGTGCCCTGTAAGTCGGTGACAGAAGCAGTCTTGGTCTTTGTTTGAGAGGGGTTTGCTTTCCAGAAAGCAAACAAAAGAGCATTTAATTAGTTGTTCTGCTCATTAGTCAAGCATTAATAAAGCACTTGAAAGGTGCAGACTGGTTGATCATTGACATCACATTTCAAAGGCCCCATTCTCTCCTCTGAATTCAAATTAATTGTGCAAAGGTAAAGCAGCATGCTGTGCAGAGGAGGCTACAGAACCGCCCTGCTTTGTGCTCTACAACCCCCTTCTAATCCCAGGCCCACAATTTACAGAATGACAAGGGACTGGCTCTCTCTGGTTTGTAGTCCAGCCATATAAACACAGCAGGGAGGGTTTCTGCACCGCTCTCATGGAAGAGTGGCCAAGCAGGAGTCTACCTGCACTTTCCACGCCTTTGATCTCCATCCCAGGAATGGAGCAACCACACAAGGAGCTGTTAGCAGGGGAGAGGTGTGTGGATAGTTCTTCCTAGCTGCTGATCTCCTTCAAGTTGGATTTTGCTACAGGCTTTCTCCGCAGAAACCCAGCCTCACCAATCCCAGACTAGGATCATTTCTCCGCTCACTAAACCAACTCTGTTTAGTTTTCTCATTTTCAAATCTTTAAGATTTTCAAATCTTTATCAAGCCGTACAAAAAGGGCAGACAGAGGCCATCTCTTCCTGATTAGTTTTCAAACTGTTGTTTTTCACAAGAAATTGTTTCAAACAAACATGAAGACTATAACTGAACTCAGAGAAAATTCAAATCACTAAAAATCAGGCAAATGAACTTCTCCTAGCAAAGCCAACCCATTTGTCGAGTAGAAGGATCCTCCCCTCACTGTCTTCCAGAGTAGCAGCAGAGTTTTAGAGTTAACCACACGAACAACTCACCCAAAAGACACAGAATAGTTCAAGCAAATTAACTCGAAATGAAATGTTTCCTGACTCCACGTTTGTTCCCCAGTGTGATGCACTGTGCATCTGACTGAACAATTCTGCTCACGGCTGAGATAAACAACCAGCGTGACTGTCCCCACATTTCCAAATGAGAGAGGGAATTTTTGCACCCCATTCCCTGAGCTGTTCTGGTAGCTATTTGTATGCGGCAAGATGGAACTGTCACAACTCTGTGCTTTAGAGAGCATTAAGGAACAGGCTTAAGAACTTTATATAAAGACACTGTTAAAGAAGCTCGATTGCTCTATGCAAACCTTTAACTCCTCCTGAATTTTTTCCTCTTCCAATTTGGCAGCTTTCCGGTCTTCTATTTCTATTTTCCATTTCTCTGCCACTATTCTGGCTTTTTCTTGAGCCATAGCATCCCGGAATTTCTTTGTAATTTCAGCCTCCTTTTGTCTCCTTCAGAAAAGAATTTAAAACCAGAAAGACTTTAAGACATTTACAGTTTACTCTGGGTTGGTTTTAATTGCTGTGTGGCTGCAACAAATAATTACCATAAGAGTTCATGGCGATATGCAAGTGAAAAATGAGAATGAATCTAACAAGAGAGGCAAATCATACAAATCAGGTTGGAGGAAACTCCTTGCTGTCACAATTACGGCTGGGTTGAATAAAAAGAATAAAGGATAGGAAATAAAATGTGAACCATAGAATCATCATGCCTGGAGAGGACCTCCATGTTCACTACCCAAGAAGCACACATTGTCAGGATTTGATAAATGACTAATTAAAATAATCCTATCTAAATTAGAGCTGTACTTCTTGTGTGTCATTGAGTCAGACCCTATATTTATCCTTCTCTGGCTAAAAAAAAATCCCACATAGATTTTTCTGTCAGTCTAGCAAAGCATCACTGGGAACTTACTGTCTCTCAGATACCAATGCAGGCATCTGCCAGATTTTTACACTGGATCATTTGCTAGCACTGACAGTGTAAAAGGAACCGGCTGGAGCTTTCAGACTCTGCTGAAATGCGCAGCACTATAAGCATGAAGAATCTCATATGAAAAGGAATTATATAGGCCAATCTGATGTTTCAACTTTCACTTTTCCATGCTGTACTACAAATGGCCAGCTAAGCAAGGGCAATATCAAACTTGTTCGGAGCCTCTCTCAAAACTGAAGGAGACCCTGCTGTCATTCAGAATCTGCAATCAGATTCTGAACTCCTGGGATAGGGATTTACACTGGTGATATGCAAATGAAACCAGCTTCACAAAGGATTTTAGGCACTAAACCCCTGTCATGGGCACAGATGTGGGGTACAACAAGCATGTCCTGTTGAATCATCTCAAAACCTGATGGCTTCATTGTTCTTGTGAAAGATGGGTTTTGGTTTTCGCTATTCAATACAAATAAAATTATGCTTTTCAGGTACTGAAAAGCTGCCCAAACGAGCGGAACGATACAGTCACAGGACACAGTTACCTTTGTTACCACTATTACCTGACCCCTTCCCACAAGGCTATGTGTCCCTTTATGCCAAGTGGACCCTGAATTTAGGTTCTTAAATGCTCACCATAGTTCTTCTGCCTCCTTCTGCGCTTGCTGCCGCGCTCGCTCTGCTATGAGCTCCTCCGAGATCTGCTCGTAGGGTTTGTCACCGGGGGCTTCTCCCATCACCCAGACCCAGACCTCACCATCCTTCCCACGCAGCCACTGCACATGTTTGCCACTACCTGCAACAACAACAAACCACAGACAAAGGCACCGAATCAACTTCTTTCAAAAATATAGTTGAAATAGGCAGTTGAGAAACATTAAGTTTGAAATTTGTGATTTAAAATTTAACATTTCTAAGAAACTGGATGAACTGTTTCAATTGGGCCAACCTGGGGAAGGAAAAAGCATTCAGGCTCTCTAGATCACACAACCTCCAAAGATTTCTTGTCAACACAAATTATCCTGATCCGCATTTCCCATGACTTAGGTATTATGATCCCTTTTTAGTTGCTACAAGTGTATTTTGCTCTTCACTCAGCAAGAGGTGAATGAAAAGAATGGAAAAAGAAACTGGTAACAGCAATAACCAGGGAGCAGCACTCAGGAAAGTGGAGTGTGGAGCACACAGGTACTGCACATGTAGCAGAGGCTCCTCTGCTTGAGGAGGTGGTGTAATGAGATGAAGTTGTGGGCTGAGTTTTCATGAAAGGCTTCATGACAAACCCTGTGGTTACTGTGCTGACAGAGTGATTGTAAAACACCAGAAAAGCTTGAGTGCTCTTTACAAACCAGCTTACATTTGGTCAACCTCTGCAGCCCAGAACTGGCTATGGGATTCCTGCTGGACACAAATGTTGAGGTCCCACACAACCACACTGCCTGCCTTCATGTGCTTCAGGCTTTTCCTTCTGCTCTTTCACTCGCTGTGCCACTCACAAGTATTTCTTTTAAAAGTTCATCATAAGAAACCGGCAGAAACTGCTCCTTTACCCCCAGGTTTATGCTTTCTTTCTTACACAAGGAGATACCACCACCAAAGACCATAGCCAAGATGGGTGAGGAATGTATTCTAAGGAACCCAGACTAAAAGTCCATAAAGGCTCATCCATTTGGCTTGGTCTCTGTCTACTGCAGAATCACAGAATTATTGAGGCTGAAAAAAAACCTCTGAGCTCAGACAGCCCAGCCCAGGACCTACCATCACCACATTGACCAGACCAGGGCACTAAGTTCCATGTGGTCTGTCCTTAAACATCTTCAAGGACAGGGACACCACCACTGCCTTGGGCAGTCCATTCCAGGGTCTGATCACCCTTTCTGTGAAGAAAAGGCTTCCTAACATCCAACCTAACCTTCCCCTGGCAGCTTTAGGCCCTGCCCTCTTGTCTTGGCACTAGTTGCCTGGGAGAGGAGCCCTACCCCCACCTGACTACAACCTTCCTTCAGGGAGATATAGAGAGTGAGGTCAGTAAATTGTAGGTGGCCATATTGCTTCTAAAAGGCATCGTGTCTCACTTGAAAACATGAAGAAGTAGACAGCCCACCCTTCCCCATGACACTTTTTCTCTGAAGTTCCCATAAGCACTAAAGGAAACCTGCTGCTTTGGGAATGGCCGGTCTCTGCTGCTCTGCTGCCCCAACTTGGCTATGTTCACCTTCAGCTGCCTGTTGCTCTGCAGTGGGCCAGCATTCATTTGGACAGATTGGGTTTTCTGAGGCACAATCAATAACATTGTTTTGATGTCCCAGAGTGAAGAGAGGAATGTGCTGGAGGGGACAAAGTGGGGATGTTGACAGCAGGCACTGCCAGTTGCAGCCCACACTCCCAGGAGCAGTCAGAACCAACTGAAGGCAACCGACAGATCAGACCACTCAGTGAAAGTTAATATTCTAGATACAATTCAAAAATGTGAATTTCCAGGGTTGGCCTAGTGGTGCTGACTTCAAGGGGAGGCAGGGGGGAAATTTAAGATAATACTGATTTCCTTCCATAACTCTCAAAAGCATTTGCTCTTTTACAGTCTATCAGATTATGTCCCAGGTTATAAATGTGAATGAGTTTTATTGTGGCTCCTGTTCCTGTCAGCACCATGTTTCTGTGGGATTTTTTTGGGTATAACATTTGAACACCACCTGCCAAGCCCTGCCTAACCATATTGGTAGAATCATTGAATCATCAAGGCTGGTAAAGACCAGTGCAGTTGCAATTCTCTGCCCTTTGCCCAGCACCATCATGCCCTTGCTGTACTGCAGTGCTCAAAACTGCAACCCATACTTGTGGTGTGGCCTCACCAGAACCCAGCACAGAGCCAGGATCACCTCCTTCACCCTGCTGGCCACACTATTTCTGATGCAGGCCAGGATGCTGTTGGCCTTCTTGGCCACCTGGGCACACTGCTGCCCCATGTTCATGCCTGCAAGGTCTTCACCTATTGTGTTTTGTGATGAAATATCTTGGGAAGCATGAAACAGCCTCCTACATAACCCATGGCAACTTTCAGTTTACAAGTGTCCCAGTCCTCCTTCCCAGGAGGCATCTGCATTCCTAGTTCCTGTCTATTCAGTCCTGTGAAGAAAACACACCTTGTGTTGCTGTATTTGTATAGTAACTGTTAGACACCAAAGTCTACTGTTCCAAGACTACCTCACTACTGACACGTCTGGAGAAGTTGTTCTCCTCTCCCCTTTTGAAACAACACAACCCTCTGGTAAAGCCACAGGCAGTAGAGTTATGGACTACTCTGAACCCACTGCTTCAGCACCAACTTCTGCTCACAGTGTCAGCTTTTCTAGGCTATCAATACCAGTTAAACCAGTAAAACTGATTGCTCCACAATGTGAGCTGACCCTACAGAAAACCCTTCTCTTTAATTAGTTGTGGAAACCAGCATTGTCTGTCCTGTGAGCAGAAGATTGCCACCATTAGCACCTGCTCGTAATGAGATGATTTCTGCTTTAAGATGATTCTCAAGTGTTGCATTTTTCTGCGGAATGTTTTGTTGTTAACGTGGTTTAAATTCAAATTAAACAGAAATGATGGGGGGGGGGGATATTAAAAAGATAAATTCACCTAAATCTCACAGGAAGAGACAGGTCCTGACCAAACATGTTTGAAATCCAGGCAAGGGAACACACTGCTTCCATTCAGCAGCAGGTTTCTGAGCCCTATCACAAAGCTAATGCAGAGTCAGGAGACAAAAACTACACTGTAGGCCTCTCCAGTCTTGTTCCTTGATCACAAAAGTACTTTTCTGGAGAGACCCTGGCAGGCTGCAAAGAGTTACCATTAGGGAGTAGAAGGCATCAACATGAGACTGGACTGGAGAGTAGAAATGGAAGTGTTTTACAAGCAAACCCATGATGCTTTATCAGGAAAACATATTGAATAATTTACCAACACTTTTCCATCTCTACTCTCCAGACCAACGATTTATATGATTTAGCAGACAACCCCTCTTCTCATCTAAACCAACTCTATAGCACCATGAGAAGGCAATGTCAGTTCTTGCATGAACTTGGATGTTCCATGGAGTTCCCCTGACCCTACAACTGTACCGCTCTGGGTCCAGTAAGCTGGTTTCTGTTTATCAGTGCTTACTCAGGACAAACACAAAACCAGGGATCTCAAATTTGTAGCACCAAGGGATCACAGCAAAAACTTCCTTGATGACCTGAACCAACAGCAGCACAAGTTTGCACACACAAGCATCGACCATCAAAGATGAGAGACCATGTTTTCTACTTGTTTGTGTTTATGCAGTCAGCTTCATAACGGCGATGAAAGTGCAGAACAGTGCCCTGGAGAGCAGTAGAAGGCTCCAGGCTCTCACCTCCGAGAACGATGGGTCTGTTACTAGCAGCACTGCCCATCTCTCACATGCACACATACCCTGGAATCAGAAGTTGTGCTGTCAGACACCAGGCTGTTCCTGGCTCAATGCTGCTTTTGGAAGGGCCCAGAGCAGGCAGGGTGTTACCACTGCCCCAGCTGCAGGGGAACACCAGCACCTGGGGAGAGCGAGCAGCACCCTAGGTGAAAAGGAAAATCCTGGCTGCATTCAATGCTCACACTAAACCTACTTTCAGTTCCACCCCACTCACACACTGTGACTAAGGCTTGAACCAAATGGAGCTACACAAAGAGACTTACTCTGCCTCAGCTAACCAAGACAGAGCAGAGAGTCCCTGGGGATGAGTTACAGGCTTGGTGTTGGGTTTGCGATTATATCTGGCTTCATTTTCAGGCATGCTACTAATTAAAAGTGCTTTAAAAATAAGAGGAACTAAAGCAAACGGAACAGTGCTGGAGTCAGCATCCTTCCTCACAGCTTGTTTGTCATTGCTCTAAAGGTTACAGCATCCTGACCATCCCCCCTCACGATCCATCCAGGGTTTACAAGGGAACTGCTCTATGCCCAGCTTGGTGTCAGGTCTCCCAGCTGAGCTGTCGCTTGGCTGCAGCCTGCCTGCTGCTTCCAGTGAGGTGACAGTGCGAGTTAAATGCTACAAAACACCAGGTAGCCTGCTGCCTGTGATGGAAATTAGGAGAGCCCACCCATTCTCATGAAGAGAATGAAGCATCTCACTGATTTAGTCCCCCAAACACAGAACAGCATTCAGACTCCACTACTTCCATGAACAAGCTTTGTTTCTGTGAGGCTGGGCTTCCAGAGTGCTGCTGCTTGGAAGCTACGGACCTTTGTAACAGCAGTTCACTCTCCTTCTTCACCTTCTGGAACACTTTGCAGTCCACACATATCCTTTGAGTCTCTCTTTAGAAAAACAATCCCTTTTCCTGGAGTCAGGCTCTTCTCAAGGTCATCTGGTGACAGGACAAGGGGCAATGGGTGCAAGCTGGAACAGAGGAGGTTCCGTATAAATATTAGAAGAAACTTCTTCACAGTGAGGGTAACAAAGCACTGGAACAGGCTGCCCAGGGCGGTTGTGGCGCATCTCCTTCTCTTGAGACATTCAAAACCCACCTGGGTCTGTTCCTGTGCAACTTGTTCTAGGTGATCCTGCTGTGGCAGGGGGATTGGACTAGATGATCTTTTGAGGTCCCTTCCGATCCCTAATGATTCTTCTCCCGCTATTCGGTCCTGACATCCATGCTGCATTTGGAATAGGCACATGAGTGCTTGCTGCTGATGTTGGGCTGATCCACCCCATGTGTCACTCAGAGAGAGCCACAGCTTAGGTGGTTTGGTGTGGCTAGAGGGTTGCTTTTCTGGTCTTCTGGAGTTCACATCTGATTTGATATGCTGTGGTTTGAAGCACAGTGTGCTTTACATGGGATTTTACCCCTGGCTTTCCTAGCAAATGATTTTTATGACTTCTTTAAAGTAGAATCTTGGATTTTGGTAGCCTGCAGGGCAGACAAGGATCCATTTGGAGCTTCACTAACTGCGGGACTCATGTTAGAAAAAGCTGATCGGGATGAAAATGAGAGGATGAAAATGAGAACGAGAGCTCAAGGCTGCTTGTGGTTTCTTCAGACTACCCAGCACAAGTATTTTATTTCATTGTCTTCCTTTTGTATATCAACACAGAAATACAGACACTTAATTTCACTTCTTTTCAGAAGAAAACTGAGGAAATTACTGTGAATGTTTCTGAGAGACCATTCAAAAGACAGACTGCTCTTTCCCAAACATTAGCTGCTGTAAATCCATTAAAATATCGAGAGAATAATTAGGTGGTAATGATGAAAGCAATGAAAATAGCATTATCCCACAATGAACTGGAGATATACTACAGTTAATTCTGTGGTCTGCCCCTGATAGTAGTCATAGAATCATGAACCCCTGACACCAAGCTGGGAGGAGTGGCTGATACCCCAGAGGACTGGGCTGCCGTTCAGTGCCACCTGGACAGGCTGGAGAGTTGGGCAGGGAGAAACCAAATGAAATTCAACAAGGGCAGTGTAGAGTCTGGCATCTGGGCAACAACAACTGCAGGGATCAGGACAGGATGGAGATGAACTGCTGGAGAGCAGTGCAGAAGAAAGGGACCCGGGGAGCCTGGTGGCCAGCAGGATGACCAGGAACCAGTAATGTGCCCTTTGTGGCCAAGAAGGCCAGTGGGGTGGATTAGAAGGAGGGTGTCTAGGAGATTGAGAGAGTTTCTCCTTCCCTTGTATTCCACCCTGGTGAGACCATATCTGGAATATTGTGTCCAATTCTGGACCTCTCAATTCCAGAAGGACACAGAACTGCTTGAGAGACTCCAGCACATAGCCATAGAGACTATGAAGAGAATGAAGCATCTCCCTCCCTGATGAGGAAAGGCTGAGGGAGATAGGTCTCTTGAGCTTAGAAAAAAGGAGACTGAGGGGTGACACCATCCAGTGCTAGGACAAGGGGCAATGGATGTCATCCAAAACAGAGGAGGTACCACTTATTTCCAGTGAGGGTGCCAGAGCACTGGAAGGGTCTGCCCATGGGGTTGTGGAATCTTCTTCTCTGGAGATGTTTAAAACCCACCTGGCCATAATCTTTCAAGGTCCCTTCCAATCCCTAACGTTCTGTGATTCTGTGATTCTTCCAAGAATACATTAAAAAAAACCCAGTAACATCAATTATTTAAAGATAAAGTGGGAAAATCCTGAACTTCTCAAGCATCAGTTTACACACCCTCCCACTTGAGCACTGTTCTGTTTAAAGGAGGATTGGCAGCAGGAGAAAGAAATTTGGCTGATTGACATCGATATCCCAGTAAGGGTTGCAGCAACCCATCACTGCTGAAAAAAACCCCAGCCCTCATGGCTCTCCAGCTGCTTCCTGATCATATAACAAACTTGATCTTCTGTTTACAGAATTACAGCCTGTTACCATGGAAATAATTATGCTGCAATATACCCCTGCAGGATCAAATAAAGGAAGAGTGACTACAAGAGAGTAAACATGAAGGCAGGAAGCAGTTCCTTAGACAAGAGTGTGGTAATTAATAAATGCAGCAGAGATCTCCTCGCGTGACACCTGAAGCTAAGTGGGTTTGCACTCTCACATAGTATGGATATATGATGTGTATACTTGTAAAAAAGAAAAACCTCCCAAATCCAAGAATAAAGCAGCTTTTTCTAGCACCACAACACACACAAGGACTTGGAGGTTCATGAATCACTATTGGAGTCTGGCTAATCCACTGCTGATACGAATACATCAGGTTGTTCTATGTCTACCAAACCTTGTCATCGAAACCTGGTGCCTCTGGCTCTGGGTGCTTCAGTTACTCTAAAGTCTAGTGAAGCTGGCAAGGAAATACTCAGTTGCACAAGGGCTGCAGTACTGCTCCATATACACACTGTGGCTGAGCCCCCATCACCACCCCAGCACTGGTGTGTACAGCAGAGTCCCCTGACACCACTGCATCAGGGCAGGCTGAGCGCACAACCCCACAGAGAAGCACAGACGCTCTCCAGGCCAGTAGCTCCATTAACCCAGTAGCCTCTAAGAAAGCAGCTGGCACCAAGTGCTTCACACAGCAGGGGCACTGAGGAGTGAAGAGAAACCTCTGGAGCCACAGAGCCCAGGTAGGCAGCAACACTTTGCTGACATTTTGCTGCAAAACAGAGAAGTCAGCTGTAAGGCAGCATGTAAGACTAAAAAGCACAGTCTTACGGCTAATCCTGAGAAAGCAGAGCAGCCCCGCTGGATTTGTTCCATCTGCTAGGTACTTAGGTCACATGGCAGTTGGAGGCCCTTTCTAGTCCCAGGTTGGGAGAACAAGAGCCAGTTTAGGAGCCATTACCTCAATGCACAGCCATGCTGAGCAGAGCTGGGAGTGCTCTGGCCACAAGGCACACAGCGATAACTGGCTGCCTCAGCCTCACTGCTGCCGTAGATGGTGGGAGTGTTACGTCAGAACTCCTACAGCTACTATGCGCTAGTGCAGTCTGCTAATTAGAACTACTCCAACATTGTCCTTTCTGCTCTCTAATGGCTGGCTACTGCAAGTGCCACTTGATGAAGGAACTCTTCCCCAGCCCCTCGGTGAGCAGCTCAGCAGCCACTCCTGCAAGCACAGGTAATGAGTGTTTATAAACAGCATATGAACATCATAGGCTGCACTCACGATGAATAGATGTCACAACAAGCAGCATCAGACCAGCATGGCCTTCCCTCCCACGTGGCTGTCCTTCAGCTGCCTACTGCTCAATAGTTTTTGAGATCTCATTCTGGGTGTGCTGACAGCTCTGGATAGTGCGTCAGAGGCAAAATCCAAACTGGCAGGGTCCTTTGCTCACTCCCAGCTCAGCTCTGATGGTTAAGGGGCTCCTGCCTGATCCAATAAACATATTTCTTTGCAAACTGCAAGACTGCCCATCAGTCAACTCTTGGCAAATCCCAAAGGGATCTTTAAATTTTGAAAAGACTTCCCTCAGTGATTTTTAACATGAGAAGCAAAGGTGACCTGTTTCATTACAATGAAAATATGTTCCTGAAAGATCTGCCCAGGAGTAATTTGTAAACGAACTGGAGACGGACCTCCAAGAATTCCACATCCTTGTAAAGCTGTTCCAGAACAAGCCAGCAGTCATGACTTAATTAAACCTACAATATACTTCTTCTGCCTTGAACAAGCTCGCTAAATGCTGCAGGTTTGGGAGGACCCTGGCAATGCTCAAATATTAGCTCTTGCTAGTATTTCTAGGCAAGGTACAGAGAGAGGTGAGGTACAAAGAGCAAAAGCATGGGGATATTTCCCCTCTTCTAAGGGAAATACCCTCTTCTGAAGCGTAGTTTATATATTGTTCCCTTTCAGACATCGGTCTGCGTTTTTAAAAAGGAAAGGGAATTAAAGCTGTTGAACAATCTGAAAACACTTCATTCATCCCTAGAGTGAAGTAATTCCTCTAGCATTGACTCATTCCAACACCAGTTTCAGTCTGAACCCTTCCTCAAGGCAATCAAACCAAGCAATCCAAATGGAGAAGCAGGTGCAGCTCAGCTTTTACTGAAAGTGGCTGATACTGTTTTCTTTGGAAATGAAGAACAGGACTAATACCATCCAGCCCATCAAACTACTTGGCTTGCTAAATGCTTTCAACACCTTACACCTCAGTTTGTGGCTTGGTTTTGGTTCTGGATGAAGTGGGAAGTTTCTAACAGTGAGCAAAACCTAAACACCACCTTACACTGGCAGGTTAGGAAGGTGAAGTGGAAAGGGAGAGGCTGTGAAATTGATCTCCACATGTGTTTGCGAACACTTTTGTCAGAGCAAATATAAATCTATAGGTTACTCTGCTGCTCTCCTTTATCTTATTCTGTATAAATCAGAAAATTAATTACCAGAAAATGGCCTCCTGTAGCAGGAAGCCGAATAGGTTTAATGTATAATTTATATATGGAAATGTAGGTGTCAACACTGTGACGAATCATCACATAAATATTTTTGCTGTTAGATTTTTCTGCATCTGTCTTCCTCAAAGAACAAACACAATAGAGATTATCTTCGTGATTTAACGCTGGTTTGGTACGCAGAGTTGAACTGCAATTTGAATTTGTCCTACAGCTACAGACCAATCCAAATGAAGAAGGCTTTGTGCTGTATGAGAACAGCTGTTTGGATACCGCCTCTCTTAGGAGGGCCCCATTCTCAGGGAGAACACCAACCTGCACAAAACGGATTAAACGGAAGGTTTTCCAACATTCACTTTGCCTTTGGTGAGAGGTCACAGGAAACTCATCTTGCAGCTCATTAGGGTATTGCTAGCATCCCCCCTTTATTTTAAGGCTCTAATTATAACTTGCTCTGCAGTTGCTTCACAACGGCCTTTGCTTCAAGTGAGTCTTGGGAAACCACTTATGCTTTGAAAGATGTTTCCTTAATAGAAGCCTTTGCATTGAGATAATTAGAGACAAGATGGTGCCTTAGCAGCCCCAGACTACCCCTTTGCCTGTGGGGACAGCTGACACCCATTCTTGTAACCTGCTACAGAGACACCCTGCACCACCACTATCCCCAGTGCTCAAGTACAGGAGGAGGTTACAAATCTTACTGTGCGTGTGCCTTGCTGTCCTCCTCAGCATGGCCTCCTCCAGTAGAGCTTGCTCTTCCCGCTCCCTCCAGCGTCTCAGCTGCTCTTCTCTCATCTTGTAGAACAAGATCTGCTTTTGCTCTTCGTTCAGCTCTGCCAGGAGCTCAGGGTCAATATACATATCACGCAGAATTTGCTGCAGCATGATGACTCCAAAAACCCAAAGTAAACCTGCTTCCAGTGACAGTCACTGCAGTGACAGAACCCCACCAATGGCACTCCAGACAGCCACCCACAGCAGAGGAGATCTCCCAGGCCTGCTTGTCCAAGGGAGGTTTACTTCTTGCTCTGGTCCCCGTCGTGTAGGCATGTTCTGTGCCACATCTCTTACAGGGACAGAGTTTTCTGTTTATCTCATCCTCCAAAAGCAGGGACAAGTGTCAAGTGAAATCAAGGGGGAGGAACACATAAGCATCAGGGAAAAAAAATTATAAGGCCAGGAAGAATAAAAAGAAAAAGCCACTCCAGTGCCCCTGACTGCAAGCCAGTGAAAATCAGGGGTTCTTGATGGAACCCATCAGCTTTCCTCCCTTGAGCAGAAGGAATTTCACTGTGGAATAAGCTGTGGAGTTTCAGCTCAAGTGGTTCCCTTCAGAAGTAATACACTCCTGAGGGCGATAAGTGCTGCCCAGGGGATGGAAATGATGTCATGGTTAAAGGTATCACCTACCCAGGCAATATCTATGTCATGCTGGGAACTGATCTCTTCTGATAAGAGAGGAGAAACAAGTTTGCATATTACTCCCCCGCCCAGCCTGTTAACTAGTCTCAAC
This sequence comes from Upupa epops, assembly GCA_013397515.1. Lineage (NCBI taxonomy): Eukaryota > Metazoa > Chordata > Aves > Bucerotiformes > Upupidae > Upupa > Upupa epops. The sequence goes on from VZRI01006994.1 coordinate 240,908, forward strand.
GGGGCAGGTCATCCTAGAGCCCCATTGACCTGCTGTTGACAAATATCATCATGCAGCGAAGTGATTAAAATGCCTCTAAAATTAAAAGAAGATGTAACAAAAGCCCCAAGATCTTGTTATCACTTTATAAATAGTAAATTAATACCAATTAAGCAAGAGTATGGTCTCAGCAGTTCACAGGGGCTGTGAAGGTCCTGCTGTTAATTCATTTTCCGCTTTGTGACTGGCTAAAGTTCCAATGTTCCACACGTCTCTTCAAGAAAATCGAGGGTTTTCACCAGGAAACAGAGTTGTACCCAATCAGTAAAATATTATTATTTGAGCACTAGGTCTAACAGCCACTTAATTACCTGAGAAACAACACTAACCCCAACCTACTGCACAAAGCACCACCCAAACCCTGTGGATTGCACAGGAAATCCCCGGGCAGAGCCCAGCTCCCCAGGAATGATGGGACTCCATGGGAAGGATCCATCTTCTGAGGACAACTGAGGCTGGCCATTCAGTTGTACCAAAAACACAGGTTACACGAGGATGAGGAGCAAAGGCAGGTCTGTATGACGTGATGGAACCTGCTCTCCAGATCAGCATCTGTCAAATTCTCCCATAACCTCCATGACCCTCCTATTCAACTGCTTCTACTGTTAAAGAACTGCTCCCATACTGTCTCTGTGAGGCAAACACTACCAATCTAGTTCAGGCAGGAAATGCATCCTACCCAATGTAAAACTCGAGACACTGTATCGCTCAGCAGCAGGAACCCAAAGATGGGACTTGAAGGACACCTTGGCTGCAGCAGAATTCCAGATCCTGCACATCTGGGCATCGCAGAGCTCAGAGCCCATGCATACTGCTCTGCAGCTCAGCACCTCTCGCATGGGTTTTGTCTCCTAAAATAAACGCTTTCCTTTTTAATTTTTAGGAAATACAGTTCAGCAAGAAAAAAACTAGGGGAAGACAGCCTTCATTACTGCTTCTGTCTTCTATTTCTCCCAGTGAGGTATAGAAAAGGGAGGGCTTGGAGGTGGCCTTCATGTCTCTGCTTCTATTCAATTACGTCAGAGCTGTGGCTCCATGTTTTGGCACTAATTGAAAACGACTCACCTTTGCAAGGGCTTCAGGGTGAGCAGTTCTGCTGTTCTACCCGTTCATCATCTTGCATTTACTTTACTTCATTTCAGAGAGCCAGTGCTGGTCAGAAGTTATCAGACTGCAAAGAACCAACCCTTCAGCAAGAAGTACCGCATTTCAGCATGACAAGAACCACTCCTGACCTGCGCTGAGCTGCAGAAGCAGCTCAGAGTGGAGATACCAGGTGGTGCACAGACACATTTTCAGGCAGCTGCTGGCAGAGTTCAATGAGCAAGGAGAATGCTTCACAAACAGCCCACCGCCTGAGGATTATTTGCCAGAAATCTCGGAAAATGGCCACCAAATGGCCAACAGGAATCATCATAGGTGTGGATTTCTTTTTTCTAAAATGTTGTGGGAGTGTTGCCATCCCACCACAGTGATGGAGCTTTCACATGGGAGGCAGCTTTTCATCAACCCTCTCCTTTTGCTTTTGCTGCCTTCTAACTTTAAGACTTAAGTTTCTTTACGGGTTGGAAAATTCAAAAGGATCAATGAGAAGAACAAAGTGTTTTCACCTGTCCCTTTCTTTCTCTTATTAATACTTGATGTGGTAACAGTGTGGGAACAGAATGCAGGGAAGGAGAGAGATGTAGAGATGCTTCAGCTACAGAGCAGCTCAGTCACACAAGGAAACACCAGGCATGCTTGAGAAACCATCCCATGTTCACCGAGCAGAAAAGACTTATGGTATATGGTCTTCCCTGAATTACAAGCTTTGAGTAAGGGTGCCTGCTTCTGGCTGTGGTCATTCATCATCTTATCAGCCCGTCTGGTTTAGAAGCCTCGCCATTGCTCTTCCATCTAGGTTACCCCTGACTGAACAGTCTAAGCCAAGGTAATATCCTTACAGAAAGCCATTCCCTCTCAGCAGCCGACTCGCAAAGCAGGGCTGTTAGCACGGGTCTTGCTGGCAGTTGTTACCTTACCTTACTGCCACACCACTAGGTGCTCTAATTAGTAGCAGTGTTTGCCAAGAGCTCAGAGCTGTTTAAAATTTAAGTTTGGAGTTTCCTTTAATCTTTAATGGTATCTCCTGGAACTAGACATACCCTGCCCCATCCCAAGCACAGCATCTTCCCGGTTACACAGTCCTCGGCACTGCGAGGGGAAAAGGGGAGGGAAAGGGAAAGGTATGCCAAATATTTTCATTTCATTTGTAAGAAAAGGGGAAATGCTTAATGGTCCAAGGACTGCAACTCTCCTCATCCATTTTCTTGCAAGCATATGCATCCTTCGTTCCCTGAAGTCCCCGGTAATGCTGAGAATGCTGAGCCAGCATAAGAGCATTTTCATTTGGATTTTATGCTGCAGCCACATAACCTACTCCAGCCATGTCATGCACATATAAATATTCTGCTATAACCTACATGCTACAGGGAAGCAGCAGAGAGTAGGGCACCTCTCTCCTTAAAGAAAGGAATAAAATCCACACACTGAGAAAAGGTTGCATTGACATGTTTTTTAGACGGTGAACTCCACAGCCTTAATCAACGTTTTGTGTCCTTTGAAATATTCCCTAGTTTTTAAGAGGAAGCAGTGCACGGTGTCTGCATTCTCCAAGCCCAGCTTGTCAGCTTCACAAGCTAAACACTGGAGTGTGGGACCAAATGGTGCAGGAGGGAGCTTATGTCAGGCAAGGAAACATCAGCACTCATGTGAGACCTTCTAAATGTGAGACCCTACATTTTGTGCCCCCTGAAAAAACCCAACCTGAGGGCAGGTACCACAACAGACCAGCCCAGTGTCGGATTTGCCCACTGCTGTCATTTGAAAGCTAGAAAAATCTGAACGCTCTGCAGAGCCGTCCCCCGGGCTGCACCTCCTGCGTTGGCTGCATGGCCATAGCCGAGCCTGCAGCTCCCTCTAAGGGCTGACGCTCCTTAGCACTGGCTGCAGCCGGATCAGAAAGAGCGCCCGAAGCTCCACACAGCAAGGGGAGGGCGGGTTGGTTTGCACCTTCCTTTCCGTGCAGGGCTGGTAGCAGTGGATCAGGCTGCAAAGCTCTGCGGAGCCGCGCCTGGCTTTGTGCGTTTGCTGTCTGCTCTGTACTGGCTCCAGACTGGTGCTGCCGTAATAATACAAACTAAGCAAGGAGCAACTCGAGGTCTGTATTGCAGAACAGGAAAGAAATAGATTAAGACCTCACCTTGCAGAATGAAATGCAGTCAATTAATGATGAGATATCCGACTGGAGATCACCAGGAGCTGGAAGTGAAGTGATGCTGACATTTGCTGGTGCAATGATTTATAGGGCAGGAGCCTCACCAGATCCCTGGGTGCCTTTTTCCAAAATCCTACCGTGCTACTCCTCATTCCCCTGCAGAAACCAGATAGCCTCACACATGCTGACAGCAGGAGAGGAAAGGGACAGGAACTCAGCCAGAGAAAGGAACACCTGAAGGCCAGGGCTGTGGACAGTAGAGCGATCTGTCTTGACTCCCCTCTCCCAAGGTTAACTCTGTCCTCTGAAACACTGTCTACCCTTCAGAAGTCATGCCAGCGCTTACGTTGCCTGGCAGCGTGGCAATCCTATGCAGATCACCTGAGGTCTATCCCTTTGTGCTCTGTCATACACACTGCTGCAACGCCTTCACAGCTCACATAACTCACCAGAGATTTATGAGCTGGTTGTACAGGGTAGCCCTTCAGTCTTGCTGCATAAGGCTATATATGTTTGCAATTCTGACCTGCGTGACAAAGGCCTGATGCTATTATACATTCATTAACTTCCAGTTTAGATGCAATCTAGGCCCCAGCTCAAGCCCAGAGAGGTGCCTTAAAAGCACTGGCACCACCTGCTCTTCCTTCTGGCACCACCATTCCACAACCCAACCACCTGTGTAAGGACAGGATGCAGAGATGGATGGCTTCAAGTAAGAACTCAGTATTCCCCTTCACATTAACTATTTGCCTCGTATATCTGCACAGCCCAGGAGCCCTTTGGATTCCATCACCTAATTGCTACAGGAAATTATTCCAGCATTTGGTAGGTTTTCAATGAAATTCATTACAATCAGCTACTCAAGAGATAGCACCCTCTAAATTACGCGAGTTTCTTCTCTCAGCTATATATTAACTTAGGAGGATGTTCAGTAAATTCACCTGTTCCCATCTATCTCTAAGTGCATCAGAAAGTATCATGTGAGAGCTAATTTCCTTCAATATACTCCCTAGATAATGCTGCAGCCATCTCCTATCAACCTCACATCACATCAAGCACTGCATTATGGCAGCTAAATTGATTACTTGTGTAATTGAAGGCCACCGATTGGAAAATGTTTAATCATTTCAATGACTCATCAGCTTTAGGACCAGAATATCTTGCTCTGGTGGCATCACACAAGCGGTTTTCTTACAGGGCACAGCATTTTGCTCATTTCAGCCACTTCTCATTCTTGTCATGTTTGCTGGCAACTAGACCCTACAGATTACAAAAGACAGAGCACACAGGATTCCTTTAGACTGTCAGGCTCATCTTCACAAGACCTGATCAATAATCCAGCTACACAAATCCACTCCAACAAACTTCTGAACACTTGGGTTTGGGCTTCTGGCAGTTTGTTTTGTCGCTGGGTATTTTTCAGTTGGTTGGCTTTTTCTGCATCTCACTCACCACAATAAACCAGATTTCTCCTTATTGTCAAGGGCCAGGTACCATCCACAAACAATTTGCATCATATTGTTCATTCGAAGCCTTTGGTTTTCAGCCTCACTTGCTGCCCACCTGCCACAGAAGCAAAACCTCTGCTGAGCCAGACCTCTTCAGAACACATGCCACATAGAAAACTGGGTGAGGCATTAGTCACCTGAGAGACCTCCCTGCTCTGTACAACTACCTGAAGGGAGATTGGAGAAAGGTGGGGGTTGGCCTCTTCTCCCTAGGGACTAGCAATAGGACAAGAGGAAATGAGGTCGGGTTGTGCCAGAGGAGGTTCAGGTTGGATCTTAGGAAAAACCTCTTCCCAGAAAGAGTGGGGAGGCCTTGGAACAGGCTGCCCAGGGAGGGGGTGGAGGCGCCATCCCTGGAGGGGTTCAACAAACAGGCAGACAGCGTGTTTCAGGAGACAGGTCAGTGGTTGAGAGTTGTAGGGCAGACAGTTGGATGTAATGATCTTGAAGATTTTTCCAACTTCGATGATCCTGTGATTATATAGCCACTCCTGGGTTATTCCCTGTGAATGCATACACTCACTGAGGAGTGAGACAGGCTGCTCCCCAGTGGAGTTACCAGACAGCACAAAGTGGTTGGCACTTCCAGGTGATGACTGCCAGAAAGCACCACACTAACAGAATTTCGGAATCACAGAGTTATTAAGGCTGGGAAAGCCCTCTGAGCTCATCTAGCCCAGCCCAGGACCTAACATCACCACAGCAGTGAGAGCAGAACACTAAGGGCCATAGCCAGTCTTTTCTTAAATGTCTTCAGGAAGGGGGACTCTACCTGGGCAGTCCATTCCAGTGTCTTATCACTCTTTCTCATATCCAACCTAACCCTCCCCTGGCAGAGCTTCAGGCCCTGTCCTCTCATCCTGGCACTAGTTGCCTGGGAGAAGAGCCTGAACCCCACCTGTCTACAACTTCCCTTCAGGTAGTTCTAGAGATCAACAAGGTCCCCTCTGAGTCTCCTCTTCTCCAGGCTAGCAGCACTTGTTCTGATAATTTGATGTAGACTTTACTTTGATCACATAGAGTAATAATCCCTACAACCATAACTATTACAGAAAAGAAAACAAAGCAGCTTTCTATCCCTTTCTAAAATTTATTGGATTTGCTTGCAGATTTGTCACCAGCAGTCTCCTTTCTTTATGGGCCCAGCTGTTAATGGAAACAGACTGAAGCAAGCACTTAACTTTGTACTGTGGAGTCAACTCTAGTAAAATCAATGGGATTAACTGAAAAGCTTTGTAGGCCACTGAACAAATGGGATCAGAGGCTGCATCTCCATGGAAAAAGCCCAGCAAGTACAAGTGCGTACAATGTGGTAAGGAAGGGAGAACGGAAATGCAGGCCAAATTCTTATCCCACATACAGCTTTCTGGGGACCACCCAACCCACCTGGCCAGTCTCTGAAGGACTCCCTATTCGGTAGGAACAGTAGCTCACAAAACCAAGCAAAGGCAACAGGTGAAGCCAGCACTGCCAGGCATCAGCAGGACACCACAGAAATGGTGGCTTCTTGGGAGAGATGCACAACTCCAGGTCCCTTCAGGCCAAGGAAAGGTAGATAGAGCACTACAACAACCTTGAAGTGTCTTCAAGCTACACAGGAGTTTGAACAGCCCCTCCATGCACTTCCCACAGTCCCTACAGATCCCATGGAAATATTCAGAGACCATATTTCTTCAGCTGTTTTTGTTCCATCACAGGAGCGCAGCATTAGAAATCATTGTATGGAAATCAAATCCATTGCAGAGCAAGACAGGCAATATCTGCACTAACTAGGAGAGACACTAGAGACATTCAAGATGTGGAACAGGCACTAAATAGCCTATTAAAACATCACTAAGCAAGGGTTCTGGTCATACGGCTGAGGTGTAAGACCTCTCCATTCCATTTCCTCCATAATACTGTGCTTACTGCTTCATGAGGCCAGGAGCTGCGAATGGAGCATCTTGCCTCAGAAGTTATTCAGAGGGCTTTGAGCCTGTCTGTTGAGCATCACTGTGTGTGCAACAGAAGGAGAAGTGGTGTTAAAAACCAGCTATTAATGGAGTTTGTAAGAAGCAAGCCCTGGAACACTTGAGGACCTAAGAAAAGTGTTGACACCAAAAATAAATCTCAGCAGTGAAGAAGCTCTTTTGATCTCCATTATAAAACGGAAAAGAAGAGCAGGATTTCTGTACCAACAGGTAATTAAAAAGTGGCACAGGAGATAGTGAACGTTGCACTAATACTCCTTATTAGTGCTGTTCTGGAGTCAAATATGAGTTCTCTGAGCCTGTCACAAAGTACAAACTGCTGAATCTAATGCTGCTTTAAACCTTCTCCTTGAGCAGCAAATGCACTGAGTGCTGACAGTGAAGCCAGCTTTCCTTTTGTGCTTCACGCACTGTCACACAAGGGTAGAAATAATTAACCATTATCAGAATGGTTCTGACTTAATACAGTGCTGCAGAAGCCTCAGCACATCAGAGACTTGGTAATAAGCATTTCATTAAGAATGGGTGGTTGGGGCTGACAGCGAGACATTCTTATGGCACCAGCCCAGCGCTGAAGCTTCTTATGTACCTGAGCACGTTCTGGTGTAAAGCCCATGCTGTCACAACTGTCTGGTGCAGGTCACCTGCAACTGGAGGCCAAGACTGCCAAATAGAAAGTGAAACTCAACTGTACCAAACCCACAGCAACCCTTTTGCCCCAACACCACTGCTTACAATGTTAAAGGAGTGAGGGATAACAAACCTGGCTGCAGGACACATGGATTAGAGTTGCTTTTTCTGCACACAGTCATCCTGAGACTCACAGTGACTTGGAGCTCATCTGAATTTCTTCCACACCACCGCTACAGCACCAAACAAGGCTAGGAATTGTTTTTTGACAACTCACACATCAGTATGTGGGTCTCCTAAGAGTGACTCACACAAAGTAAGAATGCAGTGCACCACATGGTTACTGGCAGCCTGAATCCTCACATGCTAGCTTCCTGACTGCAGATAAATCCAACCAAGATCAAACTATCACATCTATTCCTGTCAGAGGATGCTTTGCCTTACAGAAGCATCTCTTAAAATCGGGGCTAAAACAAGTGCTGGTTTTCATCTCTTTTCTTAAAAATGAGAATTTCTTTCTGGTCCCAAGCGTCACCGACTTAAATTCCTTCGGACTTATCCATCACAGAAAAGCTCCAGGCAAGCTTCTTGGAAACGAGAGTGAAGGGAAAGGCAGGATAATGGTGGTGGCTTTTTCTCAGTTGAAGATATTCAGGCTAACTGACAGGCATCTGCTGCTTTTCCATTTCCATTTCTGTATTTTTATTCTGTACTTAAAAGCATAAAAAGCTGTGGGTATTTCTATATTTTTATTGCAGCAGCACCACACAAAACAGGAAGCAAGAAGCAGCAGGTAAAGAATTACAGCAAGGAGGAACCGACATGGGCAAAGCTACTGAGAAATTAACTCGAAGGACAAGTACCTGAGGAATGCAGGTCCTGTCCCTGAAATACCACAGACTGCCTTCAAGTAGTGAAGCTATGTCAGTCTCTGTTTCCTGACCCCAGCAGTAAATCCAGCTTTACACACTCAAACATCCTTTGCTAAAGGATACTCTCCTTGTCTACAACTCGTTGCCCATTGCTTTGATCAGCACACACTTACTTGTAGTGGTCCCTGATTATTCATTGCCAAAACATGACACAGGTTTATAAATCAGGGAATTATTTGTGTTGGAATGGATCTCAGAGATCACCTAGTTCCAACTCCCTGCCGCGGACAAAGACACTTCCCACCAGACCAGGTTGCCCAGAGTCCCATACAAACTGGCCTGCTGAGGTCCCACTAACCACTTCACCCTCTGCCAGAGTTCACAGCATGCAGCAAGGTCCCCTGCCCCAAACATCACCTAGATGAAGCCAGTTGAGGCATATTGGGTGGGTCTGTTTTGGATCCGAGAGGTTTTCAGCCTGAGCTGGAACCCTCCTGGGACAATTTCAGTCCTAATGGAGAGAACTAGAGCAGAACTTAGAACAGTACTGCTTCAGCTCCCAGCTGATTTCACAGGGATCTTACAGACTCTTTCTAAATGAGCCCTTCAGCAAAAATGTTGTCTAAAGGTTCTCCCCAAGGTTCTTGGTCAGTACAGACCAGATCCCCCTTTTTCCAAGCAGACAGGATTACCAACCCACCTCAAGCTGTGCAGCGTTAAGTGGCTTCTGGATGGTGATTAACACAATCAGTGCTGTTACACAGCCCAAGATGATGAAACCACAACAGTACAAATATGTGACCTCGTCTTTTCTCCCGGGTGTGTATTTCCCTGCAGTGAATCGTAGAATGGCCTGGGTTGGAAGGGACCAGCAGAGGGCATCTAGTCCAAGCCTCTTCAGTGAGCAGGGACAGCCTCAACTAGAGCAGGTTATCCAGAGCCTTGCCCAGCTTCCCCTTGAAGATCTCCAGGGATGGGGCCTTAATTCCCTCCCTGAGCAACCTGTTCCATTCTACTACAGAACTTCCTAACAGCCCATTTAAATCTGCCGTTCTGTAATGTGAAACCACTGCCCCTCATCGCATCACTCCAGGTCTTTCTGAACAGTCCCTCTGCAGTCTTCTTGTAGTCCCCTTCACGGACTAGAAGGTCACTATCAGGTCCCCCCAGAGCCTTCTTTTCTCCAGGCTGAACAACCTCAGCTCCCTCAACCTGTCTTTGTAGCAGAAGGGCTCCAGTTGCCGAATCTTGGACTGGGCTCCAGAAACTGTGGCTACATGTTCATAAATCAGAAGTATACCCAGTCATTTGCCAGTATGGATTCTCCATCAAGCACATCAGAGAAATGTGAATTGCAGAATCCTCCCCACAGCCAGAGCAGCTCAGCCACAAACTAGCAGGGCAGCAGCCACAGCAATGACCACGCTCGCACATTCTGCACTACTCCCTGCACAATGGTCTGTCCCCACGAAAAGAAAGAGATGAGCTGGGGGCTTTAACAGGATGTTGTAGATCATCTTATCTCCAACTCTTTCCCCAAAGAAGCCACTAAAGCACAACCACAGGCCCCAGCTCTGTGATATGCTCACCCTCTGCTCCAACTCCTCCACTTTCCCTTCTGTTCTGTCAGGCGCATTTTCACCAGCTACAGCAATTCTGCACTGAGCAAGTAAGCTGATAGGAGTTCCTCTTTGAAAAACCTTTTGATTCTCCCAAAATAACTGCAGCTTCTAGACCTGTGAACCAGACTAAAATATCCTTTCACTAGCATTCGGCAGCAGGGAAGAAAACCAGTACCATGTATGGAAGCAGTATACATTCCCCAGTGCAGAGTCCTTGCCAGTAAGGCTGCTTCTGGTGTTCTGCTGCTCAGATCCATGCAAGAATCCATGGTCCACTTCCTCCTGAAAAGAAGCCGGTTTACTTGAAGGCATAATTAAATAAATCACATTTCCACCTTGTGAAAAATGAAAGCAGTAATTATCCTTTGGATGAAAGATAGCTCCCATAGCAGAGCATTAGATTAACAAAGCACTCTATCAGCTAAGAAGGAAGAAACCCACTTCTCTCTTTATTCTGTATAATTTACTGTGCTAAAAGGAAGTTCTTCACTGGCACATGCAGGGAACACAGCTCAGGTTTCACAAGCAAAGGCCTTGATGACCAGGATTTACTTCAGAGCAGCCCCCAACACTTGTCTCTCTGTTTTCCCACTAGTGTTCACTGCAGCAGGCTACTGAAAAGCCCTGAGGAGCAGTTAATCCCATGTGATTCCTTACTCATCTTCACCCATTAGCTGTTCCTTTTTCACCTTCAGGAAAGTTGTTGAATTTCTTCATTCTTATCATTCTCTATGCATCCATGAGTGATGCTTTGGAAAAGATCCCATTGATTTCAAGAGACACTGAAATTGGTCCCCATACAGAGGCTGAATGCTGTTGGCCTGCCTCACAGTACTGTGACACCACCGACTCGACCCCTCTGTGCCTCTCTCTGTTTTGGGGCTTCACAGTTCACAATGTCTGCTCATAAAACACTGACATTCATGCCTCATGCCTATGCTACAGAAACATCACCACCCCTACCCATACTGACAGCATGTGGCAATCCTGCTCAGGACTCAGTCCCCACTCTAACCTCAACAAACAGCAGCACCTCTGATACCCGAAAGCATTCAAGAACCAGCTCATCTTGTCAATACCTGAGCTGGCAGCAAGGGCTCCCTGCTTTAGGGCACACAGCTTAATCCACTCAATCATAGAACCATCAAGTCTGGAAAAGACCTCCAAGATCATCAATTCCAACCATCTGCCCTACAACCACCAACCTCTAACCCATCTCCTTGAACACCCTGTCTGCTCACTTTTTTAATCCCTTGAGGGATAGTGCCTGCACCCCCTCTCTGGGCAGCCTGTTCTAGAAACCCCAATGTCCTTCCAACTGATTTTGAAGGGGACTTTACAGTAAACATGGCTGATCTCGGCTCCTTTTAAGCACTCAGCCATACAGGGGGTATTTCTGTTACTGCAGAATGAGACAATGCAAACAGCTGATACCACAAGTAAACTGTTCCTTTGGACTTCTTGCAAAACACACCATAACAATTGTAAATTCCCCTAAGTATCCAGCTCCCCCTCCTCTCTGCAAGCCCAGCCAATGGGACCAGCTCTTTAATTATCTAGCAAGCGTCACTAAAACATCTGAGCGTCCTTAACAGGATCCTCCAGCTCCACACTCATTATCAGATTGCTTTTCATCTTTGAGAGTTGGCAATTTAAACTCCCTCCAGCACTACAATCACCACAGCAATTACAGCACAGTTGCAGAATACTATGGGCTTGGACCCTGCAAGCACCAGGATGCACAGCCACCACCAGGCAACACCACATCAGGCAGCTCAATCTGCTTACCAGAGCAATCCTTAAATAGCATTAACTGGCAAGCAGCAGCTCCCCTAACTCACAGGGCAGCAGTACTTGGGGTTGTAATGAACCCTGGGCAAGCACAACCTTCACAAGCCATCCTAAAACTGGCTCTTATCTGCTAGAAATCCAAGTCTCCACCAAAGTGGGGTGAAAAAGGCAACAGAACAAAACATGCATTTTTGACACTATTGCTCAAATGACAGCATTGCCTTCTCACAACAATCACCCACAACAAATACCCACAACGTTCAAACAAAACCATTCCAACCTGGTCAAAACCAGCCAGCCAGAGATGCAGCCGCAGGCTCCAACATAACCCTTAAGGAAGGGAATGCTCCCACATGTTCCAGCCACACCAGTGTGAAAGATGAGTCTGAAGCAGAATCAGACACGCCTGGATCAGACTTTCTCAAACACTTAGCATCCTCTAAATAAGATTGAGACACTGGCACAGTTTAGCTGCACTTTAGAAGTAACTTCTAGGAGCCAAACACTTTTAAAACCTCCTGGGGTACCCAGACACGAACAAGAGAGCTGGCATCTCTTGGAAATTCATCCCTTGTTAGGTTCCACAGACTGTCCTTTGAATGACAGCAGAGGGAGATTCAATATAAACTATTCTGAAGATCCGAAAGGTTCTCTCCCAGCATGGTAATTACTGTGTTGCCATTTGTGCTAATGACATCTAAGAATTGGGACCACAAGCAGCGACAGAGGATTAAGTAATTATGGAGTATTAGATGCATTTGAGGAGCAGGGTCACAGAAGAAGACAGGAGGAGAAGAGAGAGTGAGCATGCTGTGGGCTGCTCAGCCACTCCAAAGCCATAAAACATCTCCCCCTGCTCACAGCTTGACAGCTGGAAAGGACAAAGGCTCCCAGCACAGAGCAGCTCCGCTTTATTGTCCCCACTCTGGAGAGCTACAGCTTTTATGGGTAAGTAAAGCTCTTCTTAACTAGAGCTAGATATGATCTCTAAGATGTGATTAATTTTCTCTCATATAGGAACTGCAAACATATGTGATAGAAATAGAAAACTCATTTAGGATCATTGAAATACAGAAGCATAGTTCTCGGGTAAATGGGGTAGCAGATGACCAGACATTCTCTTGTGTCCTGTTTCAAACAGTAGTCACAGCCACAGAAAACTAAGGGGTTTCTAAGAATACCACAAATAAGGGGATTAACAAAGACAAATGAACTCAAAGCATAGGGAAATCACGAGTGCTTATGAATTCCAGTGTTTTGAAGGGAGCCATCGTTCCTCACAGACACCACAATGGAGGTCAGAGCACAGCCGCTCACACTCGCCTCTGCACTCTTACACTCCATTCATCAAGTGCCACCGGAAGGACTGGGACTGCTTTTAAGCTGTCCAGCCTTTGAACTTGTTCTCTGTGACTCAACCCCTCACCTGGAGGGTAAGCTCTTAGCTTTCCACAGGAAAGGAGTGGCATTCACACCGGATTTCAAATACTTCTTGGAGATTTGCATTTCCGTTATTCTCCAGATCAAAGGTACAGGTAACCGGATCAAAGGGTTCAGCCTTCCACCTTCACTCACATGATGGCCATGTACTCCACAATTAGACCCCATTACATCGGGGTAACTAATCTTAGTATTACTCAACGTGTTTAAAGGTGAAATAATCTGTCTCTAAGTGGAGGAGTATGACAACTTAGCAGCCATTTAGAGTAATTACCTGCCTAGTCAATTAGGTAATTATTCAAGTGAAGTTCAACATCGTGGGAGTGCTGTGACACTGACAAAAGAGCAGGTCAAAATGTAATTTAAAAGCCCCTTAAACAGTCAGAGAGCCAAACCCACACTGCAGGTGGACCCACAACATCTCTTAGGAGTCGCTTCTGTCCCAACCAGCTCTAGTGAGACAAGGGCTGTCCTCTTCTCCCTAGGGACTAGCAACAGGACCAGAGGAAATGGGACAGGCTGTGCCAGGGGAGGGTCAGATTGAATCTTAGGAAAAATGTCTTCCCAGAAAGAGTGCGAAGGCCTTGGAACTGGCTGCCCAGGAAGGGGGTAGTCAGGTTCAACAAACAGGCAGACAGTGTTTCAGGAGATGGGTTAGTGGTTGAGGGTTGTAGGGCAGATGGTTGGACTTGATGATCTCACAAATCTTGTCCAATCTTTATGATTCTATTTGTACACAGTCATTTCTGCAGGACTGACTTGCCATGGCAATTCAGGTGGCCATAACTGCGTCTGGTGGGTTCCTCCAGCTCCCACACACTTTACACATGCCTGTCCTTCTTCACAAACATTGTGTTTAGGAGCCTCATTCTTTGGACATACCTGCTGATTGGGCTCAAAGCACTGGTGCTCTGTACAAGCAGCTCTTGGGCACCCAGCACTGATTGTGCTCCCAGTGTATAAAGAGCAGGAGAACAGGAAAGCCTAGGCAGGAACCCATACACTTGTAAGCATAGATTTATCAAACTTCCAATACTAAAAGAAACATTTAGTTATCTAAAACTATGTAAAAAAGAGGCCATTTTTTCGACGCAAGCTCTGTTATCTTCCTTACAACTAAAAACATCAAAGGTAAGCTGGACAACCTACTTTTGGCTATAATAACCCCCTGCAGAGCTAGAGACTGGGGGATGAGTGGCTGGAGAGCAGCCTGGCAGAGTGGGACCTGGCAGTACTGGTTGACAACTGGCTGAACAGAAGCCAGCAGGGTGCCCAGGTGGCATGAAAGGCCAACGCTGACCTGGCTTGTATCAGCAATAGTGTGGCCAGCAGGACTAAGGATGTCATTCTCCCTGTGTTCCAGGCACTGGAGTTCCCACTGAGTCCTGGGGCAGTTCAGGGCTCCTCACTTCAAGAAAGAGATTGAGGGGCTGGAGTGGGTCCAGAGGAGCAACGAGGCTGGGGAAGGGACTGGGGAGAGGCTGAGGGAGCTGAGAGTGTTTAGTCTGGAGGAGACTCAGGGGGCATCTTATCACGCTCTGTAACTCCCTAAGGGAGGTTGTAGTCAGGTGGGGTTCAGGCTCTTCTTCCAGGCAACTAGCTCCAGGATGAGAGGGCAGGACCTGAGGCCACATCAGGAGAGGGTTAGGTTGTCAGAAAGCCCTTCCTCTCGGAAAGGGTGATCGTACACTGGAATGGACTGCCCAAGGACGTGATGGAGTCCCCCTCCCTGAAGACGTTTAAGAAAAGGCTGGCTGTGGCACTTGGTGCCCTGGTCTAGCTGATGTGATGATGTTAGGTCATGGGCTGGGATGGATGAGCTCAGAGGGCTTTTCCAGTCTGAATGATTCTGTGATTTTGTGATTATTTCCCCAGCTCATTTTGAATCCAATCATTATTACCCTAACATCTCCTCATCCTTGAGGGCAGTGACAGAGACACAAAATGTATCTTCAACATGGCCATAAGCAGCTTCCCATGGAGACATAGAAAATAGCTTATGTGATTTATAGGACCATTTTCTTGGCATGGGATTGAAAGCCTGAAGAGATGGGAGGATCTGTTCCTCCAATACTTCATGGACCAAGAAGAGTCAGCCCAGTCCCAGCACACTTGCATGCTTCTCTAGAGATGGAATATAATTTTTTGCCATTGGAGAAATCCCAAAGCTTTTCCTCAAATTGAGCTTCTCCTGCCTTCCCTAGTAGAGCCCCAGAGAGAGATGGAAGAGGCTGTGGGCCAGGAGTTATTTTTGCTATTTCAGGGAAAAGCATAACAAATCCTGGGAGCAAACTGAGGCTCACAGCTCCAGGATTTTGCAGGCAGCCTCACAAAAAAGAGGTTGACTTTCCTGGGTTTATTATTATTAAATGGCCAAACAGACCCAACAGCTATTTTCCAGGACTATAATTTCAAATCTTAGTCTCTCCACATGGCTCTCAGCTACTCCTGACATGTAGAACTGTAGCTGTTTATCAGTTCTTACCTCCTCAGCTCTCATAGAGGGTGTATTTAACTCAGATGGGTGTTCCCTGCCCTGGAGATGATTTCAATAGGAGGAAACAAGAATGATTTCTTTCCTCCCTCCCTCCAAAATTGTGCAGTGGAACTTAGCAGCAGCCTGTCCTCTGGAAGCCAAATTGCAAACAAGTTCAAAATAAACACTTCCATGAATTTAATTGCAACTAAACTTCCAGCGAAGAACATCCTATGGAGTTGATTACTACAAGTTGAGAAAGTAGACCAAGAAAAGCACAGGAACTGGTGTCTCTTACTGCTCTTTAATCACCCATTAGCAAAGACACTACATGGAGCAAAATGAACCCCCGGTGTAAACAATCACCACATCTTCAGGTTCTGCAAAAACATATCCATGTGTTTTCTGGCTTTGAACAATAAAAGTAGGTGGGAGAATCTTCTAAAGCATCCTACAGGGGAGGGCCACAGCAGTAAGGTGGAAGGGGAGGCAGTAAAAGAGCCACAAAGTTAACTGTCACTGAACTACTCTCACAATCACAGAATCATTGAGGCTGGAAAAGCCCTCTGAGCTCATTCAGCCCATCCAAGGACCTAACATCACAACATCAGCCAGACCAGGGCACTAAGTGCTACAGCCAGTCTGTCCTTAAACACCTCCAGCTATTGGGACTCCACCACTGCCCTGGGCAGTCCATTCCATTTTGACTGGGGTGAGTTGTTTCAAGCCCTCAGATTAGATCATGATGGTTTATCAGTGTTCAGGATCCACCCAGGAATAAACGACGCTGAATACAGCACCTGGTACTGCAAGACAAGGGTTCTAGCGCCAATAAGAAAAACCAGAAGCATTTCCTCCATGTGGAAAACAAAGACAAAACCAGCCAAGGCATCACTGTTATGGGGTGAGGGAGTGAAAAATCGGTCACTGAGAAGTGCAGAGGTGTGTGGGATTCTTTCCTTCTCATTCTGAGCCTTTCATAGGTCAAAACCTGTACTGGGAACTGACACAGCAACGGTCCAGGGATCCAAAAAGCTCATGGCTGCGGCAGCCACACGAAACCACTGTGGTAGAGGGAATTTTCTGCAGTACAGCTTCTGCTTTCATTAGAATGCTCCCAAACTGCTCCCACAGCAAAAGCCTGCCTCCTGTGCCTCTGCTCAGTAGTTTGTGCCCAGATTTGAGAGTAAACTAGCCCTGCAGCTGAGGAAAAGTGTCTTCTGTACTTCAGTCTCCAAAGGTTTTTAAATGCAGACCTTGCAGCTAACCAGTGAGAAAGTCCAATCTGAGCTTCCCAAACCAGAGCCCAAGTGCATTTCCCCTGCTCCTACATTCAGCTGATCAACAGCATTCTGATTGAAGAGAGCAAACTCTATTCCTTGAGAACATGCTTGTTCTGTTAAACCACATTGGTGAAAGCACTGAAACAAATATTTCTGCTTTGCTTCGCAGTCCATCACGATGACGTTCTGTTCAAGCACAGGGTGAAACAAAACATTAACAGCCCAGCACTTCCACAAGAAACAACCCTATTCTGGTCAAATACAGTCCCAATCTGAGTGTCTGAGCTGCTGTTACTGCTGACAGAAATACCTGCCCTACGGGGTCTGCCTCCATTCCACCTCAGAAGTGCGGCCTTAATGCATCCTGTGTGAATTAAATTAACCCAGTTTTTATAAATAACCCCCAAGATAACATTCTGCTTTATCTGAGAAAAGGATTCAGCATTTTAAGACTGTTAAATGCTGCCTTCTGCAAAGCTTTTATAGAACTAGCTCTTTAGTCAGCTCCTTGGTTGATTCTGCTGCTTCTAGTAGTGGTTTCACAGCACTACAGACAGCAAGCAGAAGGATACTTGACAAGGACTCAGTCTGTCATCATGTACATGGTGTTATTCTAGTGATCTACTCCCTGCAGAGATAACAAAGCACATGGATTTCTAAGTGCTGCTGCACAATCCTAAAGAGCAGCCAGGACCATCTATGTCTCCCTGCTCTTTGTAAAAAAACCTACTCCAACTGAAGAAATCCTGTCACCTTTTCATCTTTCCATATATCCTGACTGCACTAGAAATGTAGATGCCAATAATACTGTTGCTTTAATTAGAGGGTAGAGACTAGGAGTTGAATGCATTCCCTCAAGCCAACATCTCAGTAAGGGTTAAGTCAGCATCCAGGAAGCAATTCATTCTCACAGGTCAGTTTATTTTATGTTGTTCTCAGCAGCTGCAGCCTTCTGCCCACTCCCACTAGATCCAGTTTAAGATCAGAACTGATCCGACTGTCAGGTTGATCAGGTATTGAGTGTTTTGTAAGAAAATTACATTACACATGTACACCATTCACAGAAAACCACTTACGCAGGGAGCTGTGTCAGGAGAACTGGACAGCACTGGAAAACAGTGATGAACGCTATTTTCTTTCAGGAAAGGAAAGGAAAGGAAGGAAATCGTGCTTGTTGTACAACTGTCTAATCTAGCTTTACCCAAGTTGTACAAGGACGATAAGGATCTTCTGCAACCCTCTGCAGTCTGTTCTAATTGACTAGTCCAAACAACTCAACACCACTGTTCTGCCATTTCTAGGTCAGTTATTGCTATACTGAACTACAGCAGCCACGCGCTGTCTGTGAAGCAGGCCCAGCCTTTCCCTCGTGCTCCTGGATTAAAGGAGTTGGCAGTGAGCGCATTTAGGTCTGGACCTTTCAGGAATGATCTTACGGCCTGCCACTGCCACTGGAATGGAAAGAACTCAAATCCTCTCCACACTGGCTCACTGGTTTTTCTGTCCCTTTCTGTTTAGAAACCCTGAGTCAGCACCTGGACTACCTTGAGCTCTGTGGAGATGGCACAGAAGCTGAAGATCAGATCCTCAAGAGCCTGAACGGGATTCTCCTGGCTCTTTCTGAAGACAGCTAAGTATCACTCCAGATCCCCGTTTAAACACTTGCACAAGCTGAGAGCTTTTGCTGGAGGTTCTCACCTATTGTGATAGTCATATTACGAGCAATTGCTGTTACAACTGAAGCTGTCCTCAGCCTGTTCCTCTTCAGATGCTGGCAAATCTACCTGTGACCAGATAAAACTACTTGTCACTACAACACCTAAAGCTGCAGAGAAATTCCAGATATAGTACCATAGAAAGGTTGGAGTTAGAAGGGGCATTAAAGATCATTGAGTTCCAACCCCCCTGCCATGAGCAAGGGTACCTCCCACTAGACCAAGTTGCCCAGAGCCCCATTCAACCCAGCCTTGAACACTTCCAGGGATGTAGCAGCCACAACTTTTCTGGGCAACCTGTTCCAGTTTCTCGCTACCCTCACACTGAAGAACTTCTTCCTAATCTCCAACCTAAATCTCTCTTCTTTCAGTTTAAAACCATTACCCCTTGTCCTTTCACTCTCTGCCCTTCCTGTAGACCCCCTTCACAAAATACAAGGTCCCACCAGAATCTTCTCTCCTCAGCCGAATAACTCCAACTCCCTAGTCTATTCACTGCAGACTCCTAGGACTAAATTGGCATAACCATAGCAGGTCAGGAATTTTAAAAGTAGTTCCGGGTCTCCTTACAGAGGCAGCCCTTGAGATCTCTGCACACTCCCCCAGCGTGATCCAAGCCTTCATTTACTTGAATTTCCTGTGAGATGGTGATTTACTGTCTCAGGGGCAATTAGCCATATTTTTGATGCGAAAAAGCTAAGGGAACTGACAGTTGTAATTGTTAGTCTAAGAAGGGATGTGCCTACCTACAAAACTAATTACTAGGCCACATCTCAGGAACACAATCCTAATCCATGATTTCCTGCTGCCTCATGCAACCATCCTTCTATAGTCAGAGAAGCTGCTCTCCTCTTTGCTTCGCCACCTGTGCTTCAATGCAGTGTGAAGCACAATAATCAGCTGGAGCTACACTCACTGCAACTCAAGCGGAGACTCTTCCCATCTTCCCATCTATTTAGATACCTACAGCCTCTGAGTACCTTGTTAAATCAGAACCTTGGATCCCACAGATACCTACTCGCAGCTCCAGGAAACAAAGGAGCATGGAAATAGAAGAGCTGCAAACCCATGGCAGCTATTGTTAACACACTTATCTTTACAGAGCAGAGATCCTTCAGCCTACTCAAAGGGACGGGGATCTTCCTAACTTTGGCAAAACTCCTGAAGGGCCACTCGCGATGCGCAGTGAAGTCAGCCCAGGTGCTGGCAGAGATAGCCAAGAACGGTACGTTGCACTCAAAACTTACTACAAGCAAGTGAACAATAAGTTTCCTCTCCTAAGTTCTGTTTTGTGGCTACCAGCCACTGGTCTTGCAATTGATTTACATCAGAATGGCCAAACCCCATGAAAGTCCCTGTCCTTTACCTACAGAGGAAATGAAGAAGCCATGCATTGAGGCAGATTTGGTTCCAACTTTGATACCTTTGCTGGAAAGCACAGATCAGGAAATGTTGCTTCATGCTGGAAGGGCTATTGGCCGTATCTGTTACGAGAATCGTAAGTCTGGACTTGAGCTCCTTAATTCCCTAGCTGTAGGGCACTGTCATCCCTAACTCGGCAGGGCTTGGTGAGACCCGAGACTTTAAGCCTCTCGTTAGAAATACTTGTCACAAAGCTGGCAGGCACCAGGCTGACCCCAAACATGTCCTGAACTCTGGGCCTTCCCCCTGCATGTTTTACTCCACGTCTTTGTCAGAATGGCTCTGCAAGTACGGAAACAGCAGAGCCTCATACATATCTTAAGCAATTCTACAGAACTGCCCCGGGCTCCAATCCTGAACAGCTTCACCTTCTGCCAAAGCAATAACAGTGTCCATACAACAAAGCACATGTTTGAGAAGTGTGATGGAGAGAAGAGCTCTCTGAAAACACTGAAATATTTGTCTACACAAGGAATGGTCTTCTCTGGGGACCAGTGCTTGCATGTAAGAGCTCTTACTCTGTGCTCTTACCTCTGTGCTCCAGGCTTTTGACCCTTTTCATTTACTTGCCCCACCAGTTTAAGATTTTTCTTTTACCTTTAATTCCCAGACTGAACCAAACTGTTTATTGCATGCTGAAGGTAATATGGAGCTTCTCACCCACTATCTTCTACCCTTTTCCCTCTGCCTTCAACCTACCTTCTCTCATCTTGCTTGTGTGTGGCTTTACCTAGAATGCTGCCTGCCCTGCACTGCTCCTCTGCAGCCCAAGCAGGATAGGTACTGGTGCTGGGGAAGTGTCTTGTTTTACCAAGATTATTGGTAATTAAGGAAAACAATCATCATTAGTCCAACATGCACGAAGCAGGTACATGGCTTCTGCTATGAGTCAGTCCTCAGTAGCTCCATGAAAGCAGTGGTCATTAGACTATGTTTTACCCAGTCCTGCCCATCTCCCTGCCATGCCAGAGGAGGCCACTAGATCACCAGGCTGAGAGTCCCATTCCCTGAGAGAAATAAGGCAACTGCCTATTCCTCCTTTGTTTCCAAATACTACAGACCAAGACAGAGAGGCTAGTGGAACTTGCTTTAGAAGCTGCACTAGCAGTAGAGAAGCTCATGCAATCACCCTTGTACTGATTTAATCAGTCCCTGTTTAATCACCTTTAACCTCTGTGGTTACTATGACCAGGAGATCTCCAGGAAGAGCTGGTGAAGGTAGGAGTAATCCCATCACTAGTCCGGATATTAACTGACTATGCAGAGAGTGAACCACTTGTCCACGTTGATCTCCTGGCCTTATGCAATCTTGCAGTGCTTGGTAAGTCAATGCTTTCCTTCCTTGGAGCAAACCGTCTCTCATGTGCATGCAGAACACCCACAGATTTAGGAGGTTATATAGAGCAGGGGGAGACTGTTTTGTTGGTTTGTTTGTGTTTTCAGCGTTTGTGCTTTGTTTTTCAAACCCTTCCAATACCTAAACCAGGGACAGGCCACAGTCACTGGACTGGAGAAGAACCTGTCCTTTCCTGGTATTGTGATTAAACCTAGTAACAAATATCTTTTGACCCAGAACAAAGCACAGAGGGCAGAATTCCACATGGCAACTCAACTTACACAAGTTGTAAATAGTGATGGAAGAAAAAGACCAAGTAAAATACTACCACACACTGCACATGGCCTGACAACAATTCCTGCATTTAGGAGAGGCAGGGAAGGGGCTCTGACACCACACTGTCACAGCATCCTCTAGTGAGGTCTGTGCTCCACAGGTCTCTAATACATCCCATTCAAATGTGTTCCATGTCAGACAGCATCAGGCTTAAAAAAGTCTTACCTTTGTAAATATACATCTTGTAGATGTTGGGATCCCAGCAAGAATCAAACCATGTAATCAAGGCAGAACATACACTGCTACAGCAAAGCAGCATGTGCCTATCTGATCTATTAAATCACACTCCAGGTGGATTTGTAAGAGCTGGGGGAATTAAGCCAGGATTAGCTTGACAGCTACTATAAGGTCAGAGCTACAGGATTACACAAAAGTAGCGTTAGAGAAAGAAGTGAAGGAGGGAAAGATGGAGCAGGGTTCTGCTGTCATTGGGCTGTGCAAAGGGACAGAGGAATCAGTAAAAGCAGAAAAAGCATTTAAACCCAAGTTGTGTCTACTCACTTCACACTCTGTTTTCCACATTAACTCAGATAAATAACCATTCAAAATCCTGACTCTCATACACACAGATACAGCCAAGGAAGCTCTAAGCAAGACAAGGGTTGCTGAACAGCTGGTGAAGCAACTGAGAAGAGCAGAGAACCACGAGAGGTTAGAAATGGTCTTTGAGATCCTGCAAGCACTCGCAGAAAATGGTAAGGGTCCTTTCAGCTTAGGGGGGATGAAGTGAAACAGGGTACCAACACTGACCTTGAGCTCTGGCTTCTGAGTTTGCCATGGGATCCTGCTAAAGGAACCAGCAAACCCTCCAGTGGAAACAAGCCATAAGGACATATGAAATCCCGGCCTCAGCCAGACTCTAATGCTTAGCAATTGAGACAATCAAAAAAAGAAGTTAGAGCAGAATTTTACTCCATTCCAGTGGATCCACAAACCAGCAGATTCCAACTGTCCCACTCCACAGTGTGTAACAGGAAAGCAGGCTAGACAGAGAGCCTTCATTCAAAAAGACAACCATATCTTACACAAGATGTGTACAGGAAGCAGTGCTGTCACCAGCACCATCAACAGGCCAGTAGAACTATGTAGATACCTAAGACAGGCATGAAGAAAAGAGAAACTCAGGACTGGCAGTAGAAGAATTGCCAAAGCTTTATTCCTGCTCGCAAGAATGTCAGTTGCAAACAAAATCCAAACCATGGCTGCACCTGAGAAAAGACCAGCTAAAGGTCACAGCTTTGGCTTCTTAGCTTGAAACACTGCGAAGACCAAAAAGCTGTCAGTGTGCTTCTACTGTGGTCTCTGCAGATGCTCTCAAAGTGCAGCTGGTGGAAGCAGGAGTGGAGGAGGCACTGTCCAAGATCCTCCTGCGCCTCCAGGTCAGCTCACAACCTGAAGATACTTGCATTGTGAAGGCTGCGTCAGATCTCACTGCGTCTCTGCTTCTTGGAGGTAAGGGTGGGCACTGAGCCCACATACAAGCAGAAACAACAGTCCCCTCAGCAGAGGGATTACCATGCACTCCGATCTTTCATTTCCTTAGGAGGGGCACGTTTGCAATCTGCTTCACGATCCTATGTGGAATCCATCTCAGGCACCACACAGCAGCCTGGTGCTCCACCTCCCTTTGAGCACAAACACAGTGCCTCAAGCCTCCCACCACCAAGGGCTCCTGCACAGAGCACAGATGCAAGAACTTCAGGCCATTGTTGCTGTACCTGGGGCTCATAGTTCACACCCTACTAGTACATCTTGACTTTCCCAGCTGGACTAAGAACCAGTCTGAAATGTAAAGTTAATTGTCATTGAACTATTCACAGAATCACAGAANACAAGAACTTCAGGCCATTGTCGCTGTACCTGGGGCTCTTAGTTCTCCATCACCCCATCAGCCAGACCAGGGCACTAAGGGCCACATCCAGGCTGTCCTTAAACAGCTACAGGGATGGGAACTCCATCACTGCCCTGGGCAGTCCATTCCAGTGTCTGAGCACCCTTTCTGTGAGGAAGGGCTTCCTAACATCCAACCTAACCCTCCCCTGGCAGCTTCAGGCCCTGTCTTCTCAACCTGGCACTAGTTGCCTGGGAGAAGAGCCTGAACCCCACCTGACTACCCCTGACTTTTGAGGTGTTATAGAGGGGGAGAAGGTCCCCCCTGAGTCTCCTCTTCTGAACACCCTCAGCTTCTTCAGTCTCTCCTCATCAGACTTTCCCTCCAGTCCCTTCCCCAGCCTCGTTGCTCCTCTGAATCTGCTCCAGCCCCTCAATCTCTTTCTTGAAGTGAGGGGCTCTGAACTGCCCCTAGTACTCAAGGGGAGGCTTCCCCAGTGCCCAATACAGGGAGAGAATGACCTCCCTACTCCTGCTGGCCACACTATTGCTGACACAANCTGGGATTGCCTCAGCCCAGGTGCAGGACTGTACACTTGGCCTCGTTGAACCTCATGAGGTTGACACTGGCCTCTGCCCATTGACCCAGCCTGTCCAGATCTCTCTGCAGCGTCTTCCTCTCCTCCCCAGACAGACACTTCCCCCCATCTTGGTGTCACTGCTCCCTAGCTCTGAAATAACAACAGTCCCGCTGTCTGCACACTTGCAAACATTGTCACAGATGCTAGTGATGTTGTTTGAGGGACACTCTTGTAAAACAGAAGTGTCAGGTGTGCAACAGGTTTTTTCTTAAATCCACTTTGTTAGAGGGGGGACCCTGGAAATCTCTTGTGGCAAATAAACCTGTTAGAAACACACAAAATAAATGATTGGTGGGTCAGGATTTAAGAAAGGGAGGGTTACTCATGCAAATTGGGGGTGGTGGGGGGATGGATAAAAGGAATCTCCAGCTAAGCCATTTCATTTCATCTCTCATGCTTTCCTACTACAGGAAGCAATGAGTCTTAATACTATGCAGAGAGAAACAGACTCCTACAGACAGACTACTGGGAGTCATGCTGTGCTCCATCAGCCAGCAGAAGATATCCCCCTACCCTCCATCGTCTGTCCTTTCTCACCAACAGCTGCTATCTGGGTTCAAACTCAACTCACAAAAAGGAGGTCTTTCAACAAGCTTCTGCATCAGTATGTGCTTTATTATCACAAGATACCCTCACATCTTGGGATGTTCAGCTCATCAGTGCCATCTGCGGTTTCGGGTTTTTTTAAAGCAGCTTCCACACACACATCCTCCACCTCCCCCAGACTCTGTCTTCCAGGTGGGATACCTCACTCTGCATCAGCCATTGTCCATCACCTGCCGAGGCCACCAAACTGCCCTCAGTGCCTTTACACTGTCTCTCTCCAACGCATTTAGCTGAATGCACTGCTTTGTGACACCATCCTCTCCCTCCATCTGCCCCACAAGCCCACCAAACGTTTCATGTGGAAAAATTGAGTGAGTGCTCTCTGGCCCGAGTGTGTGTCGCTGATGTATGTGCAGCCTTTAATCTAAGGGAAAATATAATCCTATGGAAATCTGATCTCAGCATCAAATAACTTCTGAGGCAGTGGAAAGATGACAGGCAGCTTTTGCAGCTATGAAAGTGGTTGCTCCCATCAGACTTAACTATTAGCCATTAAACCAAAGGCTCTGCTACTATCCAAGCAAAAAGCCACAGGAGAGAGAACCAATTTGCAGCAATGTGGCAATCAAAGAGAGGCAACCGCTAATGGGTTCTGCCTGTCCATGCTTTACTGCAGTGGAAGAAAAATGCCCTGCCATTTTTTGGTTTGAAAGGTGGGGGGGAGGATAGAAATTAAGTTCAATTAAGGTTAGTCTCCATGAAAAGGAAAGCATTTTGCCTGCAGAATTTTGTCAGACCAAAAGAGACCGTTTGTTCCTAGAGAAGCTGTTCCTAAAGAGGACCTGACAATTTCCCTCATATATTGTGACCTCAAAGATTAGGACCAGGCAAGAGAACATTTGAAGAATCAGAAGCACATCCATCGGCATCAAAGAACATCCTGGGCCTGATTCTTTTGTTGATTAGTTAATGACAGAATATTTGATTGCATTCAAGGAGCCACAGCAGTACAGCAGTCAGACCCACCACTGCTGGGCAGCATCCCTTGGCCCACAATTCTTTCTTAAGCCAGTAGAAAGGCAAAACTGGAGTATTAAAGCTGTCTTGTGGGGAAATGGAAAATGCTGCCAGTATTCCACCATATATATAGGGGGAAATAAAGCAGCATTCAGAAAGAAATGAACTGGAGAAGTTACATTTTGGATTAGTCCATGACTGTCTCTAGTATCACAGAATCACTCTGGTTGGAAAAGATCCCTGGGATCATCGAGTCCAATCATCTACCCTACCTTACAAGTTCACCCCAAAACCATATTCTTCAACACCTCATCCAAATGATATTTAAACACCTCCCTAGGAAGCCTATTCCAGTGCTTGACCATCCTTTCTGTGAACACTCTCTCATGCTCAGCTTTACCAGAGGGTGTCTCAGCCGTAGGTCACAGGTGGCTGATGCCACTTACCTCTACAGTGAAGGTTGTAAAAAACTACTCAAAAGCTCCGGTCTGTCTTAGCAGGACATGAAAGCCTTGGCTATCTGAATTCTCCAGCTGTAGGATTCATTTTTAGCACAGTATTTCTTATCTCTCTCACCTGCTTGGCTTTGCCTCTCTTCAGATGGCAGCTGCATACGAATGGTGCAGCTGGGGGTCATCCATCAGCTCCTGGATCTTTGGGAGAAGCATGCCGAGAGCGATGATGTCTCCGTTCAACATGCTGCCCTCAGCGCACTTCGGAACCTCGCTATACCAGGTACAGAGCTCCAACAACTGGCTTACAGCGATCCCTTGTAAACATGGGGCATTTCATAAGACCTGTCCAAGTCACCAACCAACCCCAGTTCCTCTTATTTTGAGGGGCAATTGACCTTTTTTTCCCCCTGCAAAGACACAGATACTGGAAAACTCATCAGGACCTCTCATCTGTGTGAAGGGTCTCAATGTAAGAATGTGCTGTCCCAGTGTCAGCTGCTGGAGGCATTGAATGGCACAAACGGCCTAACCATACAGAACAGGGTTTATAGCTGGAAATACAGAGCATGGGGTGGAGCTATCATATCACAACTGGCAGGGATTTTATAGATCTGCTCCTCTTCTATAAAGCCAACATTCATTGCAAATTCAGCCTCTGTATCACAAACTGCAATAAAGGAGGCTGCAAGGAATGCAACTCACTGACTTCCTGCAGCACATGCAGCAGGAGCTGGTGATCACAAGCAGCAGCTATTGACTACAACCTTACCAATGCAGTGAACAGAGCTGAGCTCACAAACATTACAGCATTGCAGCTCTAGAAAAGTGTGGTTGCAAGCTACAAACTCTCCATCACTTAACAAGTCAGCCTGTTACCTGGGAATAAAAACCCAAAGCCACAAACAAGTGCAAATCCAGGTAAATAATAAAATAAGGATTAATTAAATATGGGCTGACACTTGCAAATGAGCACAGGGGAAGCCTCAAGCACTGCCCTTAGAACTGAACAAGTGTTTTATTAACAGAAAACTGAAACAAAGTGATTATGCTGTAATGAGTGGAGTCAGTATGTCACTGAGAAACAAAGACTGAAGTTTCTTACAGCCTGTTTCTCAGTTTTCCCAACAGAGAGGGGGAAGGGATGGACCCGTTATCACCCTAATTTCAGTGTCCTGCACAACCCTCAGCACAACCCTCACGTCAAAGAAAAAGCATGCAAGAGATGGGAAGGAAATTGCTCTGGAGAAAGCAGCTTTGAGTAGCGGTTAAGCAGCTTTAGGACTCTTTCCAGACAGGCTCTCGATTATCATTACCAAGGATTACTGCACTAATGACTGGAGCAGATATACAAGAATTAGGAGAAGGAAGTACAGAAACAAAGGCACAGACAACAGCAGGTCAGTGAGCTCCAGAAGAGGAGGAACCTTAACTCCCAAGAAATGTAGCTTCATAAACCACTGCTACCACTTGGCTCAGCTGAGAGGAACAAGCACAAGGAAAGGCTCCCATAATCTAATGGCTACTGAAGTGACAGGAACAACCACACTGTGTTTGTCATCCTCTATGTGCTTCAGTCCACGCAGGGCAGAGATAAAACATGATCAGACACATGTTAACAGTGATTCCTAGCAAGTTTAGCTTGAGAGAATCCTAAACAATCAGGTGGCCCTGACTTCATTCCTGACTGCCCTAACAAGTGAGAGCATCACAGAGCATGAAACTCCAAACAGTTATGTCACATCTACAATAACAGACACCCATGTACTCACTGAGCTTCTCATCAAGGTCTTTTTTTCATTCTCTAGTTGTTAATGAGGTCCAAAAGCTGGAGGAAGGTGTGACAGAACGCATCCAGGAGGTCCTAAGGTCAGAGATGCTTCCTGTGCAGTTTAAGCTCCTTGGAACATTGCGGACTTTAGCAGATGGACAAGGTAGGGAACTGATAATGTTTACTCATGTCAGCTGTACACCCCTTCCTGCCCTCCCCTGTGAGCAGCTGAAGGCTGAGTGTCCTGCTAACCTAGTTCCAGTCTGGAGATGTTCCAGCATAGACAATTGCTGCAGGCTGCCAGCCTTCTGCACAGACCCTGTCATGGGAGAAACCACATCAGTCAGGGAGACATGGCCACCAGCGCCACACCAGCAGGGCATGAATGAGGCTAAGGATTTCACCATGCTAAAGCACAGGAAAGCAAATTAACACAAGAGCTGTAGAATGCAAAAGGATCAAGAGGAGCTGGAACAGAGAGAGGAGGGAGAAATGAGTCTCTACCAGTCACACGGTCTCTGTACGAATCACCAGATTTATCTTGGTAGCGGAGGGCAAGAGTTGAATTTATTTTACTTATCTGCTTACACCTCACCAAGTGTCACACAGATGTGGCTGTGCAAAGGCAGCAATACTCACCGTGTGCACGTGTCTGCAGATTTCTCAAATGCATCATGCCTACGCTAAGATTTACTACAGTATCTTAAGTTATCCTTAGACTTACCTAGCTTTCGATCTAGCATCTTGCACTGATACTCCAGTCCAGTAAAAAACTGCTTTCACATCTCTCACCAAAGCAGGACACTGCAAAATGCGCGGCAGCTTAGCCTCTTCTTCCTTTCAGCTTTGAAAGAAGTCATGCAAAAGTACTGCTCCATGATTAGATCTGAATTGTGTCAGGGCAGATCACTTGGCTTTGACAATTGAGATGTAGCAGCACAGATCTAGATTATAAAAACATTCAATTACTTTTTCCTACTCAGTGCTATTTACCACAAAACAGTACGAATTCTGAAACTGAAACAGTATATGAAGTGTAGAGCAGAAAAAAAGAGGTTGATTATTCTGTTTTCCCACTCTGGCCTCTGAGCAAACAAACTCCCCACCTTTAATTACTTTCTGTTTACCCATGAGCTAACGTTGTCCTTAATTAATTCGGCCTGAAACTCTTACCAATACCCATCTATGAAGAGGTTCTGACTCAATGAGTTAATTGCATTACTGAGTATAAATAAATTCATTACTCTGGCAGTCCCCAGGCACACCGAAGCCTACTGACTACCAGAAGCAGGTCTCTTGCCAGCTACAGTGAACTGCAGTAGACCTGTCAGCTTTCTCACGTTAGAGAGACATCCGTGTAATTTCTGGCTTTTCCACTGTGCTGCTTCAAAGCAGCAACAGAATTTGTGCAAAGGATTTGCAGCTCAACCACAGATCCCTTTGCTTAACTGTGGTGGTTTGGAAGCAAAAAGCTCCTCCTGTTCCTGTCAAGGCTGCCCATCAGGGTTTTATCTCCAAGCTCTGGCTGGCAGACACCACAAACTGGGTCAAGACACCACTTTTGAACAAGCGTCTCAGACCAGTGCCATCCAGCACCCTCTTACCTCTTTCAGCTTTCTGTACTAAATGGGATTACCATGATCCTGTCAGACTGACATCTCACATCTGACCTAGAAACAAAAGCCTTTACAGGCGGCAGCATGCAATGACAACTCTTATCTCAAAACAAACATGCTTAGCTTCAGACAGAAGCCCCCAAGGTTCCCTGGGGAGCAAGCAGGGCAATGGCCCTGCTAGCTAAACTTATCCCTGCTGTCTTGGGTGTCTCAAGCCTTTGCTTCAGCTCCTGAACTTCTGGGGAGATTCCTACATAAAGGGCAGCTTCAGCCATCCCATTACCACTTCATCTTTCTTCTGGTACCCTTTGCTCAGAAGAAAATACCAGTTGAACCAAGATGTTGAATTTTGAAATCTTTGGTATCAAACAGAATCAACTAACTGAAAGCAGTGAAGCAGCACTGATCGGGAAGTTCTGAGAGTTGAATCCCTGCTTACCAGGTTGGGCTCACATCTGAATTTTACCTTTGCTTAACAACTCACCAGTTAGTCACCTTTGATCCACAGCACTTGAAAGATGTGTTATTACACTGCAATAAGAGCCCTGTGGAACCAGGTGATGCAATACTGAGAAACCTGCTGGATGTTCTTTTTGCTGCTGCATTTTTAAGATCTTTGGGAGTAGCCTCCCTCAGTGACAAGCCACAGCCACAGCGTGTCATTAGACTTCCACTTCTAGGAGAAAATTACCTAGTGAGGTTTCTTCAAAATGCCAGCCACACAGATTGATACTTCCAACAAGTCTTGAGAGAGGGCTCATGAAACACAGGGCAATGATGGCAATGCAAATTAAAAGGTTTCTCTGAACTCTAGGGTAGTTTTGGTGATGCCCAAAGCACATGGAGACACACAATTACAGACGTGCCACAGTTCTGTACTGAGAGTTGGCTTCCTGCATGCTCCCAAAAATAATTATCACCATTGCTGAGAGCAACATAACAGCAAGAGCAGGCTCTGAAGATCCCACTCTCACATCTCTGCAGAGCAACAATAGCAAAGTGCAAGAAACCAAACAGGAAAGAGACAGCCCTCATGGCACTTCAGTGCAGCGACTGAGTATTTGCTTTCAAGGATATGAAACTGCTCATTTTAAGTCCTGCTTTAGCAGTTTCCTTAAAAGGTGTCTTGAACAACTTACTTGGTTCTTGACCTCCAAAGCCTGCCCTAATGCAACTGGGCATTCCTCAGGGAAAGATTTCAAAGATCTCTTTATAGCCCAGTGCTGTAGTCCCAGCTCTAACAGGGTCTTAGGCTCAGCCTGTGCTCCTGGCTACTTCTGCATTCCCATTTCTGTGATAGGAAGACTGAGAAGTCTAATTCTGAATGTCTCCTGCTGATCCTTTTCAGCTGATGCAGCTGAAATCTTGGCCCAGGACCGGCTGTTGCTCAAAAGACTTGTGCAGTGGTGCAATGTGAACGACAACAGCAGTATCTGTGGAGAAGCAAAGAGGCTGCTATCTTCAATCCTCCGTCACACCAGGTCCCAGGTACGAGAGCTATTGGTTTGATGTGTCTGATGTGAGAAGCTGGAAGAAGTTCTAACTAAAACTCAAGACAAAACCTGTCTTTTTTATTGTATAGAGATACGTTTCCCTAATTGTGAGCACCAGTACTGCAAGTAGCGTAGAGCAGCCTTACACAGATGTGCGCCAGCAGTGCCCAATGCAGATATCTCTGGCTTTCATAGCCAATCAGCTTGCACTGCAGCAGGCAAACAATGCACTCTTCAGCCTCAGAAGAGACAGGAAATCTCATTTCTCTCTTCATTCTCTGCTCTGTGATCATTTACTTTTGCTTTAACAGGAAGTGGTCAGAGCCATCCAGGAGGCTCAAGGAGTGAAGCACCTGGTGTCCATGATGATGAGCGAGGAGGCTGCCATACAGAATGAGGCTCTGAGTGCCTTGGCAGCAGCATCTGCTATTGATTTAGGTATCTGCCTCCTAAAAGCATCTGTCTGCACAGAACAGTATTAAGAAACACTGTCACGCTGTTAGTTCTACACAACACGTAAGAAAAGGCATATTTCTTGTCTAGATTTAGACCTTCACAGTGAAATAAAGGTCAGCTGTGCAGTAGATCAAGAGAAATGGGGGTTCAGGAATTATCCAAATATTTATTTTGCTTAGCATAGAGTTAAATTGTTAGGTGCTGTGGACAGTCTGTTAAGCAGCAAGGAGCAATGGCAGGAACCTATACAAAACACACAGAAAGTAAGGAAAGGTGACAAAGACTAGAAAAACATAATGAGGATGTCTGGTTGTAGGCAAAAATTAAGGACAAGTTATGGACTTGGGTGGTCAATGAAGACTATAAATAGGGAAATAACCTTCCTAAGACAGACAATTTGAATGCAGAAGAGACTAAAGTGGGAACATAGACAAAAGGGTCTTATGGAAGCTGCAAAAAAACAAGTGAGAAAACCATGATGGCTCTAAGAAGGAACTGCATTCACCTTCTGGCTTCTTTGCAGGTAACAGCCTAGGTGTTTGCTCACTTATTTTTCAGAAACCCTTGAAGAATCTTTTAAGGAATCCCAACTAGTTCCAAGCTTGCACAAACTTCTGCAAGATGATAACACAAGTCCTGAGGTGAAATGCAATTCGGTGGGTCTTTTGTGCAGCCTTCTTAAGTCAGGTAAATTCATTTTAAGTTGCCTGTGATGAAAAAAATGGGTGTTTGTGATGTTACTGTAAAGTGCTTCTTGCAGTGCTGAATACCTTGAGCAGAAAAGGATACTGAAGAGGTTCACTCTACTGAGTGCAAAAAAACTCCAGTCAAGTAGCTAAGTAGCCTCTTCACTTACAAGCAGCTGATTAAAGCACCAGTTAAAAACTTTATTCTAGTGAGTCAAGGACATAGCAAGTCCTGAAATAGCAAAATTAGAGCCTGGCAGTGCCAAGTCCTACAGGGTCCACAGCAGTTCATGTTCAAAGAAGTGGAGGCTGTGTCTCATCCCACACAGGCATCACTATAATCAGTCACTGGCGCAACACATAGGAAAACACACAAAGGATATCATTTCAGTTTCTCTTGACTCCCTGGATAGGGAAGACACTAAATGCTTCAAACAAGATCAGACTCATCCTGACAGTGTTGCTCTAGCTGAAAACCACCACTCTGAAACCAGGAGCCCAAAGAGCTTCTGTCAGCTTCTTACACTTTAAGAGATAGATCATGTCCAGTAGAAAATGGTGACTGTGCTCAGGCAGAGCTGTACCAATGTGGGAAACAGCCTTTCAAACCTTTGAGCCAACACGACACTCACAGATATGATTTTGCAGGAGTCTTGGGTTTTGCCCTGTAGCCACACAGGTATCAGAATTGGGCAGGCATTTGCAGCCTTCAGTGCTACTATGGAGTCCTGGTGCTGAAAGACTTTTTCCAAGAGGTGTGCACACTTAGAATCACAGAATCACTCCAGTTGGAAAAGACCCTTGAGGATCATCAAGTCCAACTACCAACCCTACTCCACCAAGTTCACCAGTACCTACTCCACCAAGTTCACCAGTAAACCAGATTCCCCAACACCACATCTAAACGACCTTTCAACACATCCAAGGGTGGGGACTCAACCCTCTCCCTGGGCAGACACCGTTCCAGTGTCTGACTGCTCTTGTGAAAAAATTGTTCATGTCCAGCTTAACCCTCCCCTGGTGCAGTTTGAAGACCTATCCCCTCTTGTTCTATTGTTGATCACCTGTGAGAAGAGACCAGCACCCACCTCTCTACAATGTCCTTTCAGGTAGCTGTAGAGAGTGATGAGGTCTCCCCTCAGCTTCCTCTTCTTCAAACCAACCAGCCCCAGCTCCTTTAATCACTCTTCATCAGATTGATCACCCAGGCAATTTACAGACTGGCTCTAACATTGACCTGAGCCTTACTAACATGAAGAGCTAACAGGTAAAAATAAAATCTGCAATTTGCCCCATTTACTTTCCCAATGCTTTCTGTTCTATCCCTTCTGAGAAGTCAAACAGGGAGAAAAAAAGGAAATGTTAACCTGTTCAAGACTGAAAGGGAGAGGGATTTATTTAAATTAAAAGCAGCTCACATTAAACAGCAAAGTAGTCCAAACCTCTATCTGACAGCAGTTGTTGAGAGCCCTAGCGTGTCACTAACAGTCAGCATTTCATCTCCTGTTCAGGTAATCTGAGACAAGAAATAGAAGAGGCCAAGATCAAGGAGACCCTGGAAGAACTCTGCAGTCACAACAGTGCCGCTGTGCTTGAAGAAGCTGTGAGGGCACTACAGGTACTGAGAGGAGAGACCCCTCACTAGCCTGCCCTCTTCCCACAGCAACCCTGCACTGATGCCAGGGCAAACAATAAAACACCAGCTTTGCCAACCCCACTTTGTGTGTGTTGTGCTGCTGCATAACCAACACCACTAACAGATAAAGGGGCTACCTGGTGCCTGGTCAGCCCTTGCATGCTGTCAATCAACCCAGGAGAGGCCAGCGGGTACCTGAGCATGCCCAAACGATCACAGAATCATACCTGTAAACCCTTCAAGCTCCAATTGTAAAGTTCCTCTGAGTATTCACCTGCTAATGTCACCCAAGTGTCTATCCCAATTTCAGAGCTGCACCTACTAGATCCTGGGATAAGGCTCAGCAGAAGCAAAGGTTACAGAGAACTGCAGCCAATGCCCACAGTTTGGACAAGATGCAGATTAAAGCTAGCTAGAAATTACAACCACGCATGAAGATTTGAAAGCAGACACCGTGTAATTATCTCCTGCAAGAGAACGTGGGTTGTCTTAACCTATAGTTAAGTTAGCTGGGTTCTCTTTAACTTGTAAACAGAGTCTCTGAACATTTACACAGAAGTCTTTCACATGTAAAGAATAAAAGTATGACCTTCAAAAAACTGGTTGACAGCAGGGAACATTTGTGAGTCAGCAAGGCTTCCTGTTCTCAAACAGTATTAGTGCAGCTGGCCCACATCTGCAAACAAACATCCCAGCTTTGCTCCTGCAAAAACTTTCCCACTGGCTAAATCTAATGCTCTTCAGCTCACTGCACTCACCACCAAGTATCATTTTTCAAGTACTTGCAGAAAGAGAATCCCTTAAAACCACCCCTGACAAGCAACTTCGAGAGTAACCCACCAGCAATTTTGACCACATAGTAGGAGAAAAGAAACAAGAGCTGTGTCACATACATCTTTCCCACACTTAAAGAGCACAGAGATACAGGCATCCTATGTAGTGCCAGCATCAAAATGAGGAACAGCTTCAGGAAATCTCAACTTCAAACTAAGATTAACATCCTACTTAAACCACGCAGTAGTATAAGGCAGCAGGTTCTATTGCAAGTTGCATACAACCACACCAAAGAGCCACGCTCTAGTCAAGTTCTCCTTACTAGTACTAGTGAGGCAGGTACTGGCCTCTTCTCCCTGGGGACTAGTAATAGGACAAAAAGAAATGAGGTCAGGTTGTGCCAGGGAGGTTCAGGTTGGATCTTGGGGAAAACTTCCCAGAAAGAGTGAGGAGGTGTTGGAACAGGCTGCCAAGGGAAGGAGTGGAAGCACCATCCCTCAAGGGGTTCAACGAGCAAGCAGACAGAGCAAATTGGGAGAGGTTAGTGGGTGGGGTTTGTAGGGCAGACAGTTGGACTTGATGATCTTGAAGGTCTTTTCCAACCTTGACAGCTCTATAATTTTAACATACCACAAATGATCCAGCTGTAACATTCTAGAGCATCATGACCCACCTGGCTATGTTCCTGTGACTTGGTCTAGGTGATCCTGCTATGGCAGGGGGATTAGACTAGACAATCTTTTAAAAGTCCCTTCCAATTCCTAATGATTCTATGATCTAGTTTCAAACAGTAAAATACTGTTGGCCATTATCTATTGGTTAAATGCTCCTTATTACCTTATTGACATTAAGATCAAGTATTGATGTATTAAAGAAATATTAGAACGGTCAGGAAAGCAGACAAAGCTATTTCTGCAAGGCTTGTCTTCAGACCTGGAAATGACTTCCCTTCTGCCCTCTCGCAAGCAGTTTCACACCTGAGAGACCACGGCAGTGCACATCACAAGAACCGTAACTGCAGGTAATGGCAAACAGCAGTTTTAACTCTCGGGGTGTCCAGAGATTTAATATTTCTCTATGCCATTCTGCAGCTCTTCACTTATTCATGGCCTTCCATCAACAATGGAGTAAAGAACCAGCAGTATCTATTATTCAGCAGCAGCCCAGGCTGGGGTGGGGGGAGAATCCATTTCCACAAAACCCACAGGAACACCAGCATTTCTGCAGTTATCCACACACTGCAATCTCCACAGCTAGTTTAAAGGTTAAGACAGAAAACCACCAATGACTGGAAACAGCAAATCTTAAGACAACAACATCCAGGAGTACAAAACATTAAACTTTATTCAGTCAAATTTAAGGCTTGAGAAAACACATACATACTGAAGTCACTTGGAAATGCCACATCAGCACAAGTGATAGATCCTCTCCTCCCACTGGCTGAACAGTGTTCCACATAGCCCACAGGTGGCAGAGGGAAGGAAGAAGGATGGAACAGGGAGACAAAAGTCAAAGCAGTTCTACACAGAAGCCAACCGCCGCATCAGCCTCCCTGGGCTGAAGGTACAAGGGCCACCGCAGCTAGGGACCCTTTGGGAAGAAATGTTCAGGATTTCAGGAGGTGATCAAAGCTCCTTCGGTCACTGCTTGTATTTGTCCTCCTCTTCAGGTACAGGAAACTGTCCAAATGCAGGTACATTAGTAGAAACAGAAGGGCAGATGCACTGTCAAACACACTGACAAATAAATACACCGCTTCACCCACATAACTGCAC
Source organism: Upupa epops (assembly GCA_013397515.1). Classification (NCBI taxonomy): domain Eukaryota; kingdom Metazoa; phylum Chordata; class Aves; order Bucerotiformes; family Upupidae; genus Upupa; species Upupa epops. The sequence continues at coordinate 277,297 of VZRI01006994.1, forward strand.
TCGGCTCAAAGGAATCAAAGCGATCACACTGAAGTTCCTTTCCTCTGTGTCTGATGTCACAAGTGACACCTGCACTAAAACCTTGCTTCCACTGTAGTGTTTGTGGAGTTGCTCCAAAGGCAGCCGCTGAACTCTCAACATTGACAATTTCTCAAACCTCTCCTTGTGAGATCATTGAACTGCATCTCTTCCGTGGCTTTAGAAGCAGCTCACACCCAACTGCCTTCCTTTGGCAACCAGACTCTGAAACCGTAATCTGAACTTTTAGCAATGAAATCACTGCAAGCTCATAGAGAAGGTGTTGAAACAGTAAGAAGGTATTCCCCAATCCCAGCCTGAAACTACACTAGCCACGTGTGCCACTAGGACAGTGCACTTCCAAAAACGTCCTGGGCAAACTACTCAGAGCCCCAGGGGTTTAACAGTGACGCCCCTGAGCCTAGCAAGCTTTATCCACTGTGAAAACAAAGCACTCTGTGAATTTAAAGATCCTCTAAAAGGCTGAGTTTGCTCTCTTGACCTCAGTCCCAAACAGCAGGAGCATCGGTACAAAGCTGGTGTTAGTACGGACAAAGCCAGTAAGGACTCGCTGTGGAAAGCCAGCACCCAGTTACATTCTGATTTGCATACAACTGTCCTTCTTCAAAAGGAAGCCAACTACTCACTTGGTGCTCAGGCAACTTGGCAAGATTTGAGACACCGGCATCCTGATCCATACCATGTGCTTTTGGCTGGATTCCAGCATGTGAACCCCAGGTCCCTCTGGCACCACCTGCTGAAGCAACTTCCCAGCATTAGGAGCTGGCTCAGGAAGTGGCAAAGGGAAACGTTCTCCCCAGAAACCATTTTCAGAGCAATACTTTATGAATGACATTAAAAACAGGAAGACTCCTTCTCCAATGTTACACACGCCAGACTATGACACACGACCTTAAGAGTACACTGGCTGGTGAGGTGGCATGAAGTTTCAAGCACCAGTTGACAGCAAAGGTTGCTGGACACTGCTTTGCTGCCTGCAAGGTAGCAGCAAAATTATGGCTGCTCCTGATAGACAAGATTCAACAAAAAAGTAATACAGACCTCAAATTCAAGGCTCTAGGGAAGAAATGTCAGTAGCTTTGCCCTCAGTCATCTACTGCTATTATTTCCTTCTATAAACAATTTTAAAAAGTTGGGGCAGAATTATAATCACAGTGCACTTGTAGCAATTTTACTTTCAGGTTTTCAGATGAGTAACAGGAGCCTGTTCTCTGCTACTTTCAGAAGAGCCAGCCTCAGACAAGCTTCCTTTTCCTGTTGTGTTTCAAACACTAGCCAGAAAAAGAACAGTGAAAGCAGCACTGAAGCACACAAGAGGTACAGCATTGTCTTGTTAGAAGCTACAAGAACAATCAAAGCAGCTACTGAATTCCTCCTGTCCATCAGCTTTGGCTAGTGACACGTCTGTTACTGCATGCACGACTAGAGAAAAGGACACAGGAGAGAGATTTAAAAAACAGGCTTCCCAAGAAAGCCCCACATTTTGGAAACAGAAGTATGAAATCCTTCAGGCAAACTACATGTAGTAAAATATCATTACAAAAATATATACTTTTCTAGTATTTACACTATGTTAGGCACTGTAAATAAACCTGCTCTCCCTGAAAGAACTGGTGTCACTGGAAGCAGTAAACAATGTTAGACAGCCTAGCAGTAAAGCAGACACTACAGGCACTGCCAAGAACCTTGCAATCCCATACTTCTGTCTTAAAGCTAAAAACACTGTGCCAGAGTCTTTCAGAGAAGAATGGAACTCTTGCTGAACTACAGATCCATCTGCTGAATTCCCAAGAAGGGAGGATGGAAAGAAGGTTGTTTTGTGTTCTTCTGATAAAAAAAGCTCAGCAGGAATAGTTCAGTTGGGCACAGAAAATTCCAGTGAAAAAATGGTTCTGGTTCACCATGTTGTGATCAGCACTGGAACTGCATACGAGCGCAACTGGTGAGTCAGTAGCTTGGCAGGTGTCAAAATTCAACGACTCTAATCCATCACTAAATGTGCATTTTCCTGTTATAAACCAAATTTCAGCAGGGGTCCATGCTGAACTGAAATGGGACTTGAAGATCAATACAGCAGTTGTGAGCAGGAGGAGGAAAGGTGAACCCAACAAGAGCCAGCACAGCACCCAACAGGACAAGCTGCACCCTGATCAGTATGGAGCCAGAGCTTTTTTGAAGTTCTCTTCTATAAATAAAAAGCACATTTACATCTTTTTCAGATGGAAAACAGCACCAGGGATTCCCACCCCCTTGCCTGAAATCAAGATTTCTAACATGCAAGGTCTTCCCCCTCTTGAGAAACAGCCCAAATCAGTGCGGGTTAGACAGGCTCTGAGGCCGAGCCAGAGTTCCTGCTCCCGAAACATCCACGTTACTCCCAGTCAAACAGAAATGTCACTGCTTCTGCACAGCTGAAAATCAATTGAAGAACTAGGCAATCTGCAGCTTGGGTCTTTTTTTTTCAGTTTCCAACACCATGATGACGGTTCCTGGGTATCTTGCCAAAAAATGACTGTGTGAGTCTGCTGGAGAGATTTGAACCACCCCAGGGTTGTGAAGAACTGAACGCACCTTCTGCAGGAGATTACAGGGAGACTGATGACAGCTGAGAGCAAAAGCTGAACATCTTCACAGTCATCCTTCAGGGAAAGGGTTTACAGCAGTTTCTTGCTACAGTCTCCAGCATCTGCTCCCCCAGTGTCTGGTAAAATGCCACTGCCGCCTCACAGATAGCACTGGTGCACTGAGTTCTCTCAGCAGAAAAAAAAACGTGGACAGGTGTGCGTTTGGAGGGGCTTGTGTACCAGCCTCTAACAAGCACGAGCAGGGACAAATCCACATAAGGCTTCTGTTAACTGCATTTCACACTGTGCATTTCTCTTCCACCTTGGTGTCTGACCAATAACCACAGAATACACTTTTTGTTTTGCGACACGCATCTGCTTTTATATTCAGAAGGCATTACCCGCCTTTACAGCTTCAATATCAGAAATCAATGTCCTGGCTAGGAAAATGCCAAAAATCTAAAAAGACAAAAAACAAACCATTTGTGAGCTAAAACAGTCACAACATACCAAGTCTTCACAAGATGTTTCTACAACTCTGAGCCTGTGCCCGCTAGTCACTACTGCACAACAGGAAGCTGCTACTTCTCTGTTGCTATCGCACAGTACTGACATCAGTACAGTGACTCTTGGAAACCAGACTTGCTTCTCTCAAGTGCCTGTAGTTTCAGGCAGCATTTCACAGCCAGGTTCAGCCCTCAAAGCATGGCTAGTCCTAAAAAGTAGTAAAGGCAGCCCAACGTTGAGAGAACTCAGGAGGAAGATGCTTTCATGCACTGTACCAAATAATAAGCTTCTAGGTGCCCTAGAGCTGGACAAAACTCAGTCTTACACACCCTACAAACCTGGGATTTTTATTCATTTCACAACATTAAACAATCCATTTCTGATCCAAACAGACACAGAACAGACAATAACCTGTACTAAAGGAACTCCTTGTCACAAACAGCAGAGAGTCCCACACTATTCAGAGACATTTGAAATGTCAACGCTTACTCAAATTCTCAGGGAAATGTTTTTTTACAAAAGGAAGACAAATTCAGAACTCAGGACATTTCCTAGAACAACAAGAGGCTGGGGCAAAGCTTTAAAAAAGCTGAAAGATCTGTTTTAGACAACAACTGGTCAGGTTGAACTCCGACTCTGAAAGCAGCTTCAGAGAAACTCAGGACATCAAGTTGCTGTCAGTCAATGTTCTGACCCACGATTAGGCTTTGTATCTTGAACATCTTCCTCAGGACAGCATCACTCAAAGGCACACAAGCATTCTCATAAAACATCAAAAGCCAAGCAGAGGGCAGCACGGCCATGGCTGAAGAGGTATTTTGCCAGTACTCTCTGCTCAACTATTTCCAACTAAATGGAAAATACTTTCTGTAATATATTTACAAGCTGTTTTTTCCCCACCTGAAGGGAAGTAGTACCACAGCAAAGACATTTAGGTAAGTGGAAAAAAACTGTGACAGAAGGCTGTAGTTCAGATCTACTGAAGGAGATAATCAGCTCTGCCCTCCCTCATGGCACACTGAAATCCAAGAAATATTGCACGACATTATTTTCTGTACTAATTCTGTATTAGCATATTGCAATAGTAACAGCCCATCACAACAACCACAGACTACATTTTAGAGCTGTACTGTGGTTTTGTAATGATCTTTAGTGATTTGAGGAATATAATTGCAACAGATATAGATTAGCTGACATCAGAGATTTTTGCTCTGAGTCCCCAGCCTTGTAATTATTTATTTATCTTGCTGTCATATTCTCACACCTAAAACATACAGCATCAAAATCTTTTGTCTTCCTTTCTCCACAAGTACTTCTCCCTGATGCTGATCTGTCTCTGCAAGCTTGGAACTTTTCCTTGAGGTCTACCAAGACAAACTTACCTGGAGCAGTGAGATAGCTATGAAGACACCCGCAACAATGTAGATATTCCGAGGTAACCAAGCTTCAAGAGCAACAATGCATCCTTTGACAAAAATCTGATCATCCCATTGGTTCTTGCTCTGAACGTGAAGAGGAAAAAGCATATGACTGTTCTGCTCAAGGCTGATAAGGCTGACCAAGAGACACAGCTAAACTAATAATTTCTTGCATGTGCTGTAAAAGTCTTCAACTACCCTCCATAAATACACATATGGGCAGATGAAATCAGACAATGATGCTGGTATCTTCCTGCAAATCCTGTTTCTGGAATGCTCCAGAATTAGCAGACAACAGCAATCAGACTATTAAAAGCAGAAATTGCAGCACACATTTGCAATGCAAGTCATGCCCTTCAGTGAAACACCTCTTTCCCTTTACCTGTTCCATCACTTGTTTTCTTCACCCTCACACCGTACAAGTTTAATTTAAACAAAGTAAAATCTCTACCACACTCTACTTGCAGCCTCAGGTAGCAGAGTCAACTGCATCTCAGAAGCTGACACATGGGGCAACAATTCCCCCAGCTTTGCAATCTGGCCTATGCAAGCACAGTACACAACAAAATCCCAACACCTCACCTTCTTTCTGACATCATAGCCACACTGTGTATTCACAACTTTTTGCTGCAAAAGAAAAAGATGTGTTTTAAATCAATAGAATTCTACTCACTCCTGCTCCCAGGAAGATTTTGTGTTTTTTTAGACACACAAACAAATCAGGGCTGCTGGAACCAACCATTCTAAGAAGCTCAGAAAGCCTTGCTTGGCTGATTTCCAAGACCATCAGAAGCCTCAGCACAACCTAGCAATGGCTCTGCACTGCACTTGAGCTGTAATTATTCCCCCACTAATACTACAAAGCATTCAATATTAGTTCTAACTCCACATTGTGGCATCCACTGAAGGGTCAGATTCCTAAAAATTAGTAACAGATCTAACCAGCAACTACTTAAACCTTGCCAGAACCCTAGAGCTGACTCCAATGCTTCAAAGCGAGTTTGTGCATGAGCCTATTACCAGTAACAATCAGCAAATGGAGTGACTCCTACTCATCTGGCAGAGGGGGGTGTCACACTAACTCCAGCCACAGTGAACGCACTACTTGCACAGTGCTCTCTGGTCCTTAACAAGCAGGACATCACAGACCAAGCACTCAAGGAAGTACCACTGAGAATAAAACAAAACCCCTATCATCTACCACTACTTGCAGATTGAAGCCTTATAAAAAAATAGTCTGAACCCCTGGCAACAGTACACACTCAGCTTGTTAACAAGCTGCTGCATCTGGACTCTAAAAAGGATAAACAGAAACATGGCTGTGCAGAGTAGGTTTTGATCTTTCAGAAGACCTTTGAATGCACTGTCATGCGTAGGGCTTAAGAAAACATTACAATTCACAATTCTCCAATAGCATGAGAGCAATACAAAGCCAGAAAAGGACTTACAGCAGGATCAGGGATACAGCAGGAAAAAGGAACACCACACTTCTCCCGGCTTTTGCTTTCACTGCTGCAGTTAAAGTATATGTTGAAGTCCCAGTCATCTGGTCCTTGGGCACCACAGCAATGGTTCTGCAACAGAAAGACAAACACTTGGCATCTGGGGGGATTTCAGTGCTAATAATCCTCTGTGAAATGAGGATTATTTATCATTTTCACTTTCTCTATGGCTGCACAGAATCAAAGGCAAGAGCAGAGTGCAAAATGAGTTATTAGTGTGGCTCTGCGAAATCAGAGCCACACACTTGGCACAGTGCTCCCTCAAAGACGTGTCATCATGACAGGGAAATCATTGCAATTAGATGTAATTGCTAGACACAATCTGTGCACACCCACAGAACTATTTGTACCTCATGATTTCCAAGTTGACCAAAACCAGAACAACAACAAAACAGTTTTCTTTACATTCAGGACTTAAATATCTACACATGAGCAAGTTTTCTTCTCCCTGCTTACTACACAGAGTATACCCAGGCATTTGTGAATGTACTTCCTTTCTTTCACAGAAGAATTTCCTATCTAAAGGAATGAACTGGCAAAGCCTCATCAGCTCCAAAGTCCATCAACTGCAGAACAATTTCAGCTAAACTGCCTAGCCTGACCAGTGCAAAGTAATTACCTCAACTTCAGGCTGGGGAAGGGTTAACAGCTCAGGGAAATTCACTTCTGGGAACTAATGAAAGCTGAGTTCTTACTAAATTACACTTAACAGTTTACTGCTCTGGATAGCAAAGGACACAAATTTTTCTGTGTTCATAGAATCATAAGGGACCTCGAAAGACCATCTAGTCTAATCCCCCTACCCCAGTAGGATCACCTAGACCAAGGTGCACAGGAACAGATCCAGGTAGGTCTTGAACATCTCCAGAGAAGGAGACTCCACAACCCCCCTGGGCAGCCTGTTCCAGTGCTCCATCATCCTCATTGTGAAGAAGTTTCTTCTGATATTTATGTGGAACTTATGTTCCAGCTTGCACCCATTGCCCCTTGTCCTATCACTAGTCGAGCTTGAGAAGAGCCTGGCTCCATCCTCCTGTCAACCACCCCACACATATTTATAGACATTAATAAGGTCACCCCTCAGCCTTCTCTTTGCTTGGGTACGTGAAGCATTACATCATCCTATGGATTTTCCTGGTACCTCAAAGTTCCACCCCTGAGGAGACTCAGGGGGGACCTTATCACACTCTATAACTACCTGAAGAGAAGTTATAGACAGGTGGGGATCAGGCTCTTCTCCCAGGATGACAGGGCAGGGCTGAAGCTGTACCAGGGGAAGATTAGATTGGATGTTAAGAAGCCCTTCCTCACAGGAAGGGTGATCAGACCTTGGAATGGACTGCCCCTGGTAGTGGTGGAATGCCCATCCCTGGAGCTGTTTAAGGATAGACTGGCTGTGGACCTTAGTGCCCTGGTTTAGCTGATGTGGTGACATCATAGGCTGGACTTGATGAGCCCAGAGGGCTTTTTCAGCCTCAATAAATCTGTGATATCTCCACTGCCCACCACTCATCTTCACAAAACTTGTACTAACTGATCTGACTAAGACCACCAAAACTGAATGTCAGTAAAGATATCCACAAGTTATCAAGCTGTGACAGGCACGGATGTGAACAGGGAGTAGAACTGTTTACACAGGAAACATGACTAAGGACAGCTCAACAGAATGGCCAAAGGAAGGGAAAAAAAAGGCAATAAATAATTTAAGAGACTAACACATGTACTGTGAAAAAAAGCAATCCCAGTTCCTTTGTGTATTTTCAGCCCCTCCCTCAGAAGCTGGACCTTGGGGAGGCATGTGAGCACCCTGCTGAGACCTGGCAGGTCAACCCTTGCAGATCTGCACTCACTAATTGTCATTGCATGCTCCCAGGTATGGGCCCATGACAGGCCAATACACAGAATTGTGTGACATATTCTCTTTCAAGTCTGGCCAGTGAACTGCTTTTATTAAGCTCAGCCTTTTATTTTCATGGAAAAGTATTTTGCTGGAGTTCAACTGTAAATCAGCTTAATGTATGAGCCTAGCTGACTACATCAAAACTAGATGAACTGAAAGAACGACTACAGGACAGTCACTGCTGCTGTTACAGACAAGAGGAATCCTGCCTTACACGAAGGTGCCCTTAGCACTGAAAGCTAAGGCAAACCCGTACTGAAACCCATCCAGGCAGCTCAGTTGGAGGGCGTTCCCATACCAACGCACACAGGAGGGAATGAGCAGGACAAACTGCTGATAATGTTCAGCTGAGCAAAGGGGTATCTCCTGTAAAACACGCTTCACTGCACACTGAGCTGAGAGTACAGACTGCTGAGCTTGACCTGCTTTCTAGAAGATGAAAAACAAAACCCACCCTTCTTTCGTAAGGAGAAAAACCAAAAAACCACAACACAGGAGGCATGCCACCTCCCAGTGTACTTCATCTCTAACTGCCCAAGCCACTACATTATTGTGCGACAAACAATGTGCCAGGATAGCAACTTACAATTTTCTGTAGTGAATCAATGAGGTTTTGCAGATCTATATCATCTCGGTAGGATTTAATGTTGTTCTCGAAGAATTCCTTGACCCTGTCTCTCACCCAGTCCTGGAAGAGGAAAGCCAGAACTGCCACGGCCAGCTCCAGCAGGAATATAAACATAATAGCTCCGCAGAACTGTGAAAAAACAGTCCTACATTAGAAAACACCCTTTCATTTGGCATGCAGCCCTACTTCAACTCCACCAGAAACAACAGAGTAGCTTGAAATTCTTACTTAGTGCTGACACATGAGAATACATTCTCATTTCACAGACTGTGAAGGAACCCTAATGAGACAGAATGAACTTTTAAGTTGGGTCTTCCAAGCTTGACAGTACAACAAACATCACCATTACACACAGTGCTGAAAATGACAAACTGCAAAACACAGGGCTGAAGCTGGTGTCCTACAGGACTCAGTTTTGGGGCCAGTCTTCTTTGGTCTCTTTATCAATGACCTGGACGTGGGTACAGAGAGCCCCCTCAGTCAGTTTGCAGATGAGAACAAATTGTGTGGGAGTGTTGATCTGCTTGAGGGCAGGAAGGCTCTACAGACTTGGACAGGTTGAACCGATGGGCCAAGGCCAGCTGAATGAGGGATAAGGCCAAGTGCCAGGTCCTGCATTTCAGTCACAACCCCAGGCAACACTACAGGATAGGGGATGAGTGGCTCGAAAGCTGCCCAGCACAAAAGGACCTGGGGGTGCTGGTAGACAGCCAGCTTCATAGGAGCCAGCAGTGTCTCCAGGTGGCCAAGAAGACCAACAGCATCCTGGCCTGGATCGGGGATAATAAGGGCAGCAGGACAAGGTAAGTTCTGATGCCCTTGTCCTTGGCCCTTGTGAGGCCTCATCTTGAGTACTGTGTTGAGTTCTGGGCCCCTCATGACAGCAAAGACATGAAAATGCTGGAACAGGCACAGAGTAGAGCTACCAAGCTCTTGAGAGGTTTAACGAACCAGTTGTATGAGGAGAGACTGAGGGAGCTGGGCACGCTGAGGTTTAGTTTGGAGAAGAGGAGGCTGAGGGGGGACCTCACTGTCCTCTACAACTACCTGAAGGGAGGTTGTGAACAGGTGGGTATTTGCCTCTTCTCCTTGGTGACTGCTAACAGAACCAGGGACAATGGTCTGAAGTTGAGGCAGGGGAGGTTTAGATTTGACTTAGGAAGAAATTCTTCACAGAAAGAGTGGTTGGGCACTGGAAGCGCCTTCCCTGGGAGGTCGTGGAGTCCCCATCCCCAGAGGTGTTGAAGAACAGTCTAGGGCTTCAGGCCCTGCTAGAGTGGCAGCACAGAGGGGGTTAGGTTGTGTTTTTCAATGGATCAGGTATCGAGGGTTTTTTTGTTGCTGTGGGTATGGTTGCACTCAGTGATCTAGGAGGGCCTTTCCAACCAGGATTATTCTGTGATTCTGTGAAGTAGTCCTGATGTTTTCTCTGGCACTGTTTCCAGTTTTATATTTATAAATACAGGTTAAAAAGCAACAATAAACCCAGATTAACCATTTTCAGATCACAAGCAAAGGTGGTGCCTCAGTATAAAAATATTTCACTGGTCAATGGCCACAGATTTTGCCCAGCAAACATCTAGCAGTTCAGGTATTTGCTCCCCCTAAGCCACGCCTACCTGAGCATGTTCCATGATATCCTTAGTTATGATAATGTACAAATATGCATAGTTTTAAATCTGACCTGCTTTTAAAACCACTACTCAGAGGCCCATAAGAGGAGTAAGTTTACCACATGCACTGTGACAACCCAAATTCTATGAATTAATTATCTGTGCTTGATCCTAGTTTTTATAGATCTGCCCCAGCTTTCACACCTGTAATAATCCACTCATGTCCAGATGTTACTTACAAACTTGAGAAGGCAGATGTTTTCTCTCAGTGCTCCTACACAACCAGCAAATCCCAAGGTAAACATCACAATTCCCACCAGTAAGACAAGCACCACCGGGTCCAGACCATGAAGACCAGTCACTTTGGTCAGGTCAGACAATACACCCTGAAAAACAGGATAACAGGAAAAGGTGAGTGCTCAAGCATGCTTTTAACATATCATTCCTTCTGTATATCCAGGAGTTGTATGGAATTCCCAACAAGCTGGCTACAAACTCCAGAGCTCACCAGCACCAGCCCACATACAGGGGTCTTGCTGTAAAGTTGTTATTGATGACAGCAATTTTCCTCACCCAAGCAGAGAAAGCATTAAAGCAGCTCTAGCTATTAACTGTTTTAGTAAGCGCAGTGCAGTTGGGTTCTCAGATTTGAGTCTCCTAGGTCTATCTGCTAAACAGGCTTCCACAAGATGGTGCCAAAAGCCCAGTCCTCCTATCAAATACTTAAGTTTCAAGGCAAAATAAATAATGTTTGCTATTAACTGAAACTGCATCAAGCAAGAGATTACTCCAGTTTCAACATCTAGAAAAGTAAAGCATCTAAAACTGAGTTCAAATCAATTTGTGGGGGTTGCAACAGTCTTAACTGTACATCATTCGCTCAGCAGCACCACAAATCACTAAGCAGCTCCACGGGTAAGCCAGCAGATGGCCTGAAGATTAGAACACTTGAGAAAGACAGGCCGAAGACACATGCTGTAGGGTAGGTCTTTTTAAATGTAAACACACTGGATATGTATCCCTCCCAAATGAGTCTTGCTTGTAATAAAACCACATAGGTAGAGCTTCCTGAAGCAGCAGTTTTACTGGGGCAGGAGAGGGATGCACCAATGTAAGCCCAGTCATTTCTACCCTTACCTTTTCACTCCATGCCCACAGACCAGCCGCAAGGAAGGCCACCCCCGCTAGCTGAAAAGGAAAGAATCACATTAGATAAATGAGGCAACGCATTCTCACAACACTCAGCCAGTAGCACTGATGCTCAAGAAAAACTCTCAGACAACAGTACCAGGCCACTGCTCCCCATGAGTCAATTTCCTGCAGAAAGGATCTAGAGTGTTCAATTCTGGGCCCCTCAGTTTAGGAAGGATGTTGAGGTGCTGGAAGGAGTCCAGAGAAGAGCAACTAGAATGGTAAAGGGCCTGGAAGGTCAGCCCTACGAGGAGTGGCTGATGGAGCTGGGTCTGTTTAGCCTGGAAAAGAGGAGGCTCAGGGGTGACCTTATTGCTGTCTATAACTACCTAAAGGGTGGTTATACTCAGGCAGGGGTCTGTCTTTTCTCCCTGGACACTGGAGACAGGACAAGGAGTCACAGTCTTAAGCTCCATCAGGGGAGGTTTAGGGTTGACATTAGGAAAAGGTTTTTCACTGAAAGAGTGATGAGATTTTGGAACAGGCTGCCCACAGAGGTGGTTGGGTCGCTATCTCTGGAGGCATTCAAGGTTAGTCTGGATGAAGTGCTGAGTGGCATGATCTAGATGTCAGAAGTTTAGGTTTACTTACTTACAGAAGGTTGGTTTTAGGTTGGACTGGATGATCTTTAAGGTCTTTTCCAGCCTCATTACTGCGATACTCCATGAAATTTCTGTCTCTACGGATGGCTTTACAGAAGTATTCCAAGTTCATTGTTCAAGGAACACACTACTAAATTAGCAACTCTGCATAAGAGGAATAATCCCCCTGTCCCAATGACCTGCTCTATGCAGTAATAAAGATGTCTGAGCATTTCAAGCAGTGTGGGGTTGTTTTCCAAGTAGCCATTTAATGGTACCACTCCAGAAAGCAGCTGTGCCCAACTCTATGCAAACATCACAACACTGGTTTTGCAAAGAGACTTCCACAACCACTTGTGCAAAGTACCCAAAAATGCCTCAGCAGAGAAAGCTCAAGTACCTCCAGACCTGAATTCAGCTAAGACTGAGCAGGAAGGAGTAATGAGAAGCATCAATACAGGTTAGGGGATAATCTACTGGAGAGCACTTCTGTGGGGGGGAACTTTGAGATTTTATAGACAAGATCTCCAAGGAACAGCAACGGGCTCTGGTGGCCAAGAAGGCCAATTGAACCCTCAAATGGATCAAGAGTGTGTCCAGCAGACTGAAGGCGGTCTTCTCCCTCTCTACTCTGCCCTAGTGAGGCCACATCGGGAATATTCTGTTCCGTTCTAGGCTTCCAAGTTCAAGAGCGACAGAAATCAGATTGAGAAAGTCCAACAGAGGACCATGAGGATGATTAGGGGACTGGAGCACCTGCCTTATGATTGAAAGACCTAGGGCTTTTCAGCTTGGAGAGGAGAAGCCTACAAAGGGATTTAATCACTGTCTATAAATCCATGAGAGCTGGGTGTCAAGAAGAAATTTTTTTTTTTCACTTGGCCCTGTGACAGGACAAGTGGCAATGGGTGTGAGCTGGAGCACAGGAAGTTCCACCTGAACGTGAGGAAGAACTTCTTCACTGTAAGGGTTAGAGGGCACCGGAATGGCCTGCCCAGGGAGGTTGTGGAGTCTCCTTCTCAGGAGACCATGCAGATCCTTTTGACCTGTCCTAGCTTCCATGGTTCTGCTTGAGCAGGGAGGTTGGATTTGATGACCTTTGGAGGTCCCTTCCAACCCCTAATGATCTGTGTGTGATTTGAAATTCTCACTGTTGGTAATCAGATCACATACATTAGCTTTCTTCAGGAAAAAAAACTGAGGTCAGACGTTTTTGCAGAAGAAATGAAGCCATTATGTTTACATGTACAATCACCAAGACAACCACTCTGCAAAGAAGCAAAGTAACAGCTACTTAACCAAAGGAGACTGATTTGCTTTAAATACCCAGTGCAAGACACTTAATAGCATCTCACTGGAAATCTGCAAAACACACCGTGACAATAGAACTAGCCCAGCAGCTACAGCACGACTGAGCACAGACTGAACAGAGAATCACCATCAGGAAAACAGCCTCCACACAGCTCTGCCGTGGGGCAGGAAAAGGAACTGGGCTGCCCTGTTCACTTGTATGCCAAAGTCAGTTAACCCATGTGCTGCATGATGGGCTAGATGGACACTCTCAGCAGCTCAGCTGTGCTGCTCCAAACAGGAAACTATAACCAGTAACCAGCATTCAGTCATGTCCTGCTTTAGAACTGAAAATCCACTTTACTAACACAGTGTATCGAGCTGTCAGCTCCACTCAGGAATGGGGGTACAAACCCCCACTCAGATACCAAGGCACCATTTTGATTCCAAGTTAGTTAAATCATTCCCATCCATGCTTGGAATTCCTTTGTCTATCCTAATAGAACCACCCTAATGACTGAGAAAACAAGTCTAGTTTGTTTCTCAGATTGTACTTCTTGCAAGAAAACCCCAGCAGTCAGACCAATTTTGGGTCAGCCTGCCCGGAGGCCTGATTAGCAGCAGTGGGAACACATTCCTATTGTGCTCAGTTTACACAGAGCCTTCTTTCCACCTCCAGGACAATCCTATTTGCACTGTAGCTCCACCCATGCTGGAGCAATCAGCAGCCTACAGCACTTCCTTCCTACCCTTGTCTCTTCCCAGACTTTTCCTCTCAGGGTCAGGAAACTGCCTGGTGGTGGAGTCTTTCCTCTTCATGGTACAGCCTCACTGTTGTAGCTATTCCTGAGTAACAACACACACTGCAAAAGCCAAGAAAATCTTGTGCTGGCCTGGGTCTTCTCTTTCTTTTCAAAAGAGAGTCCTAATTCTTTTCCAAAGCTTAAGATAATGCTCACCTTTCACCATCACATTCAGGACAAAAACATACTCCCACAGCACAAGTGGGTTTGGTGGTCCCCCCCCAAAAAAACCCCAAACCCTTAAGAACCAGATACAAAGCCACAGATCTTTGAAAAATACATCAAGATCACAACAGCTACTAGCTATTTCACCCTCTCCTCTCAATTCATGTGAGAGACAGGCCACTCACATGCAACCTAGAAGGCTTTGGCAAAGCGCTCACACCACCCTTCACTTTGATGAAACAGCAAGAGACATGAGCATCGCCTATAGGACAGTCTGCCCACCCACTCAACATTTATATAGCTGGTTCTACAACTAGAGGTGCCAGGCTTTTGTCAAAAGAGTTGTGGTTACACATCATGTACTAGATCAGCCAGACAGCAACTTCTCAACAGAAGCCTCAGAAAATTTGCTGAGCAAGCACCTAGACTACTCACGCCTGCTCAGAACACCAAGTCCTCCAGTCAGCTGAAACACACAAGCTCTGTTTCCCATTTTCCTCCATCTCTTCTTTAAAATGATTCTTTAATGATGAGTACTCATGTAATTTCCCACACGAAATAGGCTTCTTCAACTCCAAAACACCCAGGACATAGCGTACAACAGCTTCCTGCCTTCAGGTATTTCAGAATAGAGGAAGGAAGTCAGTAAGAATACAGAGGTACCCTCTCAGCTATTTCAGTCTCCACATTTTGTACTCACCCAGAAAATAATGTTGTAGCTGAAAAGCAGGTATTTGTACCAACAGCTGACTTCGGCATTAGAATAGCGGTAATAGTGCATCTTCTACAGCAGAGTGTCTGCACGGAAGAGACAGAAAGAAGAGTTAATTTAGTTCTAAAAACTTGGGTTTAGCAATTCTTTGCTCTGTTGAGAAAGAGTAGCACCCTGCACAGTTGGCTGTTCAGGGGTATGCACAAAGTCGGCTTGGAAGCTTCTGCTGACCCTGAACTGCCCCCTAAGTATTTCTTGCTTAATAATCCACTCTGGAGGCACTCTGGTGTGGTAACAGGGAGGGACACCCAGAAAGGAAACCAGCTCTGCAGTTAGCTGAGGGAGATTTGCATCAGTGTGCTGACAGGTATCCGCTCTCTCACCCCTTCAGAACAACTTCACTTACACAGACTTGCACAAACCCACACCCTGTAGACTGCTCCTGTATCCACAGAGCTAACCTGGAAAACCCCTGTGACTACAGATCATCCAACTCAACAGGCAGTTGCATCCAGTTGTTTCCATACCTGAACACTGTTTTACCACATCTGTACCGGTAAGGGCTTTTACTCTCCAGCACAAACCTCCCTACTACTGAGCAGCTGCTCCACTGTGTTTGGTTTTCTTGCTTCCTTACACACACATGAGATTCAACTGCAGCTGCAGCCCAGGTATTTCACAGAACTACAGCTTGGCAGACTATCGTGACTGAACCACCCCTTCAGAAATGCCACGAATAAGAAAAAATTAGTAGAGAACAAGCTGCTAAATTGAGAGCTGGAGCGGGGGAGACAAAGTGTTCACACAGGCCTAGCATTGGAAAGCTGCCCACAGCACACAGGCTTCCACATCTCAACCCTCCACTTGCCTGAGGTAAATATCTTCCTCCCACAAGATGTCACAGAGAGGCTTGCAACAGGGTGCAAGCACACACAACCTTCTGACACCTCATAACCGAGAAGCCCCTGGCACTGGGACTTACACCCAACCACTCAAGTCCCAACCTCAGCAAAACCATTTCCAGCAGCAGGAGCAGCACAAGTCCCTTACTGGTAAGCACCACAGCCCAACTACCTCTGTCCCCAAGCCTGCACAACACTTCTCCCCACCACCTGCATTCTCCTTGACAGACCACCAACACCATATGGAACAGTACAATCACAGTGGGTGTGGGAGTGATGTTCTCAGTTAAGAAATCTCATGTGTAGGTGTATGACTTGTCCCCCCTACCCTCAAATCAGCAGGGCAAGCAACCCACTCAGGTCCACACAGCCATCTTCCCCACCTTTGTCTCAACAGCAATTGTTTTTCCTAACATAGGAGGCATCTGTTCCCAAGCTAGAGAACTACACATCATTACTGCACTAAATTCACATCTCAGGCTACATAACCATGGTTGGGCAACGCTGCAAAGATGAAAGCGGTGTGTGGGCAGCACCAATTGGTAACTCTCTCTGCTGCTTCAGACAAAGCAAGTCACGCTGTGTCAGCTGACAGGCATCACCCACCCCTAAGAAGAATTGCAAAAAATTATGCACAGAGCACTGCTGCTTTGCTAGAATGTGTAATTCTGTTCTGGGAGAAAACACATAGCTGTTCAGCAAGAGGCAGCTGCCGTTTCCAAAGCGTTTCTACACCCACAGATGCCACTCGCACCTTCAAACACCAGAATAGTGATATTCACAGTCTGTAGATTTCAGTTCTCAGAACAGGAGCTGCCATACAGGAAACCATCTGACTTAGCTATGCAGGGAAATCCTCACCGATAAGATGTTCCATCTCTTCGCATCTCTACATCTGACCCTCAGGAAATATTAACCAACATTAATAGGCAGACCAAGTCACACTGAGGTTCCAGACTTGGCCAGTCCTGATCTCCTACCCTGCCACCTTCTCAAATCCACAGTCATTAATCACCCTGCTCAGAGGAGCAAACAGTCAGCCAGCAAAGTTTCAGACTGATCCTGTGATCTTGTACCATGCACCAAGGAGAAACCAATTTTGCACCTTCCAATCTCCCTCCCAGCACTCAAAACCCCTGTGTGGGTGCTGGCAAGAGAACAGGGACAGGAAACTGAGTAGTGGGGCTCCCTTCTGAGAGTGCTCATGGCTACTTCAGGGGTTCACTTAAGAGCCTCTGAAAACAGAACCACCCAGAGGCACCTACACACTGCTCTTGCGCAGCCCAGAAAGCTGCCAAGTGCTGAGGGAGTCTCAATGCTCACTGCAATCTGTGGAGGCTGGGAATCAAATCTTCAGGACTGAGCTGATGCAATGCTAAGGTGAGAAAATCCAAGAGGATCTGGTGCTCTCAAGGGGTAATCTGTTCCTGGAAACAGAGATAGAGGCCTGCTGATGACTCAGGAACTCCATGCAAGGGTGTGTCATCTTCATTTTGCTAAGTCTGTGTCCAAGGAATCGTGAGTGGAGCCTCACAACTGAAAAACAAGCTTCTCCGAAGGAATATTGCTTCTGCTGCAGTCCACAGAGCAGAGCAATGCTTTGCTCATTCTTAGAGGAAACTTGTGAATTTCTGAGCAAAAGTTTTTTAACCTGAAAGACTCCTGATGCAAGACAGACATTGCTAAAAGGTTCCCTGAAAAATAATGGCAGAGACATCTCAGTAGAAAACATCATCAAAGCTAAACAGGTTTCCTAAGGCATCGTCTTTTAGGGATCCTAGTTCTATAGGGAGCTGAAAACTCAACAGCCTCACTGTACTTGAAGAATACATCCGCTTGCTCCAATATAGAGTACAAAACAACCCCTAAGGGCAGATCCAACCCCCACAGAGTTTGAGATTTCAGAAAGCAGGCTTTATTCCCTACAGCACAATCTGCCACTCAGAACTTGTATAGAACATCACACCAGTTTTCTCAACACAGAACAGGGAAGCAGCAGTTCAGAAGAGCTCTACAGACATCTCACAGTGAAGTCAAACAAGTGCTTTTTGGCCGTATCACTTCTTTTACACACATGAGCTACTTCTGAAACACCACGTGAGGGTACTCTGGACTTAGACTTACATTCAGAATATAAACACGTTAAACTCTGGAACATCATTTCCACAGGCATCAGACAGCAGGGCCTCCCCACCTGAAGCCCGTGCCCCTGAGAGTCACAACTCAGACAAATCACACCAAGCCCAACAAACACAGAGCAGTGCCACACCCGCTGTCCATAATGCCAACAGCAGCACCATCAACGCAAACATTGGATTTTTCTTTCCACACAAGAGTTTGGAACCCTTACAAAGTAAATACTGCATTGAGGAGCCAGAATTTCCAGTTTGGGTTGTAATTTCAGTTCTATTTAGTCATCAGAGAACAATTTGATTTCTATGTAATGACCATGTAAATGGTAACAGAACCCATTCCACACATGCTGTCTGCTCCCCGCCTCACCTCCTACAGACCAACATCCATCTGCTGCACTGCTTCACATCACAAAACAAAGAAGTAAAAGAGGATGTCTCCAACTTTCTCTGGTGGCCAATCCACTCTTTCCTCAGCCACCATCCTAAACTTTTACCCACACCATGGCTATCCTCCATTTCCAGGAAGGCCAGCATTTCGAACACAAAGGAGATCCCTACATTTTCTTCCTTCCCAAGATGGACTGATTATAGCA
Organism: Upupa epops; assembly: GCA_013397515.1. Lineage (NCBI taxonomy): Eukaryota > Metazoa > Chordata > Aves > Bucerotiformes > Upupidae > Upupa > Upupa epops. The sequence goes on from VZRI01006994.1 coordinate 295,840, forward strand.
ATACACAGCAAAGAAATGAGGAGAGTATAACTTGGTTTGCATTTTGCTGTGGGTTTGTTGGGTTTTTTTCCTTAAAATCATTTCTTGCTTGGGGTATAACATGCAGCCTGTTCACATCCAGACCCTATTTCTTAGCATTTACCCCAAATGTTCCTGTATCTGCATCGCATATTTGGTATAATAAATAGAGATGTATTTTAATAATTTAAATCACATCAGTGCACCCCAAAGTTAAAACGAATTCCAATGCTGACATCTGATCTCCAGGAACACACTCAAGTGACTTTTTGAACACAGCCAGCAGGTAACCCCCAACACAACATAAGAAAGCACCAGGGACGTGACAACAGAGCACTGACCGGATGCCTCACCACACTAACCTCTGCCAGCTCCTATGTGTCCAAGTCCAGAGACAAAGAAATAAGCTTCAGGAGGCAGGGGCGTTTGCAGAGGGCCCTGCCTATGGTACCACGGCACAAGGAAAAAGATTTAAAACAACACAGAGCAAAGCTACTCCAGGCCAAGCCCATGCTTGAACAGCTCCAGTCCTTCCAGTCCTTCCCCCAAGAGCCCGTGCTCAGGCAGGTCATGAGAAACCCTCGACTGCCTCATTGGAAGGTCCTGCGTCTGCCCCAGGGGAAGAAGGAAAAACAGGCTTTGCACCTCCCGCCATCATGCCAAGAACAACACAGTGCCATTAAGAGATCAGGGCAGCAAAGGGTATGAAGCTATCCCATCAGAGCTCCTTCCAGCACAGGAGACAGGCTCTGCAGCAGGAATAGAAAGCACAGGAGATAGACACAAACACTTCCTATCGCAAGGCTTTAACAAAAGGAGAAAAGCAAACACTTTATTTCAGCAGAAATAAAGACAGCTCAGGAAGCTGCCATCTTAGCAGGCTGACAGCACGGCTGGTTACACACGCAGCATGGTTCAGGGAAAACACTGCTCAGCTCTCCTTCCGTACTCACTATCCCAGCTGGACAGGGTCTTTCAGCCATCTCCTCTGTTTTGCAGAATCAGCCCCCTCTGCCACAGCCAGCAGCCCCCGCATGCTGTACCCTTTGCAAAGAAACCCAGAGGCAACTCGCTAACTGCCCATCCATCTGTTTCAACACACATTCCTTCTCCACAGGTTGGTCACAGAGACTGGAATAACTGGGTACTTGGAGCAGGGCAAGCGGCTCTGCAGGTTACACACAGCCATACTGCTGTCTTCAAATTCCACACAGAAGAGGTGCCCTGAGCACCACTCAACAACAAACTGTTGAGGTAACAGTACATCAAGAGGATCAGGTCCCTGTCCTGGAACAATGAATGCTGCTGCAACAGAGTCCACAGCACCGGTGTCTTCATTCAGAGGCAAGTGACTCCAGGCTATTCCCTTTGCTTTCTACTCCAGGAGTTTTGTTGTCAGTGCACACATTTCAGCACTGATTTTACACCCTAAAGCAAGCGCATACAGTTCTTGCCAAGCAGAACTACTCACTCTTTCTGAAACATTGAAACTCACACCATTCAGCTGCCTCTGAGTCCTGCACTCCACTCTGTTTCCTCTGGCTGCAGCTGGAAGCTGCCTTGTTACTTCCAAATTATTTAGAGAAAACACCTTTCCAGGGAGACTCCAGCATCAATATTTAGTCTTTGAGCAGGAAATAAAACCCTTTAAAACAGGTAAAGTGCTTTCTGGGAAGAGCCGTTGGGCCACATGAGTACTTTTGGTTGTGTACACTAGCACCAGCCAGGAACAGGATGAAAGAGACAAAAGAAACCACCACAAGAAACCAGCCACAAGCTCACATGCACACTCAGCAAATGCTGCAACTACACCAAGGGGCTTCAGCACAGGTTGTCTTCACACAGAGAGGGACAAAACACTGGTGCTTTGCGCCTAAAAAGGAACAGACAGGAAACACTGAAGCAAAACAAGTGCTGGTCATAACCTGCTCCAGTATTGTTTCTCAACACTACTATAAACATTTACAAACTTTTGGTAAGTTATTTCTAAAACCTGCTGTTTTTACAGTGCCGTAACCTTAAACATGAACATCTTGTAAAGGCAGGGAACATCACAGATGTCCAGGATGTATTTGAAAAACAAAGCCAAACAAAAGCAAAAGCTGCCCTGTACTTTCCCCACACAGCTCATTCCCACTTCACAGTAGACTTGAATTCCCACCTGGCTCCTTCCCTCCACACAATTCCCCCACTATGGAAAGTGGCAGCACCTCAACCATCCTCACCTAAACATTAAAAATTACAGTAAATGTGTGAAAGTATAAAGTGTCTTACAAAGTCATAAGAGCATGACACTTAACTCACGGCTGGAGCTGGCCAGAAAGCAGAGCACTGCCCCCATAGATGTTTATGAACAAGTCAGAATCCTGTACTTCCAGGCCCCAGGAGCCGACTTCCTTCCCTTTTAAGCAGTGCTGGAAAAAATCTTATCCTGACAGTTATCTTACAACAGCTTTTCTTCCACCACCACCTTTGAAGCCCTAACTAAGGGAAAAAAAATAACACAGCAAGAAACTTATCTTACTTTTACAGTGGTTTGTTCAGTCAAAAAGGCTTAATACGAAGCCACTAAGTCTGCACCGAGTACTGAGGTGAAGCCAGACCTTTGTTTTACAGCCTCACACTACAGATACTCGGGCAGTGTGGTATGTCCTACACACACAGACAGCAGCTGTGCTGGACTTCACCGAGGACACCCAGCCTAACTTAAGCCTAGCTTAAACCCTCTCTGTAAGAACGCAATACAGCATTTCCGCAGAAACCCCTAAGCTCAGCCCACCAGCCCTTTCCCCACAGGGCCGGTGTAGGAGGCATTGTAGCTCACCTCTCCTTCTGCGGTGTGGGGCGGCCACAGAGCGGCAACTGAACACAGCCCGGATCTCCGGGGGCTGCCGGTTACCAGTGAGCAGCCGACGGGTCCCGGCGGATTACTCATTACTCGTTAATTGCCAGCAATTACCGCGGGGACGAAGGGGCCTGTTCCAGCGGGAAGCCGGGTGGTCCCTGGCTCACGGGAGTTCAGGTGAAAATTCAAACCAACCAGGTTACAGCCACACAGGGCCGAAAAGGCCTTCTCTGAAGAACAGCCCTACCGCGGCTCCTGGCCCCGCCCGCCAAGAGCGCCCCGCGGGCCCCGCCGCTCCCCCGGGACAAAGGCCGCGCCCGGACCGTGCAGGGAACGGCGGGGCACCAAGGGCCGCCACCACTCACCCTCCAGCCGCCGGGGCTCTGCCAGGCCACGTCGCATGCGGGGCTCCTAACGCCGCCTCAGCTACTCCATGGGAACGGTGCGACCAGCCCTGCCCACCGGGGCAGCCAAACCGAGCTGCGCTGAGCCAAGCCAAGCCGAACCAAGCCGAAATGCTGCGGAGCTCCCGCCGGGCACCGGGGCACTGCGGATCCGCCCCCTGCCCCACCCGCCCCGCGCTCACACAAAGGGCCCGGCACTGCTTCCTGAGCTACGGGCTGCCTGTGGCTACCATCAGCTCCGTAGGGACCACCAACACCACCCCTCCTCCTCCGCCTTCCTCGGGTCAGGAGGAACTGCGGCCGCTCCTCCACCTGGGAGGGAAGACGAAAAACGAAATAAACCGACCTCGAAGGCTGCCCGCCGTGTCCCGGGGCTCTCCTCTCCGCGTGTCTCTGCGGCGCCGGAAGGGGGGAGGGGGTTTAACCCCCCCAGCAGCTGCCCAGCCCCACACCGGCTCGGCCTCCGTGTGCCGCCCCTTGATCCCCGGGACACGCTGCTGGTCTCTCGCGGGGATCTCTCCCCGCCTCGCTGACCCACAGCGCACCCATGTGGGGCTTAGGAGAGCCCGAAACGGGAGTCCCGAGCCCCACACACAGCCCCACACCCGGAGTTTCCCTCGGCTGGGCCCTCTAACTGCCCCTGGGCAGCAACGGCCGCACCGAGGATCCCCGGCCAGAGCCGTGGGGTTCACTTGCCATTTACAGCAGTCTGGTAGTTGTCAGCACTCGACAAGAGATGCTGAGCTGCTTGTTCAAGGAGGTAGTTCAGACCACCTCTGTTTTGTGACCATCGTGGTGTTGCCAAGAAAACTAGAGAAAAAATCTTACCAGTCACAGAAACATGATTAAGTGCCGGGGTACTTGGAAGGCTTTTAAAACATAGTCACTACAGCAGAAAAACGGTGTGAAAATACTGCAGGAACGACTGGAGACTCTGAGGACTAACTGGTGGTTGATAGCATGGGCTGAGGAGCTACTGAACCCACTGTGTCTGCTTGGTGCCATCATCGCCAAACACAGCTTTTCAGCTGAAGCATGGGAAGCTTTTGGAGATCAGAGTTAAAGTTGGAGTTATTATGTGGGTTTGATAATTATGGGGTTAAGAGGGGCATCAGGGAAAAAAGCCTAGAGAGAGACTTTGAACAACTTCATAGAAATTGATAGCCATACCTAAAAAATCACAGAATTATTAAGGCTGGAAAAGACCTGAGAGATCATCCAGCCCAGCCTATGACCTGACATCATCACATCAGCTAGACCAGGGTACTAAGGGCCACAGCCAGTCCATCTTTTCTTAAACAGCTCCAGGGGTGGAGACTCCACCACTGCTTGGGGCAGTTCATTCCAGTGTCTGATCATCCTTTCCACGACGAAGGGAAGGGCTTCCTAACATCTAACCTAATGTTCCTCTGGCAGCTTTAGGCCCTGCCCTCTCATCCTATCACTAGTTGCCTGGGAGAAGAGCCTGACCCCCACCTGTCTAAAACTTCCCTTCAGGTAATTATAGAGGGGGAGAAGGTCCCCCCTCAGAGTCCTCTCCAAGCTAAATACATCCAGCTCCCTCAGTCAGTCCTCATCGGACTTTCCCTCCAGTCCCATCCCTAACTTTGTTGTTCCTCTGGGCCTGCTGCAGCCCCTCAATCTCTTTCTTGAAGCGAGGAGTGCAGAACTGCTCCCAGTACTTGAGCGGCTTCTCCAGTGCCCAGTACAGGAGGGAAATTGCATCCCTAGTCCTGCTGGCCACACTATTGCTGATACAAGTAGAAATGTTCTAGGAGGAAGCTTTGTACCATCTTCTAGACCAATGAGAAGACGAATAAATTATGATAGAATTATTGAGATAGCAGATAGGACTGGGGTGAGCGAGACTGGATCAGGGCTTTAACCGAACTCATCCCTCTTGTCTGCAGCAGCATCTTCTGCACCTCCCTGGCCCCCTCTGCTGTCACCAAGTGGCTGCTGCACTGCTTCACGAAATCTGTAGTGCAGGGGTGGAGAGACTCTGGAATCAATTGTCTGGAGAGGCTGTGGCTGCCTCTTTCCTGGAAGTGTATAAGGCCAGGTTGGATGTGGGGTCTTGAACAACCAAGTCTGGGTGAAAGGCGTCACTGTCCAAGGCAAGGGGTTGGAGTAGATGATCTCTGAGGTTCTTTCCAGCCTGACCTGTTCTATGATTCTATGATTGTCTCAGGGCAATCAGCCAGTGTCAGAGAGGTACAGGCTCACACACTCCATGCAAAGTAAAAGGACAGCAGGAGCAGGTGACTTTGCCTCTGCAGGAAACTCTTCCTGGGTCTCTGCTCTGCAAACCTCATAGCAGGGAATACTTGGGGCTTCAGCTGTCCCTATTTTGGCTGGGCAAAGCCTAGACAGGAACAGCGCTTGTGTTTCTACCCCCATGGACCACAGCAACATAGCAAAACATGGCACAGATGTCATCAACTGCACAGCATTTTCCTTAGGAAGTTTGGGTTTTTATTATTAGTCCTAGTTTTGTACTGGAAAAAAAATCAACCAAGAAACAGGGTTATGCAGAAGGGAAAGCTGATGAGCTACCTGGTGGTAAAGCACCTGGAGGTGCTGGTTGACAGCCAGCTGAATAGGAGCCAGCAGGGTGCCCAGCTGGCTAAAAAGGCCAACAGCATCCTAGCCTGGATCAGGAACAATGTAACCAACAGGAGGAAGGGGGTGATCCTGCCCATGTACCCTGCACTTGTGAGACCGCACCTTGAGTACTCAGTCCAGTTTTGGGCACCTCAGTGTCAGAAAGACATTGAGGTGTTGGAGCAGGAGCAGAGAAGGGCAGTGAGGCTCAGGAAAAGTCTGGCAAACAGGCCCTATGCAGCATGGCTGAGGGAACTGGGGTTATTTAGTCTAGAGAAGAGGAGGCGGAGAGGAAGCCTTGTAGGTCTCTACACCTACCTACAAGGAGGTTGTAGCAAGGCTGGTGCTGGTCTCTTCTCATACATTTCTAACGATGGGACATGGGAAAATGCCCTCAAGCTGTGTAGGGAGGTTTAGATTGGATCTTAGGAAAAAATTCTTTCCTAAGAGGGTGGTTAGGCACTGGAACAGGCTGCCCAGGGAGGTGGTGGAATCACCATTCCTGGAGGTGTTTAAAAGGCAAGTAGCTAGAGCACTTGAGGCCATGGTCTAGAGGTTGGGAAGATGTTGGGTTGAGGGCTGGACTTGGTGATCCTGGGGGTCCTCTCCAGCCATGAGCATTCTATGATTTGAAGATGTAACTACAGAGGAGTTGTGCTCCTCAAGTGCAGAATAAACCAGCTCCCAACTATCAGTGACTCCAGTAACCTGCTGAGTGTTGAACAGTGGTACCTGATGCACCAGTAATGTGGTTTGTGTTTTGTGCAGATGAGGTGTGAAAACACCCAAACAGTCGCTGCTAGATAGAGCCGGGCCAGCAGAAGGAGCAGCTATCACGGCAAACCCAACAGCCTTTTTTTTTTTTTTCCCTTTTCCATGAACATTCTGCATTCAAAGAAGAAAAGACAAGTCAGAGCTTCCAAACTCCAATCTCTAGTGTTGGAAGTTCACTTAGAATTAATTTGTTTTCCTCAGTGCGTTTTCTGTCCTCTGCATTTGTGGTTTGTGAAGATGGACAAAGGATGAGTCAACCCCAAATAACCCCAAGGTCAGGTATAAAAAACCAACCAGGTTTATCAATAATAATTCCTTACATTTCAAACACCATTTGGACCTTCTGTGGATCTACATTTGGACTCCTTTCTGATGGCTTAGAAAACTGAAATGCAGGTTATGCAACTTGCCCATCAAGAACTATGCTGGTCCACTGGCTGTTTACAGGAACCAGCACTGCAGGAGGGAAAGCCCACTGCCCCAGACGTGGTTATCAGACATTTACCACATATGTGCCTCTCCTGAGGCTGACAGGGCACAGAACTTTCAGTTCTCACAAGTACTTTATTAAACACCCTGGAAGTACCTTAACAGATCTTTCCAGAACTGCCTCTACACCAAAGGACTGTCCTAGTGTATTGCAGCTCTAGTGATCTTTGCCTAAAAGCCATTACAATTCTGCTAAACATTCTAGACCCTAAATGTGATGGCTTCCTACTTCTGTTTTCAGATGTCAGAGCACCATCCCTTCGGGGAGGCTAACAGCAGGGCAGCAGCCCTTTGCACCCATGTTCTCACCCAGGGTGTCTACAGCCAGGCTGCATGTACACAAAAGTGTAAGTAGATGCTTTCCAGATTTAGCAGGTTTTAAAGGCACCTCACTTGATCTTAAATTTCTTGGAATTTCTCTGGCTTTTCTGTCATTCCCCAAGGGGTTATTATGGCTTTTGCCTTTCATGTTTAAGGACAAAGGCATAAACAGCCCTTGGCATGAAACCTAAACTCCAGGCTGAAGCTCAGCACCTTTTCCATCTCTCTCTGTGCAAGATCCCTCCTCTGCAAAGGGCAAAGCTTTCTGCTTCCCTCTGGCAAGAAAGTTCAGAGCTTGAGTGAAGCCAAGATCCAAAATTCTCCTCCCAAATTAGGGAAGATCTTTCTTATTAGTGGCACTTTGCAGCTGCAGCTCACAGTCATTTCTTGTAGCATCTTTTATGTTTCCTACTGATGCATTCAAAAGCAGCAACACAATACTTCTGACACCCTCTTAGGGTCAGACTCACCTGGCAGCTCCAAACACTGGCATGTGGTTCCCTGCACCTGTCTGTGACTCCTAGGGGAGCCAATACAGAGAAAGCTGATCTGCTATAGACTTTGATGCTCTGCTGTCCGATCTCCTGCTCTTTCCTCCATCTCCAGAAGCAGTCACGCTCATATTCCAGCTGCCAGTTTCATACTAAAGAACATGCCACATGACGTAGGAGTCACCTGGCAGTGCTGGGTTAAACATTGGACTTGATCTTAAAGATGTCTTCCACAGAGTTTTCAAATGGAACATCTTGGTTACTGTGTGAGTCACTCAGAGTCCTCACTGCTAGTGTTCATGCAGTTTTAGTTTCTGGCATTTAAGTTTCCCAGAGTCAGCATCACGTGTGACTATTCTTTTGCACACAGCTCAGCACTGTGGGTGGGTGGGCACTGGTACACACAGCACAAACAGGCACAGTACCAGAGTTTAAGTGGGGCAAAAGTATCCCCACCCTCACTGCTGATGGCACACAAACGTTTCCTTAAGTTGAAAGTCAGAAGGAAATGGAGCAACAGTTCACAGTGACCTGCTACCAGGACAAAAGAATCCTTCCTTGTAATTCTGAACATGTTCTAGCCTGCACACCGGCGCTCCACCTGAAGCATCATCCCCTCTGAGTGCAATGTCTCAAGAGCACGCTCTTGGAATTACCTGGAGCGACAGGATTTAGCGTCCTAGAAGCACAGATGTTTTCTCATGTGAATGAAAAGGCAAAGAGTAAAGGCATTTCATTAAGATTTATTATCCTTCAGCCCTAGATGGCACTCCTGTACTCCAGCTTCTGCAGAGTTGTTCTCCCCTAGGTAGACAGGTTTTCAGCTGCCTGTCTCTGACTGAACTGGAAACATCGAGGCTAGGTCAAGTTTTAGACCCAGCCTTTCATTAATGCAATCAGACACAAAGAGCAGTCAAAATCCTGACCACCTGAACAGGCTGCAAAACAACAGAATAAAAGATGCAGAAGGATTTTCACCATTTCCTGTGTTTGAACAGAAACCTTTCCTCTGCCTTGACCACTAAATAATTAATTATGAAGCTATTAGACTGCACATTCAGGAATCAGATGCACTCAACTTTTCAAGCTGTGATCAGAAACCTGTGAAACTATTTTTCCACTTGTGAAGCATCTGGTTTTATCTTCTCAGCAGCTTCAAGGACAGCTGGAAGGCTGACTTTATCTCCAAATTCCTTCTCACGGTGCTCCAGTAGAACACCCTAGCCAGAGACACAAGAGAAAAATTCACACACTAGTCTGCCCACAGGCCATGAACAGCAGCTCAACAATCCCAGAAGATAAACTTTTGCTCTGCTGGGAGACACAGAAGCCCCTAGATGGCCTGCAGTACCTGTCTTCCTGCTCCAATCACATACACTCCTCCCAGCGTGAAGCCTTCTCCTTCCAGGTTGCCACTGTACCCACTTTTCCACGCACGGACAAAGTTTTGCCAGACACCAATGCGGAAGAAACCCGACAGCATCATTTTCCGTCGGCGTGGCCCATAGAAGCCTTTCTGCAAGGGAACACAAAACTGCTCAGCAAAGGGAAAAGGACCTTTCGTCCCAAATGAAAGCCAGGAAACCAGCCAACCCCACATCCAGGAAAGGTCACCACACACAGAAAAAAAACAGGCAGAGCTGAATAGAACCTGCATCTCTCTGCACACCCTGCCTGAGTGCCTGCCTTCACACAGCCAGCTTGTGATGCTGCCACCACCTCTGCATTTTGAGCTGATCCCCAGCTATCAAAGCCCCAAACGCAGCTACATCCCTACTGCTGACAGCAGCGGTGCTTTGCACTAAACACCCTTCCTCTTATTGTTGAGGTGTGGCAACACAAGTGCTGGTAAAGAAAGAACAGGGGTGCCAAGTCCTGAAACGTTATCAGCCATCTGTTTGGGGTGGGTAGTTTTGTTTGGGTTTTTTGTTGTGTATTAAATCAGCCTGATTCTTTCACAGATGCAGAGTGGGGAGAGAAAGTAAAGGTATCTTCCAGCTGATTGAGTTTTACGTCTTCTTTTTCTTCCAGTAGCAAACTGATTTCTAAATGCCTCTTCTAGGTTAAAGGGAGAGCAGTGCTGTGGTTTTATAAAGCATGAGACTGGCAACACACCACTGCAGTTTGGCCTGCACTTCATGAATTAAATACATCTGCGCCCTACAGCCTTGCTTCATACATCATAAACATCAGCAAGTTACACAGCCAGTGGAAAAGGGAATAAATATTGAACAGCCCATATTGTTTAGGGGATGTTAAATAGGAACAGCCCATACTGTTAAAGAGGATGAATAATCCTGTGGCAGCATGTTACCAGTGCACAGCTGCAGAGCAGTCTGTAAGCTCAGCAGGCAATATATATATATATAAAAGCAAAGCTAATTAACTTCTTAAACTACAGTGACACTAAAGCCTTTTCATTCAGACCACGTGCTACCTATACTACTTCAGCAAGGACACTCACAAGCCACAACACTGACGTCACTGTACCTTTACATCCAGAAAGATCTCTCCTTTGAAATAACGCTGAAAATCCTCCAATTCAGTCCCTATATTCTCTTTCACTACAGCATAGAGAGGGACACCCAGCTTGGACAGCTGGGGTTTCAGAGAGGAGAGCTCAGAAGCCTCCTAAGAAAATAACAAATCAAACATTTCAGGCAATTAATGGAGGTGGGACAGTTTCACCTGGAATTTTACAGAAACAAACAAATTCTGGTTTGATAGGTAAATGAGAAAGACACCAGACACTGAAACTAACTCTTCTAGGCTGGTCCTCACGAGATTTACTGCAATTCTCTTCATTAAGCATGGCAGAAGGAGATCTTTTTACCATTTACTGGATGAAATATTAAAATCCTGGAGAAAGCGGATTCATCGCTCAGAGCTGTGGACATGCCTTGTCTGTGCTAGTGCTTTAGCCATCTTTTAATATCTTCACACAGCAGTAAAATGATCCTGCCTGCCTGCATATCCATTGGCTTTCCCAGGCCCCTTTTCTCAAGCACAAAACATTGTTAGAAGCCCCTGTGCCAGGTACTTTGAGGGCCCTGTGCAGGCTATGCAAGTCCAGAGGAAATAATGGAGTGAAACTGCACTGTCCTTCCCAGATTGGGAATTGTCTTCATCAGAAACACAATCATAAGCAACTTCAGTTTAGACAATTTTAAAGCTTTTTTGAACACTCTCACAGTTAAAACACAAACAAACCAATTCCTCACCAGCCAATCAGTAGGGTGACTGCTGCCTCTGCTAAGAATCAGAAGTGTTGAATCAAAACTAAGAACTAGGAGATTGAACTTTAATCAATTTTTTTCCTGAAAGAAAAAAACCCCAAACAATCTTTTGAATTGGTCTCTTAATTTCCATATAGGAAGGGAGCATTACAAACATAATAATTAAAATATCATTCATGAATTCCTGTCTGTCTGCATGTGAAAGGCAGAGTCAGGCATGTAGCGTGTCACCCTTCTGCCTACACTGTATCCAACAGCTTCAGGCAGAGAAGTATTTAATCTCTAACTCCACAAATTCTACACATACTTGAGCAGTTACTACTGATGAGAGCACGTCCCTTAATTAAGTGGTTGCAATATTAATTACTCCACGTTAGAGAGTAGTGAGTAACAACATAATAGCTATTTTCCCCCATAGCTATGAGAAAAATAATGGCCAAGGCACAAGCTATAGTTGTTCCCTGGCACATGACAGATCTTGTTGCTGATGGGCTCTGCCTGGCGGCTTTCTCCCAGCCCAGTCTCAAGCTCCTTTTGACCAGAGACTACCAGGCTCATGGACGTTTAGTCTGGACATAGGAAATACAACCAGGTCCTCAGGCTCATTACCAGCTGGACTTTGTGTCATCTCCTTTTCTAACTGCCATGGGCTAGATGTAAATCTCACATAACCATCACCTCTAGGAAGAAAATGCTCAGCACCTAGAGCTAGCTGAAACAAACCCTCTGCACTCAGCTGCTGAGCAGTCTGTGTGAGATAAAAAGAGCTTCCCAGATACCAGATGCTTTTGATGAATGGCCTCCCTTTGTTTAAAGGGGATCTATGCAGGTAATGCTCAGCCCTTCCCAATTCATCCCCAAGCCCAGCAAGTACCTCTCTGCATAAAAATCATCCGGGTCTCCGCACAGCCATGATCACTGCACCATTCTTCTTCCACAGCTCACTCGCTTTGAATGTTCTTTGCTCTGTTAGTACAGGAGAAAGAGCACTGACAGCCACATCGGCCACTTTTGTTATAACAATGAATGCACTACACAGAATTCCACATGCAAATATGGTACCATCAGGAAAAAAACATCTACATGTATAGCAGGGCATTATTGCTTTAATGACTTTTAGAAGTGTGTCCTGTTTAACCCACAAAAATACCAGTTTTGGTTGCTTTTCCTTCATCAAGGACTTTGAGGACTACCAGCCATTAAGGACACCCCACCACATGTTACAAACAGGAAAGACCAAGAAAAGTTCTTCCAAGCCTGCCCTTAACAGAGTTTCTTGTAAATGCCAAACTATGGGAGAACACAGGCTGAAACGTCCAGATCTTACCTGATGCCAAGGTTTGTAGATCTATCTCCTCCAAAAACTCCATCGTAGCCTTTTCTGGCTTGGACAAAAATAAGTCAGTATTAGCAAGGACAATCCCTGTCACTGCTGCTCCAATGGCTCCAAGACCAACAGACCATGCGCCCATGGTGAAGACCCCCAAGTCTGGCAAGAAGGACATTTCTAGAAAGAGAAAGAAGACAGCAGCCCTAGCATCGGTCATTGATGATGCCAGGCAAGGAAGAACCAGACAGACTACAACATTTAAAAGCTCCCGTGGGTATTTTGGTTTCACTGGAGATGATCTGTAGTATTCGTTCATGTTCTCAACTGCGTTTTCACAGAATTAGACCAGAAAAGACCTCTGAGCATATCCAGCCCCGCCCATGATTTAACATCACCACAATAAACTAGACAAGGTCACAAAGTGCCATGTTCAGTCTTTTCTTACACAACCCCAGGGATTTTCTTACACTACCACCTTGAGCAGTCCATTCCAGTATCTGATCACCCTTTCTGTGAGGAAGGGCTTCCTAACATCCAACCTAACCTTCCCTTGGTGCAGCTTCAGGCCCCACCCTCTCATCCTGGCACTGGTTGCCTGTGAGAACAGCCTGACCCCCACCTAATTACAACCTTCCTTCAGGGAGTTGTAGAGAGAGAGAAAATCCTCCATGAGTCTCCTCCATGTAAAACACTCCCAGCTTCCTCAGCCTCTCCTCATCAGACTTTCCCTCTAGTCCCTTCCCCACCCTCGTTGCTCCTCTGGACCTGCTCCAGTACCTCAAGCTCTTTCTTTAAGTGAGGGGTGCAGAATTGCCCCCAGCACTCAAGGGGAGGCCTCCCCAGTGCCCAGTACAGGGAAAAATGACACCCCTAGTCCTGCAGGTCACAGTATTGCTGATACAAGCCAGGATGCCATTGGCCTTCTATACTATCTGAGCACCCTGCTGGCTCCTGCTCACTCACTCAGTTGTTGACCAGTACTGTCAGGTCCCTCTCTGCCAGGTCACTCTCCAGCCACTCATCCCCCAATCTGTAGCTCTCCTGGGGGTTACTATGGCCAAAATGTAGGACCTTGNACACACACACACACACACACACACACACACATATCTGTTTCACCCAAACTGGTAACCTGTCCTGCTCCTTATGGGGCTAGGCACCAGGACAAGATCCAAGCTGGTCAGTCATGCCTGCAGACAGAAACATGTAGTTTTACAGCTGTTTTATTAGACACAGTGATCCATTCCCACAAACACACCCTGTACAGCACCTTCTATACATTAAGTTGCTTCCACTCTTGCTAAAGCAGAAATGACATGGGGAACAAACAGACTCACGCCCACCAGTGAGAACCGATAACACCAGTACACACATGCTCAAGTCTTGCAGAGCAAACACGATGGGAGTTGTTGGAATTCTGGTGGGGTAAGAAGTCCCTGCACACTTACATCACCCCAGCTATGTGTTACAAAGGGTTGCTGAGTTGCAGTCACCCAGCTCAGGGATTTCACAATGCAGGGAATCAAATGTTTTCCAGAGACATCGGGAGAATCCCATACCCCAAGAACTGGTTAGGTAAACATTGCTGTCTGTCCATACTGCTGTAGGGGAAAGGGACTCTTCCCTCAAAACACAGGGAGGTGTGGCTGCTGTGGTCTGGGACCAGAGTACAGATACAGCCATCATCCTTATCCCCACGGCACTCAGAAAGCAACAACCAGGAGCAGCTCCTCACTCATGAGCAGCAATTCTCTGGGGCCTTAAAACTAGCTCCAGAGTACAACTTGCAAAGACAACAGCCTACCCACAGTAATAGGCAGAGCCCATCTGGGAGAAAGGATTGCTCTGTTCTAGCGACACAAATATGGTTGGGGGGGTGGGGAACACTATTGCGGTGTCAAGAAATTTGGGTCAACTGTGATCCCGAGCACAAAGCAAGGCCAGTGCCAGTTTACACAGACATCATGCAGATACAAGGACAGATTGTGTCCCATCTCATCACTCACTTCTAATCACATCTGCTTTCTCTATTACTTATTTTCAAACCCAAAATCAAACCATAACAACAATATTTTCATTCTCTGCCTGCTCCCCCCCAGAGTTTGGTTATCTAACTGCTGTTTGGACTTGAATCCTGTTTGTTCAAGAACTGGTTCAATTCTTAGTTACAAGGGCCGGGGGGGGCATTAAAAGCCAAAAATGAATTCCCTATGCGGGTCATCTGCACCAAAAACATTGCCCAGTTTGTAGCAACTGATTAACGAGTAGCCCTTTTTTTATTTTAGTAGCATTATTATGGCTGTCATCATTACTAGGCCTAGTTGAGAGAACACTGAGCTTAGTCAGCACACCTCCTGAGTTTGGTTGAACTCTTTAGCCTCCCCTCAGTGACACCACTCCCGCCCCCCCATTCAGTAAGTGCAACTTCTGTTGTTCAAATAGGTAGGAGATCAGAAGGAACAGCTCTGCATGGTGATACCGAAATTCCTCCCCCACTGGGCAAACACCATAGCTATGAAAAACACAGCTAGGAAGCAGCATCCCTGAAGTATCTGCTAAGAAGACAGGCTGGAGAGCCCTGACAGATCAATGCCCCTGAATCCTGAGCAAACAGTCTACATGTAAATGCATGGAGCACTTGTAACAAGCAGCTTGTTTTCTGTTTAGTAAGGAAAGCTGAAGCCCTAAATAGCTTCACAACCTTCCATCTCACCTTAAAGTACAAGCACGACTGCCTCGAGATCAAACCCGGTGAGGTTTTAAACACCAAATGGCAATCTATGCTAACATGATACAGCAGACCATCTCATAAACCATAACACATGAGGTGAAGGTACAGCAGAACATCCCATAAGACATAACCCATGAGGAGGAGATACAGCAGAGCATTCCATAAGCTTTTAGCATTCCATGTACACACTTACCAGAGCCCATGCAGCCAGCAGGAGCATCAGCCACCACCAGCTCCCTTAAATGAGAGCACAGGCAGAAGAAAGCTAGCTACTCAACTGCCTGGCCACAGCTAGAAAGTGGGCAGGGCTGGGCAGGAGTCCAGCTCTGGAGCCTTGGTCTGTCAGCCAGGAGCTGGCTCACAGCGTCCTGGAGCAGTGCATGCCACAGTCACCCTGCAGGGGTTATGAAAGAACAGCTATCCAACCCACACCAAGATTGTTTAAAGGCATCTTAATCCTTCCACTAGATTTTTTTTTTTTATTAACCCAAGCACATGATGATGGGTTTATAGGGTGGGAGGGTACAGAGAGCAAGACTCACAGAAAACTTCTCTGAAGTGCTCAAGTCTGAAGACCTCCATGCAAAGCCATGATTTTCTGTAAAAGTGTGCATGCTCACAAGTAACATTTTCCCTATGTTTCAGCCTATTCTACTGCTAACCCCCCCCCCCAACCCCACCAATCCTGGAAGCAATCAAACAGCTATCAAAGTGCACAGTGTAAGACAAAAGTTCCCATACAGAGGGCATTCACCCACCTTTAGCACCAACATCCCTTTCCTGCAAAGCATCCTTTTCTCTGAAACAATTGGAGCTGTGAGCTGTCAGCTCTGAGAAAACCTCCAGCAGGCTACAGGCACTTCAGAGAGCAGAAGAGAATCACAGAATTACAGAATCACAGAATTACTGAGGTTGGAAAAGCCCTCTGAGCTCATCCAGCCTGGCCCATGACCTAACGTCACATCGATCAGACCAGGGCACTAAGGGCCACAGCCAGGCTGTTCTTAAACACCTCCAAGGATGGGGACTCCACCACCTTCCTGGGCAGTCCATTCCAGTGTCCCATCACCCTTTCTGTGAGGAAAGGCTTCCTATCCAACTTAACCCTCCCCTGGTGCAAGTCTCAGGCCCTGACCTCTCATCCTGGTGCTAGTTGACTGGTAGTTGTCCTCAGCCTCTCTTCATAAGGCTTCCCCTCTAGTTTCTTCCCCAGCCTTGTTGCTCCTCTGGACCCACTCCAGCCCTTCAATCTCTTTCTTGAAGTGAGGATCCAGAACTGACCCCAGTACTTGAGGGAAGGTCTCACCCGTGCCCAGTACAGGGGGGGAATGACATCCCTAGTACTGCTGGCCACACTTGCTGATACAAGCCAGGATGCCATTGGCCTTTTGTGCCACCTGGGCACCCTGCTGGCTTATATTTAGACTGTTGTCAAACTATAGAGGCCAAATAAAAAAGGGAAAAACTTCTCTGCTGTGTTTTAGCAGTGACCACAAGAGATCTCCATGATAACAGTGAGTTAATTCATGGACTGTCAGTATACAGCAAGCATGAATTTAAACAAACTTAGTTGTAATCCTGGCCTAAATACCAGCTGATGGCCCTCATTTTGGGTCAGTAAGACAAGCACAAACATGGTTTTTCCTAGATGTCTCATTGCCCACCCACCCATTGCTGGGTAAAAAGTTGTCACGAGGAGGACAGCAAGCATTAAACATTTATTTTAGCAGTATAAACAGGACCCACTGCAGCTGGGTCAGGAAGCACTGGGAAGTGAGTGCTTCCAAGTGACAGAACAACTTGGGGTAGCACAGGATTTACTAGTTTAAATGTCCTGAGGGATCAGCTGAGCAGGAGTGGAAATGCTCCAAGGGCACTCACAGACCAGGCTGCCCTAGCACACACACCTGGTTGAGAAGGGCTTTCAACCACTGTTCTGTGCTCCCTTCTCTCCCACTCCCAACTTCCCCTAGACATTCCATGATGATTTCAGGAATCTTTCAGAGCTTTGTCACAACCTGCATATACTAAACAAGCTGTGCTGATTATTTCTTACAAGACATTCCCCCCACAAATGAGTCATATGATTACGAATATCTTTGTAAGCCAACTCCAGTAACCACAATTCACAGCAATCTGGGCCCATGTTCACCAGGATGTCACAAGCTTTTAAATACCACTGAGTATTACAAAAGCCATTTGGCATCCCCAAAAGTGGGGATTTGACCTTCAGAGGTCCCTTCCAACCTAAATTGTCCTTTAAACGACAAAACCAAAGCACAAAGTAGCCCCGCTCTGACGTCAGGAATGTCAGTTATCTTCACAGCGTGAAGGACATCTTCTTTTCCTCACCGTAATGATGCTGTAACAAACCATGCCTTGTGTTAGCAGCAACAGGCAGCTTTGCAGGTCCCTTCCCAGTCAGCACATGGCTGGCTGCTGAGCTCAGTGCCATGCTGTGCTTGGCTCTCACTGAGGAGATCTGCCTTGTCAAGCAAGCAAACCTTTCTCCTCCCTTTGGAGGGACATTCATTGTTGGACCAGACCATCTCCCTGCTTCTGAGACTGTTTTGAAGAAACCCAAACATCCCAACACCATTTTGAGGGAGGTTGCGCAAAAAGCATTGGCACAACTCTGGAACTCTTCCAGCTCTCCAGGTGTATCCAGAGGGAACAGCTAGCAAGATACAATCTACAGGAAAAACCAAATCTCTGCTCTATCAACAGCTGGAAATACCGTAGCGATGCCAGGAGGAAACATCCGCAGCACACATCTGCAGGAAGGCACTACGTGGAGGGAGTCACTCAGGCTAAACTCAGTGCCAGGGACCCGGGCCAAGGAAACTGGGGGCTGTGGCTGGAGGAATTGGTCCAGCAGCAGGGCCACGAGTGATGGAAACCCGCACTCACCAACACCTCCGCGACCCGATTGTGCCCTCACCCGGCCTCGCCTGCCTGTAGCGCCCTCACATCCAGCCTCTGCTCCCGCACGACCGGCCTCCCACCAAGCGCTGTGTGACCACCTTGTCAGCCTCTCCTCCCACCCTGCATTTCCCCTTCCCACTCCTCGCATCCCCAGAGGCAGCAGAACCATTCGCTACCGTCAGCAAAACGGCCAGGGAAGCGACAGGCGCTCCCACCCAGGTCCCAGGGTCGAGACACCCCAACGAGTCCCCTCCAACGCCGAGCTGCTCCTTTCTGCAGCGACCCGGCTCTGGCGGAGCCACACCGGGGCTCTGTGACAGCGGAGAGGGCTGGGGGGCGATCGTTCCGCACCGGACCCCCTGCCCAACCCTCCCGCCGGGGACAGCTCATGCAGCGTCCCGCTCCGCTGTGGGACCAAGGCCCGGCCCCCTCCCCCGCCCCGCACTCACCCAGGGCCCCGCACTCACCCAGGGCCCCGCACTCACCCAGGGCCCCGCACTCACCCAGGGCCCCGCACTCACCCAGGGCCCCGCACTCACCCAGGGCCCCGCACTCACCCAGGGCCCCGCACTCACCCAGGGCCCCGCACTCACCCAGGGCCCCGCACTCACCCAGGGCCCCGCACTCACCCAGGGCCCCGCACTCACCCAGGGCCCCGCACTCACCCAGGGCCCCGCACTCACCCAGGGCCCCGCACTCACCCAGGGCCCCGCACTCACCCAGGGCCCCGCACTCACCCAGGGCCCCGCACTCACCCAGGGCCCCGCACTCACCCAGGGCCCCGCACTCACCCAGGGCCCCGCACTCACCCAGGGCCCCGCACTCACCCAGGGCCCCGCACTCACCCAGGGCCCCGCACTCACCCAGGGCCCCGCACTCACCCAGGGCCCCGCACTCACCCAGGGCCCCGCACTCACCCAGGGCCCCGCACTCACCCAGGGCCCCGCACTCACCCAGGGCCCCGCACTCACCCAGGGCCCCGCACTCACCCAGGGCCCCGCACTCACCCAGGGCCCCGCACTCACCCAGGGCCCCGCACTCACCCAGGGCCCCGCACTCACAGACTGTGCGGCGCTCTCCCGCGCCCTCCCGACCCCTTGTCCTCCGCGGGGCACCCACAGGCCCCGCCCCCTGCTCTCCACGCACGCTCCGCGCACTGTCCCCGCATCACCCAAGCAGGTAGCCGCAGGAGCCCGCCGGGCTCGGCGCTGTCATAACTCCAGCTGCTCCGCACAGCCCCCATCAAACGCGGCAGCAGCTCCGAGCAGCAAGGTGACCTCTGTGATGGTACCAGAGCCCAGGCTGCACTAGTTCCCAGCCTGTCCCCATCTCACCCAGACCCAGTGACACTGTCTTACCGCTCCTGAGTCACCAGCTGCCCCGGTTAGACCCTATTTCCCGCACACCTGCAGTTCCTGTCAAGCGCAGAGCCTGCTTTGCTGAGGAGTCTCACCACAAAACAAGGTCTCTGCTAATTGGAAGCAAAACCAGCATCGCGGTTCTGAGCTGGCACAGGTCAGACTGGAGACACCGCACCACGGGCTGGGGTGCTCTAGGGGACATCATGGCCTGGGAGCACATCATGGTCGCAGCAAAGCCTGGGTGCACGGAGCACCCACTGCCCAGCCACAGCCCCTCACCGAGGGGCTGCTTCATGACACAGAGTCCTGCTTAATATTGTCACACAGCACCAGCTTACACAATGAGATTTCAGATCTTCCAGCTTTGATTATATTGATACATGTGGTTTTAGAAAGCGGACTACAAAAAGCACTGAAGTCACTTGAATTAGCAGCAATGGAAAAATACCTGAAACAGCATTACCTGGGTACCTGATAGAGCCAGGGAATCTGGGAGTACTGGAGAGTTTGGGGCTGCCATTTTCCTTGGAAATAAATAAAACTAAATAATCATAGAATCATGGGGTTGTAAGGGACCTCCAAAGGGGATCTATTCCAACCCCATACAATAAGCAGGGCCATCGCTCACCAGATCAGATTGCCCAGACCCCCATCCAGCCTGACCTTGAATGGCTCCAGGGATGAGGCTTCCACTACCTCTCTGGGCTGCCTGTTCCGGGGATCCCCCAACCTCAGATTTAAGAACTCTTTCCTTTGCTCTTTCTCTTCACCAAGTAATGGGAAGGCTCTCTGTGAACCTCAAACAGAATTTGCTGAGGTGACTTTGTCATGCAACCAGAACTGTGCCACAACCATCTTCAGAAAAAGATTATGACCAAAAACTGATGACAAATGTGGTCAGCCATCATCATATAATTAAGCCCTTAATTTCTGCAGGCTGTCAACATTCCTTTCTTCTGATTTTTATCATGGTTGTGGCTCCAGCTGTCAACATTTGGCAGCAGTAGATCTGTGGCTCCATTCTTGCTGTTGCCCCATTCTTGCTGTTGCCATTGGAAGCACACAAAGCACAATGTTTTCTTCATGATACCTGAATTCGCTGCACCTCTAATAGCCTGGCCTTCACAGGTTACGGGTAGCCAGGATTCCGGGGGGGAGGAACTACCTATCAAGATGAGAACATCACATAATTCACTCTTTACTGTGGGCAGAGCACTCGACAAGGCCTTGGACAAGAGTGAGCAGTTAATCACACCAGTGACACTGACTGCATCGGTCCTGATCATCAAAAGTAAAAATGCAGAAAGATCTGAGCCCCCACACCTGGACTCTAGCCAGGAGGATCTCCCTACTTTACCCAGCACCGAAACAGCTTGGACACACGGGACACTTCCAGCAGGCACAGAATGCCAAACCAGTGCCACAAAGACGCTGGGATCCAATCTTCTCTACCCACATCTCCAGAAGGAGTTGCTTTCCATGAAAAGCTACTGTGCTGCACGGGCTTTGTCCTTACTAGACCTCCTTACTGGACTGCCCTCGCCTTCGCTGCTCTAGGAAGATGCCAAGAATTTGGCAGCAAAGCTGAATGGGAATTCAACCAGTTTTCTGGTTTTCCTTCTTGATACAGACATCCTACAACTGAGCTATAGCAGTTCTGCTTTTCCATGCAGATGTTATTCACACTGAAAGAGAGCAGATTTAGATTGCATCTTAGGATGACATTCTTCACCATGAGGGTGATAGAATGGGCTGCCCAATGAGGTTGAGGATACTCCAATCCCTGGAAGTGTTCAAGGGCAGTTTGGATAGGGCTCTTGGCAACATGCTCTAATGAGAGAGGTGTGTCCCTGCTTACAGCAGGGGTTTGGAACCAGATGATCTTCAAGGTCCCTTCCAGCCTAAACCATTCTATGATTTTTTTCTGCCACAGAGAACACTGTAACACACACAGAAAGAACATTTCATAGAGCAGCAGGCACCAGCATTTAATCTATCTCTCAGGCTTTGAATGGTAATCTCAGAAAGCACACTGAGCCCTAATCTTCTGATGTTCAAGCACAGTTTTAGAGCAGATGAGCTGCACAGAGAGCACTGGTGTCGGTGTGCAGGCTGTTTCTCTGTCAGTTAGTTCCATTTCCCCAGCAGTGCAAAAACGTGACCTGGCATTGCGAAAGGTCCAGTTCACATCCAGAATGACAAAGCTGCGTGTTATTTCAGAATTAGTTTTTCTTCATGTTCGATCGTGCTTCTGCAGATCAGCTTGAGATGCAGGGCATTGTTAGACAGACATTACACAAGCTCTCTTCTTTGTCAGATCTCAAGGGCAACGAGGAAACAGCCAGTGGTGGGCTAAGGCAGGATCTAGCCTCACTGACTGTGGAAGCATTTCCAAACTGATTAAGATTTTTGATACTGAGCCAGTAGGATTGGATGCAGATAGACAGGACCACAACTTGAACTTTTCATCCATGTACCTCTAAAGCGACAGCTACACAGATGCAAACAGGCAAAAGCCACCTCGTGTTTGAAGTCTGTATGGTGGGTGATGTGTACTTCCAATGGCATTTCCAACCTCATCCTGAGCCCCAGAAACAAAAGCACCAGCGTGTCTACAGCCAGCTCTGACACAGGGTGTGACATTTATCTTATATAGACACTGCAGAAACCAGAGGGCCTATAGGTCTTGTGAAATCTGCTTCATCCACAGCGGTAGTTCACAGTGGAACACTGCAGGGAGCTTGGTGCAACACCCTCCATCTGGATTAGAGCTGGAAGAGAGCATTAGCAAGGCTTTGTAATGGGTATACAGATGCTCACACAAACCTCATTTGGCAATGGCCTGACAAACACTGACTCACAGAAAAGCTTATTTCTGACAAGGAAGCAGATAACCAAAGCTTCTGGAAAGAGCAGATGATCTCATCTGTCCTTCTGTTGTCCTTCAGTCTCCATGGCCTACAGTTCTGATGGCTGCAGTCCTCCCTGTATGTAATTCTCTTCCGGTCTGGCTGTTTTCCTTCAGAGCAGGGAGTGATTTTGAGTGACTACCCAAGCCTCTAGAGCATAGATGAAGCTTCAGGTCCTGTAAGCAAAACCAAGCTCCCAAACATCCCAAAACACCCATGGCTGTGGCTAGATCACACTGCCGGAACAGGGAAAACAGCAGTTCTGCTGCAGTCCTGGTTAACTGCCCACAGCTATCACATCATGTTACTAAAGTCCAGCACCCAGTGTGTCTCAAGGTTCTTTCTCAGGGCAAAACTGTTTAATCCCTGACTACAGACTTTGATAGTAGTTGCATATCTCACAATCTCTGCGAGCCATCAGAAACACTAAGGCTGCTCCTGTTACTGGCCCAAGGAAATGAAGTATCCTATACTGTGCTTCAGACAGCTGCTTTCTGTACTCAGCCCAACACCACAGGTCACCAAGTCAGTGGTACATAGCTAGAAAAAAACCAAGTGTCAAGACATTTCCACACAAGAATTTGTAAGATTTCAAATGACCAACTCATTTGCTCATCGGTCTAGTTGTTACGCAGAATTATTTGTTCAAGCACTTAGGAAGAAAACTGGACTTTCTCTAGAAAATCTGAGCTTCTCTGGTAGTAGATGAGCTGCTCTTATCATTTGAGAAAAAAAATGCCACAGCCTCTTTGCCCAGAGTCCTGCATCCAGCTCTGGAGCCTCCAACACAAGGATGAGGACCTGTTGGAGCAGGTCCAGAGACCACAAAAATGCTCAGAAGGCTGGAGCACCTCCGCTATGGGGACAGACTGAGAGTTGATGTTGCTCAGCCTGAAGAGGAAAAGGCTCTGAGGGATCCTTATAGTGACTTTCCAGTCCCTGAAAGGGCTGTCAGAAGACTGGGGAAGACTGTTCAGAAGCCAGGGAATGATAGAATGAGGGTTCACAGCTTGAAGATGGAAAAGGAGAGACTGAGGTCAGACAGCAGGAAAAAGTGGTGGGGGATCCCTGGAGCAAGCTGCCCAGAGACATGGTAGAGGCCCCATCCTTGGAGCCATTGAAGGTCAGGCTGGATGGGGCTCTGGGCAATTTGTTCTAGTTAGAGATGTCCCTGCTTGTTGTAGTGGGTTAGACTAGATGCCCTTTGGAGGTCCCTATGATTCTACAACTTTGGGGTTATTAAAACAAGACAACCCTGCTATTAAAGTGTTCATGCTGATCTGGGTCATTCTGATAGAAAGTGGCTAGAACCCAAACAAGAGGCCAGCCAATCCCAGCTGCATCTGTGGGTGGTAATGAATAGCTGGGCATAGAAAACTCCTAATCACACAGGGCTACCACCACTCTCAAAGCTTTAAGCTCTTAATCATATTAACTATGTTCAACCATTTGTTTGTGCAACTTTATTCTGCTGGAGCAAAACGACTCATGTTTTACTATCACACTTAATTTCAGCACTGCGTATCTGCTGTGTTAGCTTCTATTCCTGCTCTTTATACAGCACATTAGAAGGAGTCACAGCTTTTTCTCAATGATTCTGGTTAAGTCTGAAGCACAACTTAAACTTCAGACATCATTTGGGCTTTGCCTGAATATTTTCTTCTAGTTAAAAAACACAACCAAACCACCAACATTGCCCTCTCTTAGCAATGTGCTTTGCTGAAAAGTTGTTGGCAGTGGGCCAGTGGTATAATACAGAGCACTGATGCTGAAGGCTCTCACGGTCACTGTTTGCAAACCAGCATTTTTAAGTCAGGAATCATTCATGCATGTCAGGCCTAAACCTCAGCATTCTGGAAGAGAAGGGAGGTTGCTCAGGCACGTATGAGGGGAGCGGTAAGGCTAAGTGCCTTTCAAGCCACAACTCTTCAAGAAATGACTCATGTCATTCCCCATTCCTGTGGTTTCATCATTAGGATCCAAGAATACTTGCAGAAAGCAAAGTTAGCATCCTGAAGTGATCTTGGCAAGTGCTTTTCTGCTCATGCCAGCTATTGTTCCAGGACAGACAACCTGCAGGGGCTCTGCTTAGCTCAAGTGGAAAAAACAACACAGAACAGAACAGTTAGTGAAATCCTTATGAGATTACAGCTTTTCATGTGTAAGAAGAGATTACAGGCATGAAGGATTTATGGGATGTGACTGTCACCTCAGCTGGAAGGAAGCAGACGAAGAGATGACTGAAGATCCACCAAACTACAGGAGCAATTTCTGCCACTTCTAAACACCTTAACCAGCTCCAGTGCTGTTCACAGGGTACAGAGATCAAAAGCAGGCATCACCAACGACCCTCCATCAATACAGGGTCCTCTTTCTCAAGTAGCAAGCTCTTCACTCATTGGAACAGACGACTTACCCCTTCCAGAACAGCACTTCCTCTTGCTACTACTCAATGCAGTCTAAACCAACTGTTTTTCAGAAATGCTGGTTTGGAGAAGGAATAAGCAAAGCTAGATGGGCTCTCCACACTGTACCTGTAGAAAAGTCTAGAACTTAGAAATACACAGTTATTGCTGTGATCTAGTTAAACCCAATCTCTAGTTAAAAGACACCAACAAGTTCCAGGTAAGATCAAGCATTGCTGTGAAGTCCATTTTTCACCTCCAGCAAGCCATCGAGTTTCTTGAATGTTCATGACGTTGCACCCTAATCACTATTTCCTTATTACTACCAGGTTATCTTTTAGGGAAAGTGGCAAGGGCACTGCAACCATGTGTTGGGTCTTATCTGATCACCTGCCTTCACCACCCTGTGATCTTATGCTACAGCCCATCATTGTTCTCTGGTGTTCTTCACCCACATTTCTATTTCCAAATTTTGTAAGACTGAAATGTCTGATCTGCAGGATGCTCTCTGTTCCCCAAATAAACACACAATCTTTGAAGATTTAATATTAAAAGCAACTAAAAAACCAAATACTTGCAGTTTATAAATAGACTGCTTTTGTTACTGAAGATTCGGGTTAACCCCCAGAGCTGCCAGCATTTGAAGGCTGTCCCCCCACATTAGTCACAAAATTTATAAACAAAACCAAGGTTTCCTAAGCACAGGAGTGAGCAAGAACAAAGTTCCTAAACAATACAAAAACACACTCATAAAGACATGAAGAACAACAAGTCTATTGCTTCATTAAAAACAGCTTTTAATAGCAATCTGCATACAAAAAAAAAAAACAAACCCAAAACCCAAATGCCCTACTGTCATCTCCAAAAAATCCTCAAGGTTTTCTCTTATCAATTCACTGACAATTTGGCAAGCACTTGTTTTCTCTGTTCTGGAGTCATGTACTCAGAGGCTTCCAAAATATTTACTATAATTAAAGTCTGTTGAATTGTTTTTGCTTTCACCCATATTCTTCCGTTCATCCCCAACACCAGCTCAAACGGGTACAACTGTGACAACTCCTGAATTATTTCACATTTGGGAGCCAAGAGTCTGCAAACAAGATAAAAATAAGTCAGACGAATAAGTGCAGTGCTCGCACCTGACAGACATCACATTACTTTCAGCAGTAACTGAGCCACAGAGCTGGTGTTTCAGAGGAGCTATCAAAGCAACACCAAGTGGCAAGATGAACAAGTTTGAACACAACACAGCAATACAGTGGCAGACTGTGGTTCTCCTCCCAAAATAAACCCACTAACCAAGTACAGCACGTATCAAGTAGTTGCTTTTTCTAATTAGCTTCATAATACCTGATAAACTTGAGTGAATTAGTATTTTTATAACATGATTTAATAAATTCTAGAACTAAACTGTGACAGTGACCTGTAGTTTAAGTTGTGTCTATCAAACCACGATTTCCCTTCTCCTTCAGGAAACAACGCTAACAGCAGGAAACAGAGACACTTTTGTTTTTATTAGGTGTCTGGAAACAAAAGCATCAAGATTACTGCAACATGTCTAGGATTAAATCAGAATTCAACAGGCCTCCCCCAAGGAGAATCACACCTAGCATGAACTAGCAGTTTCCTAATAATAAGCAGTTATTTCTTTACCTTCATGTACACAGCATTTGGAAAACAAATGGAACAGCTGCAGAAATCATACACAGAATCATTCAGGTTGGAAAAGACCTTTTGGCTCATCAAACCCAATCACTGACCCTATTCTACAAGTTCATGCTTAAACTCTATCCCCTAACACTAAGTGTTAAAACTAAGTGACTCTTGAACACATCCAGGGATGGGCGCTCAACCACCAACCTGGGCAGCCTGTTCCAGTGTTCGACCACTCTTTCTGTGAAGAAATTTTTCCTGATGTCCAGTTTAAACCTCCCCTGTTGCATCTTGAAGCCCTTCCCTCTGGTTCTGTCACTAATGGACCTGTGAGAAGATACCAGCACCCATCTCTCCTTTCAGGTCCTTTCAGGTAGTTGCAGAGAGTGATGTGATCTCCCTTCAGCTTACTCTTCCTCAAACTGAACAGTCCCAGCTCCTTCAGCCACTCCTCCTAAGATCCATTCTCCAGACCCTTCACCAGCTTCTTTGCTCTCCTTTGCATTTGCTCCAGCACCTCAATGTCTCTTGCAGTGAGGTGCCCAAAACTGGACACACTACTCAAGGTGTAGCCTTACTAGTGCCGAGTATAGGGGGACAATCACCTTCCTCCTTCTCCTGGTCACACGGTTTCCAATACAAGCCAGGATGCCACTGGACATCCTGATCACTTGTGCACGCTGACTTGTGATGTAACAGGCAAACAACTACCTAAAAACCCTAGGCATGAAATAGGTGCTCTCCATCTCTCTTTTCCACAAAGCAACCAACAAAAAGAAAACCCTCCATCTAAAAGCAGCAATGAAGCTCAACTATCATTATCCATACAATATGTTATGCTTTGACAGTCACAGAAAACCTGTATTTGCATCAGCATAAGTAACACCAAAGCTTACAGTGCATTAGGAACTAGCTCCTAGATTAACATGTCCATTTGAAATGAAAACTACCACCCCCCACACCCCTTTTTGTATCTGTAGCCCCATTTCAAAGCAATTTAAGCTTGGAATTCAGAAAATACTGTAAAATACCCCTTTAACTAGCTGCCAGCCCTGTGCATACACCCCACTATCCTATGCAGCAGAAAAAGGCCAGCAAGCATTTCCCCTTTCAAAGCTCCAAGGTAGCAGGTATGTACATACCTGAAACCCTGGCTTGGATATCTGACCTCAGCAGGTCACTAATTTTATTTTCCCTACTGCCTCGGCCACTCCATCCCTTTGTTTAAGCAGGTTACACACCACCACTTAGAAAACAATCTACATTTCTTAATGGGGGAAATAAAGGCTCCTTCTAGGTCAACAACCAACCCACCCCACCAGTGAAACTGACGAAAACACAGAACTGTCCCAAAACAGGTTGCATGGTAGAGCCACTTCTTACTTCTCTTAGTACTTACTTTCTTATTAGACCTAAGGAAACTTTGAAGAGAAAGCCATCCTGTCCAATTATTCCCATTCCATTTGACCTTCCATTGCTGTCTATACACACCAGCTCTGGCTCCATGTCTTTGTTTGCTACCAGGAACCGACCGTAAATCAGATCTCCCACCTACAGAAAACACAAGTACTCATTCTTCTTTCTTCAGACTTCAGGGTATTAGAAATCGTAGCAACTTGCTCCTGCAATCATCTGTCAGAACGACACAAATAAATCATAGTCCACTCTTCATTACAGCCCCTCTCCACATTGTGGTGTCTGACGGGTGGCCGAAGCAGCTCCACACAAGTGCCACAACCCTGTGTTACGGTGTTACTGGAAAGCCTTCTTCCCATCGCTGTGAGGTGGCCCAAAAGGCTCTGTTAAAGCCTTCGGAAAGCCATGAACTACATCTGCTGCTGGCACAGTTAGAATGTGAGGAGTGCGACCAGCCACCAACCCCGAGCAGTGACCCGTGAGCAAAACCCACAAGGGGCGACAGGAAGTCACCGCCGTAACCCCACACTCCGCTCCGGTTAAGCGAGGGCCAGCGGAAAGCGCCGGCTACGGGTCACCTGCACGTTGGGACGGTTCCTCTTAGTGGCCCCCTCGAAGGCCAGGTAGGACAGCGCCGCCTGCTCGCTGCCGCCCACGTCCACGCGGAACACGTCCCCCGCCTTGGCCGTCACGATGCCGATGACATGGTCACCCTTGACTGGGACGTACTGGAACCAAGTGCGACACAGGAGTCAGAATGGAAGGATCCAGCACGCCCCTCATCCCGCACCCTTTTATTCCCCGCACGCCCCATACCCGCCGCTGCTGCGAGTCCACCCAGTAGGCTCCTCCCGCGCCGCCCGCCGCGCGGTGCCGCAGCAGCCCGCACTTGGTGACCAGCAGTCCGGCCTCGCAGCGCCTCAGCCCGGGCCCGCACAGCAGCCGGCCCCGCACAGCCACGCCGCCGCCCAGCCGCAGCCGCTCGCCGTCCTCGTCCGCGGGCGGCAGCAGCAGCAGATCCCCGGGCAGCACCACCTGCCCCACACAAGACTCGGCCAAGGCCGACACCGACCCCCAGCCCCCGCTGTCGTCAGCCGCCATAGCCGCGCAGCCGCGGAAGCGCCCATGGGGCCGGGCTTGGGACCGCATTTCTGAGTGCCCGCCCCGGAAGGCTATAGGCGGCTTCTTGCCGGTCGACCGTAGCGGGCAGCCGTTGCTGGAGTAACGGGAGACAGTAGGAGCGGTCCTCGGGCACCGCAGCGTCTGCGAGGAGTCGGTAACGACGGCACTGGGAGAGCAGCAGCAACAGCAGGAGGTTACTACAGTTAAATAACTATCTTCTGTCTCTTCTGGGGGTGCTGGCCGGTGCAGAGCTCAAGATGAGGCGGCAGTGTGTGGGGGCAGCCCAGAAGGGCAGCTATATCCTGGGCTGCATCATAGGAAGTGTGACCCGCAGGGCAAGGGAGAGGGTTCTCCCCTTCTTCTGTGCTCTGGTGGGTCCTCACAAGAAAGACGACGGACTGTCAGAGCGGGTCCAGAGGAGGCTGGAGCACCTCTGCCATGAGAACAAGCTGAGAGAGTTGGGTCTGCTCAGCCTGGAGAAGAGAAGGCTCCGGGGAGACCCAATAGNCCAGTAGGCTCCTCCCGCGCCGCCCGCCGCGCGGTGCCGCAGCAGCCCGCACTTGGTGACCAGCAGTCCGGCCTCGCAGCGCCTCAGCCCGGGCCCGCACAGCAGCCGGCCCCGCACAGCCACGCCGCCGCCCAGCCGCAGCCGCTCGCCGTCCTCGTCCGCGGGCGGCAGCAGCAGCAGATCCCCGGGCAGCACCACCTGCCCCACACANACTACAGTTAAATAACTATCTTCTGTCTCTTCTGGGGGTGCTGGCCGGTGCAGAGCTCAAGATGAGGCGGCAGTGTGTGGGGGCAGCCCAGAAGGGCAACTATATCCTGGGCTGCATCATAGGAAGTGTGACCCGCAGGGCAAGGGAGGGGGTTCTCCCCCTCTTCTGTGCTCTGGTGGGTCCTCACAAGAAAGACGAGGGACTGTCAGAGCGGGTCCAGTGGAGGCCGCGAAAGTGATTTGAGGGTTGGAGCACCTCTGCCATGGGAACAAGCTGAGAGAGTTGGGTCTGCTCAGCCTGGAGAAGAGAAGGCTCCGGGGAGACCCAATAGCAGCTTTCCAAGTACCCGAAGTGGGCTGCAGGAAAGCTGGGAACTTTTTTTACAAGAGTTTGTACTGTTGGGCTTTTTACGAGAGTTTGTACTATTAGGATGAGGGGAAATGGCTTTAAACTGGAAGAGAGCTGATTTAGAACAGGTATTAGGAGGAAATTCTTTCTAGTGAGCTGCTGAGGCACTGGAACAGGCTGCCCAGGGAGTTTGTGAATGTTCTATCCCTGGAAGTGTTCAAAGGCAGGTTGGATGGGGCTCTGGGCACCCTGGTCTGGTGATAGGTGTTGATCCTTATGGGAGGGGGTTGGAACTGGATTATTTTCAAGGTACCATTCCAGCCATAACCATTCCACGATTGTATGATTCTGTTAATTTTCAGGGTAACTAGCAGAGTGGTGATGTGTGCAGAGTCTGGACACCAAGGCACTAGGTGTTAAAGCCAGAGTGCTGACATCAGGGTCTCTTGTCCGTCTGTGCTGCCGCAGCTTGGGATGGAGTCCCAATACCTGAGGAAGTGCCTGGGGAGCTGCTTGAAGAAAGCACTGGCAGAGGTGGTGGAGCATTGCCCAGCAGATCCGATAGAGTATCTGGCACACTGGATCTACAATTACAGGAGAATTTTGGATGAAGAAAAAAAGGTGGAGCCATCAAGGGCAAAAAAGTTGAATGACAGTAGAGTTAGTGCTGTTTAATCTTTGTTTTTAAACTTGGTGCTGTGCTACCTCTGAATTAGAGAATGCTGGAGAGGCTTGAGCTGGAACAAGATTGGGAGGCAGCCCTGGTAGAACTGGAAATGCTGAGAAAAATAAATGAAGAAGAGTTTATGATCCAGCTAAAACTTGAAGGGCAGCATCAGGTTAATAATAATAGATAATTATAAGTAGGGTATGATGTAGCATCTTGTAGCTCTCTATATTCTGCTAACCCCTCTGTAGTGCTTTTGGTAGAAGGTACCATAAACCCATGAGACCATCTGTAACCTAATTCACTGTTTTGGCTACAGTTTGGTCTGTAGGTACCCAAAAGGAGGGTATTAGTATTTGGAGTCACTTGTAGTTTAACTGTGGCCAGCACCCAGCCTCGCACAGCCTCTTGCTCACTCCTCGTGGTAGGATTGGAGGGAGAACATCACAGGAATAAAAGTGAGAAAACCCATAAAAGACAGTTGAGTAGGTTTGGCAAAAGCCACACATGAGCAGAGCAAAGAAGAACAAGGAACTCATTCAGCATTTCCCATTTTAGACCGAGTGCTCAGTTGTCCCCAGGAGGGCTGAGCTCCATTGCGTGTAATGGTGACCTTGGAAGTCAAATGCTGTCACTCCATGTGTCCCCTTCCTCCCTTCTTCCCACAGTTATTGTTGGGTCTGGGATAGCCCTTTGATTGGCTGGGATCAGCTGTCCCAAGCTGGGTCCCCCTCAAGGTCTCTGTTCCCCTCCAGCCCGTGTGCTGGCAGGTCAGCGTGAGGAGCAAACAAACCCCTGATGCTGTGAAAGCACTGCTCAGCAGTAGCTAAAACATGGGGGTGTTCTCAACACTGTTTCTAGCACAAGTCCAGACCACAGCCCCATACTAAATGCTGTGAAGAAAATTGTCTCGGTCAAAACCAGCCTGCAGCTGCTTGAAAACCACTCCAGTATCCTCTGTGCTCTGGTGTTGGTGAGTGTCGACACTTAGGCGGTGCAGCTTCTGAAGCTGTGACTTAGACTGCCAAAATATAAACACTGTGCACTATTTGCATTTGTAAGTACAGAAGGCTGCTGATGAAGAGGATTAATGACACTGCTTAACAATCTTTTCAGGTCTGTACTGATACTATTGGACGTAGCACCAGAGCTTAGCCAAAGAACAGGAGGTAGTACCTGAGCATGTGGAGTAAGGCAGTATCCTTAGGGTTTACAGTAATTTCAGTTGTTTCTGTTCTTCCTCTTGGTAGTAAAACCTGCCAATCCGTGAGAGTCTAAACTTAGAAATATGTTGAGTCACAGTATCACAGTAAT
>VZRI01006995.1:817-11757 GCA_013397515.1 Upupa epops
TGATTGTATGACAAGCCCCAATGGTATAAAGACAGGACAGAAACAATCCTCACAACCACCAATGGGAAATATTTAGTCTGAGAGTAAAAAATACTTCTGTTCTAATAGTGAGAGCCAGTGCTTCACTTCATTATTTATTGTATACTTTTTAATTTGCCATTGTCCTTTCTGCTGGTGTCATCCATATTGTAGAATCTCCACTTTACAGTAAAAACAAAAGCTCAAAGAAGACAGAAAGATCGTGAGTGACAAATAGCAGGGCAATAAGGTTACTACTAATTGTATCATTGACTTTTAACAGCTCTTTGTCCTAAAGTAATGGAGAAGAGTGATGAGATATGGAATGAGAATTACCAGCTGAGAACAAAAATGAAAAATGAATCACAACTCTTTTTAGGAAAGGGATATCATCTCTATAAGGGGACAGCCCTCCAGAAACAGAAAGCACAGCATTAAAAATGAGAGTGAGTGATCTTATCTTCCTTGAAGGAAGCTGAGCTCCTCCATCCACAGTCTTTTAGCAGTGACAGACTCTAAAGTCAGAAGATGAGCATGGGGGACATTCTGTCTTCCCTTAAAAAACATGACAGAATCAAGTATTTTTAATAATAAGAAAGACTCTGAGATCAGAGAGAAAGAAATCAGGTCTCTTGTTTTTTATGCATTAGCAAATACACCTTCTAAAGTCTTGCACTATCTGGTATTAGAGTGTTTATGCTAAAGAAAAGGTAAAAAAAAGATTAAAGAAGTGTAACTGTTCAGATTATCCCCAGTGGTTAATACAACAGCAGACTCAGTCAGGTTGGAGAGATGTCAGCATTATGCAAGCAGATAGAAGTTTAACAGAAAAGTGGATGGAAAAGTTTGAGACATCTCATCACTCACTTCAGAATCTAGAACAGGCAGATTTTAGATCAGCTCATCACAAGAACTGGTCCCTATAATAAGGAGCCGTCCCAATGAAAATGTGCAATTTCTTAGACTCACCGGAAATCCTTTGATGACCCTATTTATCCTTAGGTATTTTGCCCAAATCACTTTTGGATGGAGAACCTAGAAGACACTTAGACTTTCCTCAAAGCTTTGCTCTAAGTCATTCAGGACTTTTAAAAACAAAAATAAAACAAAATCTTTATAACAAGAAACAGGTTGAGAGCAAGAGGAGATTCTGGGAAACACTGGCTCCCTAAAAGCAGAAGTGTTAAGCAAGGAAACCGCAGACCCCTGCCAAAGCTCATCTCGGGTTTCCAAACAATTTGAATTGTGACACACTGAACAGAGAGAGATTCATAGGAATTCCTTTATAAGCTTTAAATATATGACTGAACTGTTGGAACAAATAGCTCATGGCTTCTCTATTGGGATTATCCTGTGGTCCCTTCCAACTCTGACTGATTCTGTGATTCTGTAATTTCTTCCCAGTGAGGGTGATGGGGCACTGGACAGGGCTGCCTGGGGGGTTTGTGGAGTCTCCATCTCCGGAGACATTTGAAACCCGCCTGGACTTGGTCTAGGTGATCCTGCTGTGGCAGGGGGATTGTACTGGATGATCTTTCCCAGTAACTTCCAACCCCTGATGATTCTATGATTGCTTCCTTTCCTTCCTTTCCTTCCTTTCCTTCCTTTCCTTCCTTCCTTCCTTCCTCCCTCCCTTCCTTCCTTCCTTCCTCCTTCCCTTCCTTCCTTCCTTCCTTCCTCAATAAAACTTTGAAATACACCTACCATCATTAACAATTTATTTGTCTCTTTAACAACTGGGCAGTAGTTTTCATACCTCCTTTAGCTGGAAAGGGAAAAACCCAAAACTCTGTCTTTGAAAACTTGGAGGAATTAATGCTGTTGGGAACTAAGAGGAAAAAATGATTGAAATTTGTGAAGGAATTGCTACTGCCACAGTCCCTTGAAAAAAAAAATCAGAGAAGTAGTCACTGGTATGACAAGAACACTGAGATCTTGACCTTTCTGATTTTTCCTACTTCAACTTCAGTATTTTTAGTCTCCTGGGAAGGCAAATCTGTACTTTGGCACTGTTTTTCTCCACCAGTCTGCAAAAAACAACCACCAAAACATAAACCAAAAAGTTAACAATAAAACCATTCCAAATCCCAACCAATCTGACAGTAAACCCCAAGATGATGTAAAACTCTAAAGTTCCAACAAAGAACAGTCTGGGTTTCAATAATGACATATAGGTAGTCGCATTTTTCATCTTAGTGATGTTTGATTATTTTCTTGTTCCTCCTCTTAATGTCATCATGGCCTTTTAATTTATTTGCAAAGAGATGAGCCTTGTCAAAGCAGGCAGACATCATTATGCACTGAGTTGTTATGACAAAAGATCTCCATTGTCAACAATACAAGACATACCCAATCTCAAATCAGCAGTCACTCCAAGTCTTCATTGCATTTAACAACATGATCCTTGCAATATTCCTTGTCTCTGCCATGCCCAGCTGGGGACATAATTTGCTCTCCATCTCATGAACGCACAGACATCTTTCTCCTTTAATCGGAGCCACAAAAGATTTGTTTGAAAAAGATCTCACGAGTCACAAATCATTAGGAACCACTCTCCACAGCTGGAAAATCATTTAGATCAATGACATCATAATTCTTCTGACTATCCTAGAGAAAGAAGAGTTAACTTTTCCTAGAAGAGATCTGCCTGTGAACAAGGCACCCATGTCTGTAGCTTTATTTTTAAATGTTGTGACTACTGCCACTACTTGATTCAAATAAGTTCTTTACTGACAAGTCCATTACACAATTTTGCAATCATAGAATGTTCAGGGTTGGAAGGGACCTCTAGATATCATTTGTTCCAACCCCTGCCAAAGTAAGATCACCTAAGGTAGGCCATACAGGATCGTATGCAAGTGGCTTTTGAAAGTCTCCAGGGAAGGAGATTCCAAAACGTCTCTGGGCAACATGTTCCAGGGCTCTGTCATTCTCACGTAGTTTCTCATATTGAGGTGGAACCTTTCCTGTTCAGTTTTATCCCCATTATTCCTTGTCCTATCTCATATTGAGGTGGAACCTTTCCTGTTCAGTTTTATCCCCATTATTCCTTGTCCTATTATTATGTCTCACAGAAAAAAAGATTGCCCTTTCCAGTTGATACCCACCCCTCAGATATTTATAGACATTAAGATCCCTCTCAGTCTTCTCTCCTCCAGACTAAATAGCCCCAGTTGTCTCAGCCTTTCTTCATAGGGGAGTTGCTCAAGTCCCTTAATTTTCCTGTAGCTCTCTATTGGACTCTCTCCAGTAGATCATTGTCTCTCTTGAATTGGGGAGCCCAAAACTAAATCCAGTATTCCAGATGTGGTCTTAACCAGGGCAGAGTAGAGGGGGAGGAAAACCTCCCTAGATCTGCTGGACATGATAGTTCATACAAAACCATGTAGATATCATGTGCATGTAAATGCAAACAACGGAACAAATAACACAGCTTACTCTTTACTATTTCTTCCTTCAGCTGTTTTCCCTTTTTCTTATAAGTGATCACCTTTCCCATATGAAGCAAATAAACTCCTCAGGAGGATATGTGATCACAGCTTTTATATGCTCTTGTTACCAGGGAAACTACTTCTCTTGTCAGTGTGTGTCCTGAAGCTCACCATGCAAGTTGCTTTGTGGCATCAGATAACAAGAAACAGCAAGGGCCAACTAGTTTGCATGTGGTCTGAGTGAAAAAGAGTAATTAGAGGCTGTCATCACACTAACCAACATCACTTATCCTGCATCAGTCTTAAAAACAGAGGTGTGTAAGTAGCACGGTTTGTCTTCATATTCACTTTGTTGTAGGTTGATGAAGCAAATATTGTCCTGGGGTAGGGGGGGAGGGTGTGGGGATGAAGTAGAGAGCATCCATTGGTGCTGGGGAGTTCTCTGCTGGGGGATGGTGTGTCAGGCATGGGTTAGAGATGCAGGGTCCAGGTTAAGAATGCTGGAATAATATGGTAGAGGAAATCACTTCCCCTTGAGCAAGTTCTTTCTGGGTAGGAGCATCTCATAATGAAAGTGATGTCTAACATTTATTTAGGTTTTGTCACTCCACTGTGTGCTTTTTTTCTGTGGTAGGGTTTCCACATCCTAATAGAATCTTTTTAACTAAAAATGCTTTTTAAATAATGTGTGGTCTGCTGTTTTATCTTCAGCAAACACAGGCAACAGGTACTGGGGGGAAGTAAACCAGAGCTGTGATAGTACCTAATCATAACTACTGCTCCTTCAGGAGTTTGTCTGGTTTACATGTTTAAACTGTAATGAGCTCAATGCCCATGCTGGACTGAGAAATGTACTTCAATTTGAAATTACTAGTAAACAAGATACAGTGTTGAGCCAACAGTGAGGAACAACGGGCCATTAATGGCTTCTGAACATCTCAGCAATGCTTCTGTTTTTACAAGTCCATTAATAATGGGGCTCAACAAGTGTGGCATGTCTTTACCAGTTGGATTTTTAAACCATGTTACTTTGTCTAGAGGAGTTGGTTTCATTGGAAGTGAAGAAGGTCTACATTGATGGCTCTAGGCCATTGTATTCTTTAAAAAAAAAAATCCCAAACATCTGGGTAATCTATTTTCATTCTTTGGAAGACTAAAATAATAAAGCCAGGAACACTGTCTGCAGAAGTGGAAATATCAGCTTGGTTTCAATCATAATCATTCTATCATCAGTGCAATAATCCTGATGAGCTGGAATTCAGTCTTTTGTGAAAGCCATGTGTGGATGTAAGTGAAGTTATATTTGCACACCTAACCATGGGAATTGGTTAAAAGAACAGATCACAAAAATATGACACATTGCAAAAGTCATCAAACGGTATTTTGAAGGAATCTGCAATATTAATCTGATTAGATCACCAGCCAGTGGCTATTCTGAAGAACAGATAAACAAGAGACCTCAACCCATATGAAATAATTGGAATTACAGAACTGGGAGAAGAAATTAAACTCCACTACTCTAATGTTACACCTGATGCATTAAATACTAACAGAAAGGTCAGGTTCCTTGCACAGAAGCATAGAGTCTAGGTTGTCTTTATGTACATGATGGGATTTAGTCTGAGAAAACCAGTGTAACTCCACGGCAAATTCACGAATGCATTTGATATCATGGTATGCAATGCTTTTCTTACGATTTTCAACAGATCAAACTTTTCTATATCAGGGTTATGTTTCAATGGGCCTGATGCATCAGAAAATGTGAAAATGTACTTTAATCTCATAACCATAGATGAAAAATATTTTTCACTACATGCTAATTTCCCTTAGATTTCAGTGGGACGTAAGCAAATGCTTGAGTGCTTTCTGAAAACAGAAATTATCCCAATTTCTGCTGAAATAGAAGGTAGGTGGAAAATAAAACACAAAATCTGTTCCCCTTGGGACATTGGACGAAAATCTGAACTAAAAGATACAAGGTTGTGTGAAAAGCTCAGGTGAGATTTTCCTTGACTTCTGCAAAAACTGCATTTTCAGGCTGAGTTTGCACCTAGTAGGTCCTGCAGGAGTTCTGAAAAAGCAGAGCATTTGGACCCTGAGGGAAGAGAGAAAGCTCTTCCTAATCCCTTTCAACAGTGGGCTCTCTTGTCAATTAGAAGAGTGGCAGCTACTGTCACGAGGAAGGGCTGTCAAGCCCTCAGTGTAAGATGCCTGAAGGGAGGATGCAGATTAAAGCAGTGTAAGAAAAACAGATGTTAGAGCATGAACTAGAGATGTTCCGAAATTCAAAGAGGTTGTTCTGCCTTAATGATCTTAATTACAGAATTCCTTGTTGCTGTCATTAAAATTGAACCCTGCTGCTAGCTCATTCATCTCTGCTCCAATTTCCATTTAAAAAATGCCGTTTCCTCAGGGGTGGTAGGACCACCTAGATTAGTCGATCTCTGAGATGTTACATCAATGTGGGGAGGGGGGGGAATATTCTCTTTGCAACTCTGAACTATTCAGTGGTAAATGTAAAAAAGAAATCCAGTCTTTACATTCCAGGACTAGAGATTAGATCGTCTAGATTTTCTTACATTAGATAGATTTGTGATGAAAACCTCACTCCCTTGAATGTTTTATTATTAATTTCAAAAGGATTGTGATTTCTCCCTTGCTGTTCAAATTGGAGCTAGCAATTCAGGTCAGCCTTTTGAAAAGGCCTCAGAGCAGCAGGATGAAGCATTCAGCACTGGGGAGCTTCTTTATCCAAATTCTCCACCTAATATTTTGCTCTTTGAACTTCCCATATATAAAATGAGAAATAATTTGGGGTTCTGTAGAGAAGTCTTACTTATCAATATTGGATCATTAGTCAGTGAATATAAAGCAATATTTAAGAAACATGCTTTAAAAATTGCATGTGATTAATCTGCTGGTTCTTCCTTTCTGCCTGAGTTGGATCAAAACTGTATTTTAAGTTTTCTATGTAATCTTTCCGTTTTCAGTTTTTTTCATCCTGGAGCAGAATGAAAAGGGGGAACACTTTGGTGAAGTGCAGTCTTTCTAAAACATTTTAAAACTTTAGTGAAGGCTTGTTTTTTAGTAAAATGTAAACCATTTTTTAAGGAAAGTGAATTCAAAAATCATTATTTTTAACTTAATCTTCCATTTCCATAAAAATGTCTTGTTTCCAAACGAGCAGTGTATGCAGACAGAATAGTCCTCAAGTCATAAGAAGAAAAGAAAATAAAGAAAAATTTAAACCTAAGTTCAAAATTTACCAAAAACTGAGTGCTAATAGTTGCTGCATAAATATTTAAGTTAAATATAGAAGTGAAAAGGTCAAACGTGCACCTACAGGAAGCTCAAGAACAATCTGAGCTTCCTTTTTAGATTTTGAATGAAGTTATGTAAAGATGCCGTCAAATGTGGTTAAGAGTGGGGGGGAGACAAACATCCAGTCTTTTATCTATGGAAGGAGACTAGAGCTCCTGAAAGACACTTGGATAGATTTCTACGTGGCAGAATTTATGACTCATACATCTGAGATGGCATAAACTTGAGGAGATTGGAGAAAAAGGTCTGTTAGAGACACAGAACCACTAGCATTTTTGTCCATTTCAAATAAATCTCAGCTCACCATAAAGCATGATGGTATCATTGCATAAGAACTGCATTGCCACAAAGCAATCCACTCTTTCATAGACTCAGCTCAATAAATTTCAGCTAGAATTTTGTTTGACTTTTCAAACTTCTTGTTGTCTTTCTCAGGACATTCACTCAAATGCTCTTAATTGTCTCCTCCCGTAATTCCTGAATGGTGTTTTCCAGTTCTCGAGGTAGTCTCTAAATACAAAGGCTGTAAGGGGTCACATTTAAAGCAATTTCATGCTTTCATTCAGGGACCTAAGTAACTGATTTGCTCTTATATTTACCAAAATGTTACCAACTTTTCATATTTTCTCTGTATTGAATATTGGGAGAAAACCCTCTTGGATATACTAAATATTTCTAGAAACCAATTAAAAATCTCAGTGGAAGTAAGGCACTTTGATGACTTTGTCTTGTTCTTCATGAGACTATTACTTTTGAAATTAAGCTCATCAGATTATTCTCTCAATATATCAACCTCAGCAGTACCTGTGACTGTGTATTGTAAATGGTCTGCCTTGGTTAGCACTCCTACCAGTATTTTTCAGTGGTGAGTGGTCAGGTTAAGAAAGGAGTCACAGAATCATAGAATGGATTGGATTGGAAGGAACCTCCAAAGGTCATCCAGTGCAACACACACACACATACACACCCCCAACAAGCAGGGACAAAATGGTTTTGCTAGGAAAAACATTGTCAGGATGTTTGTGGTGGTGTTAGGGACTTCAGGACTGCTATTTTGTACATAACCTAAAAGCATTTTCAGTAGCAGAATAGCTCAGGACAGCATATCACAGAATCACAGAATACTCCTGGTTGGAACGGACTCCCTAGATCACTGAGTCCAACCATCCCCACACCACTAAAAAACCTAAATACTTGAGAGATGGAAAAACACAAAATAACCCCCTCCATTCTGCCTCTCTAGCAGGTTGTGAAGCACCATGGCTACACAGTTCTTAAATACCTGCAGGGATGGTGACTCAACCACCTCCCTGGGTAGGCAGTTTGATCCACTCACATGACTAAACTTTCATATCTGGTTATTGTATTTTTAACAATACTGGAAATTGCCAGCTTTGGAAGGAATGTTTTGCCTCAGCTTCACAGTTTACTAGAATCTGGAGTTCTTCTACCCACAGGAAGATGAAATCTGCTTTTTCCAACATAATAATGATTTGTCTTCTCATTTACAGAATCACAGCATAATCATGGTTGGAAAAGACCTCCCAGATCACTGAGTAAAACCATCCCCACACCAACAAAAACCATAAATACCTGAGAGACTGAAAACCACAAACTAACCCACCCAAGCCTGCCACTCTAGCCTGTCACAAAGCACCATGGCTACACGGTGACTCCACCACCTGCCTGGGCAGGCTATTCCAGTGCCTCAACTTGCCTCAACAGTGCCTCAATTCTTTCTGGAAAGAATTTCTTCCTAAGATCCAATCTAAACCTACTCTGCTTCAACTTCAGACCATTGCCCCTGGTTCTGTCATCAGTCACCAAGGAGCAGAGGCCAACACCCAGCTGTCTACAACCTCCCTTCAGGCAGTTGTAGAGGACAATGAGCTCCCTCCTCAGCATCCTCTTCTCTATAGTGAACTTGCACAGCTCCTTCAGCCTCTCCTCTTACAACTTTTTTTCTGTAAGCTTCGTAGTTCTCTGGAGAACAGTACTCAAGAAATGGCCTCACAAGGATCGAGTACAAGAGCAGAAGAACTTCCCTTCTCCTGCTGACCACACTATTCCTGATCCAGGCCAGGATCCTTCTGGCCTTCTTGGCCACCTGGGCACACTGCTGGCTCATATTAAGCTGGCTGTGTAATAGCAACCCCAGGTCCTTGTCCGCTAGGCAGCTCTCCAGGCACTCATGCCCATACCAAGGCCTTCGTCCAGAAATAACCTTCATAGGAACAATGAGCAGGGTACGGAAGGGACGCATTCCATACACCTCAGAAAAGTCTGTGAGCTGGTATGTCTTGGTAGATACAATGCTGATTTTTCGACTGATCTCACTGAGGGTTGGGTTGGTACTGTATAGAACAAACACATGCCTTGGCATTTTTCATGTTTTAGAAGATTTTGCAAAGGTTAGTCAAAAGAAAGTGGGAGAAGGTGAGTTACCTCCTGCACTTCTAAACAGACCACCACCAATAGAAAAATCCTCAACAGAAAACCTTACTTGGCCTTCCTTCTCAATTTGCTCCAACAGTTCTATGTCCTTCTTGTACTGGGGGACTCAGAACTGAATGTGGTACTCCTGGTGGGGTCTAAGAAGAGCAGACGGGGAGAATCACACCCCCCCCCAGACCTGCTGGTGACACTTCTTTTGATCCAAACCAAGACACAGACACCCTTCTGGGCTGCATGCACACATGCTGAACCTGTCATCTGCCAGCACCCCCAAGTCCTTCTCCTCAGGGCTGCTCTCAATCTATTCACCACCCAGCAGGGCTTTGTGCTTGGCACTACTCCAACCCAGATGCAGGACCCTGCCCCTGGCCTTGTTGAACCTCATGCAGTTTGCAGGGGCCCAGTTCCCCAGCCAGTCCAGGTCCCTCTGGATGGCCTCCTTGCCCTCCAGCCTGTCAACCACCCTACACAGCTTGGTGTCACCAGCAAACAACAGGTCTTCTAAAATCTCTACATGTCAACCAAAAATTTACAGATTTTTCTCCTCAGGACTTCTGGATTTTTTCCTGCAGCCATCTCCAGTCGGCTTCACCTCTATTCCCAAATGTTCCTAGTTTTTGTCCTTCCTCCACATGTGCTTCCCTCTCTTTTGTCAGCCAGTCTGTGTGGCAATTCTTTGGAACCAGTGACATTACATTTCCCAGGCAGGGTCCAGCAAGGCAGAAATGTGTCAGTTATCTCTCTTGGGAGAGGCAAGAGAAAGCACTTTTCAGAAGACTTATTTTTAATTAATATTTGCAGTAACTCTGTCTTTCTATAAAACTGGCTGGAACCGCCAGATATGTTCAGAAGTCCTCACCAGAAATTGATATATACTCACCCAGGTTTGATTCAGAGGTGCAGTGCTTCTGAAAGTCCCCTTTCCTTCCTCAGCGTACCTGATAGTGTCATATGCTTCATAACTGCCACGTTTGCTGCCAGAGAGGTCTACTTAAGAATGTCCTGCCTGAATAGGAGCTGCACAATAAACTCATACAGTATCCTGAAGAACACAGAGGGAATGAAATGTAATCATTGTATAAAGATGTAGATCTGTAACTTATGATATGCAAACAACTTTCTCCAGACCTAATTTACTATCTAGGGCATCTGTCGGGTTATTTTTGTTCTGATGTCACCTGTTCCATCATCTATCATGCAGACCTTCTGTGGGATTTGATGGATTTTATGTGCATTTTATAGAGAAGTATTTCAGAGAGTATCACTAAATTTCTTCTCAGATAACTCAATTAAAGCTTGGGTTTGACTCTCTAATTCACAGGCAAAATATCCTTCAAATTCACTGGATCCCTGGATTTCATCCATAATCCATACTTATCCATTTCACCAAATGCTATTCATCCACTCACTTGTGTCAGAAAATGCCAAGTAAAATAATTGATTCTCTGGACAAGAATTAATGAAAAGTATAAAACAAGTTAGAGCAGTCAGAATAATCGTTTTCAATAGTTGAACATTAAGAAAGACTGACACTATTCAACTTTTCATATATTGAAATCCTGAATGTAAAGCACCTGTCACTAAAGTCTTCGTATGAAAACTTCCAGATACATGCAGATGCATCAACCACAGTGAAGTATCCAAGAGGAATCTTGACCTAATGATATATATGTGGGTTGTATCAGCAGTTTTTCCTTAATTTCATTAGACATAATG
>VZRI01006996.1:895-101344 GCA_013397515.1 Upupa epops
TCATAGGAGAGGTGCTCCAGCCCTCTGATCATCCCTGTGGCCCTCCTCTGGACGTGCTCCAGCATGTCCACATCCTTCTTGCAATAAAGGCTCCAGAACTGGATGCAGTACTCCAGGTGGGGTCTCACCAGAGTGGAGTAGAGGGGAAGAATTGCCTCCCTTGACCTGCTGGCCACACTTCTGATGCAGCCAAGGATCCAGTCAGTGACACTTCAAATGTGCATATATCTTTCTCAATTTAAAATTTCTCAAATTAAGGTGAATATAAAAGTCTGAAATAAAGATATTCTACTTCATTTTACAATAACACCAGTACTATTCGTTTTGTAATGATTCACTTTTCCATGGACAGCATAGGCTGTGAACAGTGCACAATGATGGCTCAGTCACTCTGAGACAATTTGCATCCATCTGTCTTTTCTTCTATCTGAATAGCTCCCATGTAAAATACGTGCTCTGTAGATCTATGCATTCATGATCTTATGCATAAAAAAACTTAATTGTCTTAATAAAATGTATGATAAAATCAGAGAAAAATGTAATAATAATATAATGTATTTCAGGTGCTATCATTAGGACAAACTGTACTTCTTCCAGGTTCAGTAAAGAAAGTAGTAAATAAGGTTGGCTCCAAAAAACCAAAATATCAGAAGCTTTTTTCCTCAAAATCCAAGATTTTTCCTCTCAGAATGGTTTCATACTGTATTAATCATCTGCCTTGCCCAGTTTAACTACCAAATTACCAGCTGTTACAAGATCATCTACTGTTCCTGAAGGACAGATAGATCAGGTCTTCAGTATTCCAAGAGAATTTGTCTACTGACTTGTTGATACTACATTTGTCTTTTACTTTTGGTAAATTTCTGGTTTAATTCAGAGTATGCTCCATTTATATCTTTGAATAAAGTACTGACATGTCAGTTAAGTTCTCTCATTATCCTCAATAGAAATCAGAGGTGGGAATGAGTGCATGTATTTAGTTCTATCTGAGCTGCCATAGCATAGCTGAAGCATCTGAAAGAGGCTGACAAATAATTCCAAGTCCCAAGGACTTCTGAACTAGAAGATAAAAACACAGTCAGTGTACTCCAAAGTATCTCAAACAGCATAAGATGATTATGATAAAGCAACTGCATTTCAGCTTTCTCAGGGTATTCACAGAGATATAGAGAAATCTGGCTGTCTGTATATTGGAGTCTAGTTATGAACAAATCGGCTCTGAATCTTGAGTATCACCCACAAACACTTAGCTACTGAATTTATTAAAAACTCTGTCAAATTTTTCTTAAACTGATAATGCAGGTTGTTTTCATCACATGAATTCATTCCTCTAATTTATTCAGAGGTAATCATCAAGAAAAGACCAAAAAGGCATCATCACCATTTCTAGTTAAACTGTTCAAATATTTTGAGGTTAGACAGT
Source organism: Upupa epops (assembly GCA_013397515.1). Taxonomy (NCBI): domain Eukaryota; kingdom Metazoa; phylum Chordata; class Aves; order Bucerotiformes; family Upupidae; genus Upupa; species Upupa epops. The sequence goes on from VZRI01006996.1 coordinate 2,319, forward strand.
GGCTTCTTTTTTCTTTCCTTTTTTTTTTCTTTTCATGATAATTTCAAATAAGGAAAGGAAATTGTTTTCTAGTGTTGGTTCTTATAGGTGGTGAAGGTAATACGGAAGATCTGGCTGTGAAAAATAATCTTGGCTGGAGACATTTTGAGATGGTTCTCTTCATATTAAAGGAGAAGGTAAAAATAGGCCTGTAAGAAACATATGCAATTCCAAAAAGGGCACCTTTATGAAATGGTGGAAACTAGATTGGAGCTCTCAAGGATTATAAAGATGTAATACTTTCTTATTTAGAAGTGACAACTATGAAACTTACAGTGAGGTTTAAAATCTGCTAAACAGGGCTTCAGACCTGGAATGATGAACAACCATTACAGATCAGTCAGCAGCAGAAAGTATGAAGGAAGCTTTAAAAAGACAAGTCAGTAAAATATGGTTAGGTAGGCAGATCCTGAAAAATATTTCTCCGTGCTTGTTTGTTTTCTCAAATAATAAACAAAAAAAGAACAGGAAAAGTGGATTATTATGCAGTTAGATTACGCTGCACTTGAAATTCTAACAGTGACTCCAACTTAAATTGACACTTTAATTCACAACAGAGGTGGATCAATGAGGTGAAGGCCTACAGACAGATTTAAACATGCAACAGCTTCTGACTGTCACATATCCAGAAAGGAAAGCAGGGAATAGACAGAGATGATATGTTATTATTTCTAATAAAACACTTAATTCTGAAATATAATTTAATTTTATATTTACTCTAAGTTTATTTGTTTGCATTATGAGAAGGCTTTGCAAACTGTCTTAGCTTATGTTTATTTACCACTGCTTTAGATAGTAATAACCCAGCATAAGGATTGGGTCAGCTACCGGCTTACAGCAGATGTCTGCTACAAGACAGAAGCAATTATTTTGTGCTACTTACTTTGTGTCACCAACTTCTACTTCTCCTTGAACTTCTATTTTTCCCCTTATTTCTGTCATATGACGGGAAGATAATTAGGATGGAAGGATGAGTGCTCCAGTTTTTCCCCTGCTGAGGTAGTTCCTCTTGTAGGTGGCCCAAAATTGGATGCAGTATCCGCATGTGTCCTGACAAAAGCTCCATAGGAGATAATCCCTTCCCTTGATCTATGAGATGCTACTCAACCCATACAGACAGCTGTTGGGCACCTTTAGTGCCAGGGCACATCATGGACATACATTCAAATCATTGATCACCACCATCCCAGGGGTTTCTGCGCAGTGCTACTCTTCCGCCCACCCTTCCCTAGCCTGCGCTAGGAAGCTCTTCCCTATCTGACACAGGACTCAATATTTTGCCTTGTGGAATTTCATGAGGTCATGAAATAACTCTTCCATGGCAGCCCTAACATCCAGTATATTTGCTGGTCCCCCACTTCAGTGCCATCTGTGAATTAAGTAAACATGCAGACCATTGCCTGTTCCAGATAAATTTCTGGAGTCATGTGTCTGAATCAAAATCAATTTTAGGTAGATTGATCTTCATTTCAAGCAAATCTGAATTGTTTGTTGGTTAAATGAGTCCATTGCTAATGAGTTTATTGCATCAACTGCAAAAAGCTAAAAGCAGTTTCCTGTGAAGAGGTTGCTCTTACATCACTCATGATTCTGAGAAACTGTTTAAAATGACCACCTGGCTTCTACTCTGTTTAATCACCTCTCTCTATGTAAAGTGTCATAGTGTATACAAAAATAAGAAATAAAGTAGAAATAAGAAATATTGTTCAAAGAATAAAAGTGGATTTCACAAGAAAATAGTATTCTTGACTGAAGAGAGTGAATTTAATTACTCAGGTAGTCCTATATAGCAAAATCATAAATGACATGTTGAAGGAAAAAAAGGTATTAGCACAAACACTTAGCTAGCAGAAATTATAATCACCTCTGCCTTTCTTTTTTCTTTATTTTTCTTTTATAGACAAGTAAAATACATTTCATAATTAAAAACATAATGGATGCATGAGACTTAAACACACTTGACTGCACTAGACTTGACAAACTTAACCCTGCATAAGATCTTCTCCATTACAATTAACTTCCTAAGCACTGGCACTGACGATGCACTTGCTGACAAGTACTAAAAAATACACAGTATATTTTTTCCTGCCATCTTTAAAATGATATTTTATCAATTTGATAATTTTAGGAAAAGATTTTCTTAATTTTTCATTTTGAAAAGCATGTGATCAGATGACATAAAAAAACAGATTTAAAGTGACTATGAGGTAAGCATTCTCTAGGGTTAAAAAGTAAATGACAAGGTATTTAATATATGAAGACAATGAGCTTGTCAGGTATCACAGAGTGAGTCTTCTCCTTATTAGCTGAATGTTTGCATGTAGGAAACTGAAACCAATCACCATCAAACAAATAAAGCAATTTTGCTCATAAGAGCATGGGGAGGAATGAAGGTAGTAATAATCATGAATACAAATCAAACCTAACAATTATGCAGTGCAAAAGAGATGCTCACATACACACGTAACAAGTCTCAGTCATGGAGGTAATTAATAGGGGCAGTAGTAGGGATTTTTTCCCCACAGGATTTCCCTAATGATTCTATGAAATTTATGGATCTCTTTGCCTAAGCTGTTCTTTTCTTCTTTCTGGAGCATACACACACATTCAGTATCCAGTGGTAAGATGTCATCCATTACACAGGCAGTTCTTTCTTACTAGAGAATCTTTGCTTCAGGCCTTTGGTCTTTTTCTAAGTTCTGTGAAATTTAGCCTGAAGGAAGGATTTTAACCATTTGTAGGTCTTTTAAATTTAGGTTTTCCCTCATATTCTGCTAATGGTCTTATTCTCAATATCCATCCCTGCTGTGTTACATGTAGCACAGTAACACAATGCCAAACAAATGGGAAATAGTAAAATAAAATGTAATAAAAAAACACTGGGACAATAAGACAGCAGAAAACTGAAAAGTTATCTGATAAAAGCCTTCCTAGATCTAGAATATGTATCTATTATGAAACCTCTAATCAAGTAGAGTGAAATTGAAAATAAATTATTCTCCCACCTTACTATAGATAGAGGATGAACTATGTGGCTAAAAATGCATCCAGAAATGTATTTTTTAATATGCATTTGTGTTGTTAATCACTTGAAGAGTTTTCATTAAACTGTAGCAAAATCTCTGTCATAGAGATTTTTCTTGTTGCTGGTTTTATTTAGGTTTGGTTTTAATAAATGGATTTACAGTTACCCACTGATAATGGCCCTGATGTGGTTATTGCTGATCTGAGCTTAATTTGGATTAGCTAGGGGACAACTTTTAGTATCTTTCAGATGGTGTTCTCTAACTTCAGAAGAGCACTGAAGCTAGTGAAAAGCCTGGAGGGCCTTATGAGGGCTGGCTGACAGAACTGTTGTTTAGCATGGATAAAAGGAGAGACCTTACTGCTCTTTACAACTAACTGAAAGAAGGTTGTAGAGAGGTTGGTCTCTTCTCCCAATTCACTATCATAAGAGACAAGAGCAGCACCAAGTTGTGCCAGGGAATGTTTAGGTTAGACAATAGGAAAATCTTCACTGGGAGAGTGCTCAAGCATTGGAAGAGGCTGCCCAAGTGATAGAGTCACTGTCCCTGGTGATGTTCAAAAACCACTTAGATGGGGCAGTAGGAAACACGGTTTAGTGGACATGGGGGCATGGGGTTGATGGTTGGACTTGATGATCTTGAAGACCCTTTCCAAATTTTAATCATTCTGAGATTCATGAACCTCATTAGTAAAAACTGAGCTAAACTACTAGTGTTGGTTTTAGCTGTACTTCTTTCTGTATGTATTGACTCCACCCCACATATTGTAGCCATTGGCTTTTATTCAAATAAAAAATTCTATTTTTGTTAACTTTCCTTACAATAGCTAACTCAACCTGTCACTTGGTGATACTTACAATAGAATCACAGAATGCCTTTTGTTGGAAGGGACCTTCGAGATCATCTAGTTCCAACCTGCTCCAATACCTCTCACTAGATAGGTTGCCCAGTGATCTATCAAACCTGGCCTTAGATCTATCACTGGAGTCCCCTGTATAAAGCCCCTCTTGAGCTTTCCTAAACACCCCATTCAGGTACTGGAAGCCTACTAGAAGATTCCCTCGGAACCATTTCCAGGTTGAACAGCACCAAACCCCTCAGCCTGTCCTCACAGGAGAGGTGCTCCAGCCCCCTCATACTTGTGATCCTCTTCTGGATTTGCTCCAGCAGTTACATGTCCTTGTATTGCGGGCTTCAGAACTGCATACAGTACTGCTGGTGAGGTTTCACAAGAGCATAATAGAAGGGGAGAATAACCTCTCATGACCTGCTGATGATACTTCTGTTGCTTTGAGTCTTCAAACTTGCAGCAGACTGTGTAGATTACAAGCAGAGCTATGTTGGAAAACAGCCTTGGCAGGTCATTCCTGCATTAGCATGAATAGGAAGGGAATTAGCTGGGAAATTAATGAAATTTTATCTCCTAGAGTCTATGTTTGAGAGATTTCAACAGTTACCAAGTCAGAAATTCCCTGCAGTAACAAATACCTTCTTCTGTCAGTGTTTTAAGAGATGAATAATTGTTTCTAACACATAGTTGCACTGCAGTATTTGCTGCAACAACTTTGCATGTCATTGTTCCAGGAATGGTTAAATGCTACCCATTTCATTACGTGGTCTAAAATGAATACATCGTGATAAAAGTTTTAGCTATGTAAACACTAGCACACATTTTTTGGACTAGCTTACAGTACTAGAAATCTAGATCTTTAGAAATGAAAAAAAAAAAAAGGTTCTTAGAAAATTTGAGTGTGTAAATACACTACAAATTCTAACTTAAGTATTCAACATAATAAGTCTTTTTTATATTATAACACAATGGTCTAATTATACATACTGGGCTATACTGAATTATATTTCTCTCCAAGATACAGCCAAATTGACAAGCTCAGTAAGCCAGTTATATTTTGTGTTTATGAATAAATACATCCTACACTTTTTTGTGGTCTTCAACTTGAGGTTGGATTGTAAAGACCATTACAGGTTTGACAAGTTTTAAAAATTAACACCAACCCAAAGTTGATTTCAGTGGCAGTAAGTTCAGGATCAAGATACACTATACACTGGGTTGGGTTTTTCCAATCTACAGACATTATAGAAATAGCTGACTGACAAACCTGGCAATTTAAAACCTGCACATGTTAATCATGGCAAAAAACATTATTTTCCCACAGTATTTGAATTATTTTTCATTTGATTCTGTTCATAGCCTTTGCGTTTTCAGAGATTTTGTAATGCACAGTATCACTTTAAGACTTTAAATGCTTTGGCGTCAACCATTATTTTGGGAAAAATATATTTTATCATATCAATTATTGCTTCTGAGAAATTAGAGTCTATTATAGTTTCATATGTTAATACGTTCTTTTTTTCTTGTTCAGACTATTTTGTATATATAAGATATATATGATATACAAAATACCTATGATATAATATTTGGATTTACTATGAAATTGCCATTTGCTTGCTCTTAACAGACAAATAATATGTTAAGACTGACATTAGCAATATCTATTAGGATAAAATTATACGACTTTAAATCAGATCTAAATGCTAGCTTTTATACTTCAATAGGATTTTCACATATTGCTTAACCAATGTGAACATTACAATGCTGAAATATTAATCCAGCTAACCACAATTCTGTGACAGAAAACAGACATTTGTGTGTATGAATCTGAGCTTTGCTGACATTCCTTGTTTATGGGGCTGTTTCATCACAAGATAAATTCTTATTTAAGAATTGCTACCTGCACTGTGACTGATCAGATGATGCTGATTATCCTTCTTGCTACGAGCCATTATTTCACCCTAAAAATATTAGGTTTTTAAGTTATTTATTTCTCATAAGAAATTCTTTATGTGTTCTAGTGGTGGTTGAAAGCATCTAGTATGACTTCAGCAAGACAGGCAGTGATACAATCTCCCTGTTAAGATGCATCACAGAAGAACATTTGGGTTTCCATAATTGAGTTACCAGTCATGTAGGCATGGGCTTTTCAAGAAATCAATGAGATGAGAAACCTGTTTTGTTATTGACCTCTTCTACACTGATAAATGCCCTCAAAAAATAATAACAAATATAGAGTTTATAAAATAAATATTTATTAGGTAAAACTTGATGTACAGGGATTTAGGCAAGCATTTCTTTTGTTTTTTGGGATAGGAAATGGATGGTAAAAACAGCTTATTTTGGTAAAGATAGCATTATAGCCCTTCTTTTATTGTGTACTAATTTATTATATTAATATAATTAATAAATTGATTAATATTTACTTTTTATCGTAGAATGCATTGAGCTGAAAGAGGCCTCTAATGTCATCTTTTAAATTGAATGGGTGTAACCATAGTCAGTATAAAACACAGAATATGTATTAAGAAGTACCCCACAGTACAAAGAGTACCTCTTTAATCTTTTCACCCTGGTTAAGACTTGCAAAGACTTGCATGACAAATTTTAAGCTAATGTAAAGTTGTACAATATCTATACTTAGTACCTAAGGGAAATAGTGATAATGAAAAATTCCTTTGTATAACATTCCAATGAAATGGTGAAACACACTTAAGGTAGAGTTGACTCCGAAGTAAAATTCCTAACAAAGCTACAAAACATTCTTCAAAACAGTTTAGCAAGCGACACCAGAATGTCTCATTAGACTATGGCAATATTCATTTTATAGAAAAAAAGATACTATTATATTTTATAAATGTTACCAGTATTTACATTAGAAAAATATTCATTTCCTCAATCTGTCTACTTTTAAGAATCTTAGCATAAAGCTACCTCTTTCCTATGGTCCTGAGATTATTATGGGAAAATAATTAGCCCACTGTTTTACTGTAAATCAGTGTTCAGAATGCAAAAATTTTTGAAAAATAGTTCAATAATCTTCTTTTTTTCTTTTTTCTTTTTGTCAGTGTGGCTACAGTTACAGAAGAGGATTTTGTTCACAGTGTTGTTTTTTATTTAGGTTCAGACCTTGGTTTGATCATACTTCAAAATCAGCCTAAAAGTGGACTTACCATCAGATGTGTAATTTGCTTTAAGTTGAGAAAGCTGTAAAGTCCCATGCAACTCAGCTGCATTGTCAGACAAACGCATTTGAAGTCTTCACTCAGGTAAATACTGACACATTTTTAACTGTGACTAAATTAAAACTGACTAGGAAGCTCAAAAAGTGGTATTAAGTTGATGTGACTACTGTCTGACTTCTGCAGTGTACCTCAGCAAATTAGGTAGTAATTTTCATTTTTCACCGTAACACAATGTTTAAAATACATTCTGCAAAAGGAATAATAATTATTGCAGTCCTTCTTAAGCAGGGTTCCTTTGATTTTAGTATATAAAATCTACTAAAATTAGCAAACTGGGAAAAAAATCGATCATCCTGAACAGATTACACTGAATGTTTACCTGTTGGGATAAGATTGGTATAATCTAATAGCCATTCCACAATCTTCCTTCAAATCACTCTTGGTTTTCTATTTAACTGTGCAGGATAGGATTTTCCAAAGCTTGCAAGACCAAGTTTCAGAGCAAGATGAAATACAAATGAAATGTTGAAAAACAGTAGACATTGATAATTTTGCAAGATTTATAAAGTAGCACGCAGATTTTATTTAAGGGAAATATCTGAACACTGATTAACTCTCATTGTTAAGTCATACATATGGTAATGATTTAAAACACTATAGGTAATTTCAGTGGAGCTTAATCACATGAAAAAATGGGATCTAAGCATCTGGTCCCTTAGTACCGGTGAAGTCACTTATGCTTGTTACTACCTGGCTTACTCCTTTAACTGAAACTTAGTGCTCATGATGATGTTTAGGAAGGGAAGAAAGAAATGAACCTGAAAGGCAGTCAACAGAACAAAGTCATAATAACAAGCATGACCACAAATTATGGGAAAAGCTCTTCACAGACATATATATCACATTAAAAAACCACCAACTTTGGCCAAACATGGGTGGTGTTCAAGTTTCAGTTATATGTGTTGCAGTCAGTCAGGAGTGAATTATATTTTCTTTGGAGATTTACTTAGACGTTCCTAACTTTTTAAAACCTATTTCCAAGGGGATTTTACAATCTTGGTATATGTAAACAGTAATTAGGAATAATGCAGCACTGTCCAAATGCAGGCTGTTCCACCCTTTTCTCAGTAGGGACTATGTGATTAAGTATTAATTTGATTTATGTTTCAATGGGGACTGAAATGATTAGGTTCTCTTTATCATGTTTCTATTCCTATGTATATTTTAGAAGTACTTCTGTTAACCAATACCAGCATCAAAACAAAAAGGAAGCAAATTCTTCAAAATGTGGCAACTATTTATTTACCTACTGCCTGCATGTGTTTCCATTTGATAAATACTGTTTAAACCAAGATAAATCACAGGTTGCAGAAATCTTTGTGTGTAGTACAGAAGAGAGATACTGCAAAGCAGTTTTCAAGTCCTTATCTGCAAAGGGAAAGAGATGATTGCCTTAACCTTTGTTATCAGTATGAGACCTACTTTAATGCTCATAAAGCTCAGAAGCATTTACGAAGTGGTGAAAGGCTGAGCTAGAAGTACTGTATCCTATTGGCAAGCAGCTGGCTCTACAACAGGGGAGGCTTGTGCTGGGGTAGTACATCCAAACACAGTGAAACACCTCCTCTCACAGGTGAAGGCTCAGAAAATATCTTCTTTTCTATGGCAGTTCACATGGCAGGCACCAACATGTGCAACACAAAAAACATTAAGCAGTCAGGCAAACATCTTTTCCTTCTCATTCAAAAATGATTATACTTACAAACAGAGAAACCTAAATTCCCCTTTCCTGGAGGCTGAATGCTGACCGATGACTGTTGGGAGATCTGAAGAGGTTCATCAAGAATCAGTTTCTGTAGAACAGACTGCACTTTGACTCTTCCTGAAGTGTTTACTATTTTATTAATTCTCAATACCACACAGAAGTAAAGTACAATAATAATGAACAGAACATGACTAAATTTTCCACTACAGTTTGTAAAAAACTTCTCAAACTCTTTTGTGTCATAAAATTAAACATACAACATTTCACTCAGAATTTCAGTGCATGTTCTGAACCCTTAGATTTTATATACACTTCTAGTCTGAGTCGATACCATGTAGATTTTCACTTTTATACTTCATTTTGTAAACATATATTTCTGGGAACTTTCACAGAACTTCTGCAATATATTTAAGCTCTAGCCATGCAATATTGTACATGTAGAAATATTACCAAGGTTGGAGATGTATTTAATGCCTGGATAATTTTGTATTAACTCTCCATTCTCAAGCAGTGATTGCAAGGTTATTCATAAGTACCACACTTCCAAGTATAGGAATGCAGAAAAAAGAAGAAAATTTTGCTTTTTATGAAAGTAACCCTTTATAAAATTTAGTTCAACACTTATTCTTTCCTAGTATTTTATCAATCAAAGACTTCCTTTCAATCTATAAATTGAATGCTGCTGCTGTGAGATTAGCAAATATATATGCCTTGGGCACTGTATTTTAAGAAGATGGCACACATTACTTTGGGAAAAGGATACAAGCCTTGTTGCTGTGAATGCCTGCTCTGAAGAGGGTGTCAGCAGGACATATGCTCAGATACACTACCTAATGTATTTCACCTTTTCTAAGGTTTTCCAATATCTGAAAGTACTAACTCTTAGAAGTTTTCATGAACTGCAGAAATAAAAGTCAACTCGTGGAAATATGAAGGGAGAAATACATGAGGTAGAAAATCAGGATCACAGTTTAGAAATTGGAATGAGAAAATGGGAAATAATTTCACAACTGTGAACCTTTTGTCTCTTCCAATACATCTGTTGTAGCTTAAGTCACATACAATATGCATAGCCCTTTTATAGACCTTATCTACGTATCTTATTACAGGTAGAAAATTTAAAGGTACGAGTAAGTACTTCTTTTTCCCTGGTATCTTTGAATAGAAGCCTTTTTCATTTCCTTCTTCTGGTATTAGGAAGTGGGCAGATGCTTTTTGAAATGCCTTATTTTCATGAACCTGAAAGCTATTCTGAGTACATGTAAAACTCTCCGAAGAAAACAGAATAGCTTGAAGCAACTGATTGCTGGAAGGGAATTACCCACTTACAAACCTTCAAAAGGTTCAGAAAGTTTGTATTAGCACTATTTGTCCAGCTTTGTTCAGACAGGGAGTGAATGTAAGTGGTGCATTTCCATAGCCAATTGGGAAACCTCTGGGGTGAGAACAGGAGATATCACAATGCAGACTTATATCAGCTGGCATCTACATCACAATAAACTAATCTGTCTGTTCCCAAAAGAGTGCTTCACATGCATTTCATCCTTCCTACTTCCCTAATTCCTGTTTATTCTGTGATATTTCAAAATATGTATACATATATAGAGAAGAGAATGGAAGGAGGACATTGAAGATATTTCTTATGCACAGATGTGCCTTTTGATAACATTGTCCGTCTACAGGCCAGGAACATACAAAAACCTTCAATCTCACTGGCTAGTAACAGAGACACCAGGTACACTATGGCAGATATTAAGGAGTCTTTGAAGCACTGAGAATTAACAAATGCTTAAAAAGAGAAACTCTTACTTTATGGTCGACAAGTAAAACACCAAAATTTGGCATGTGGCTCAGACATAGCAATATTATCTGGCACTTCTGACCATACCCCAGTCTGGCTCAAAATCACAATTGTATCTGAACTCCTTTTTTCTTGTAAGGGAAAAATTTATTTATAAGGGTTGTTTGGGGATTTTTAGTGAGAACATCCTATATCTGCAAACCTGCAGCATTCAGATTTGTGAGTCCTTCTTCATATATTTTTTCCTAAGGCATCTATATTCACTTGTCTCACTACTCCAGAATAGACCTTTATTTTGCTTCCCTGCAGATATATGCATCATCAATTCTCTTGGCTCCCTTTTTAACAAAGTTGAGATATTTCAAAAAGACACAGAATCTATTTTTGGATTACATACAAGGAGGAATAGGAAATTGAAATGAAGAAAAACAGGGGCATAACATATTTATCACAGTCAATAAGAACGTTCTTTTAACTGTTTTTGTTCTTCTATGTATATATTTATATACATATTTTATACATATATACATTTCAAGATTGGACTTAATGGTCTTGAAGGTCTTTCCCAATCTGAGCAATTCTGAGCAATATATATATAATTTTTCTGAATACTGTCTTCTATATCTCTTAATGTATAGGAATATTTGCTCTTGATTATGCTTTCGCCAAATTGCATTCCTGTATTTTCTAAAGGACTGAATTTTATCACAACGAGACAGAATAGACATGTTTGGATGCTCTGTATATTCCTTTTATACTCTCACCAATTGCTATCAATAGCTTATCACAAATACTTTGAACTACACAAAAATGTCTTACTAATTTCTATATCCTGACTGGATTTCTGTTCATGTACAAAGTATTGAAGCCTTAATAAGACTCTAAATACTTAATGAGTAACTCATGAACCAACTAGCACAGATTCTTATTTCTCCTAATATCTGCATTTATGAAATAATTGGGTACTTGAGTTACTAAGAAGAAAGCTACTATCTTCAAACCAGTGAAACCATGTAGAAGTCCCATGCTATTGGTAGTATCTCTGAAAACACCTGGTCTATCATTTCCCAATTTATAGGAAAATCATAGTATTCAAAACATATTTTTTAAAAATTCTCTTTATAGGACTGTTTTTAGTTATTGTTTTAATCTTGAAGAAAATCTTCTTTCAGATTGCTATATAAATACAGATGTAGTCACAATCACAGATATGGATGCATAGGCATGTACAAAGAAAGACAAAAGTTATTAAACCAATACGGAGTTTAAAGTTCACAGTAAATTTTAACAATAGGAATCTTCTACTTCAAATAGGATAGTACAAAGTATGTTAAAACCATTACTACAGAAGCATTCCAGAGAACTGTATCTGTCACACCAAGTAAATTTTATCCTGGCATTTTTTGGAAATCCTGTGTTCTCCCACACACCCCTCAGAAATAAAACCAATCATGGATGAACCACTTGCTCCTGTATTAGAGACTTGGGTACAGCTTCGGATTTCCTTGAAATATTTGGTTCAGAAACATTATCTATGTATATACTGCTTCAGAATTTTCATTTCTAGTTTTGTTACATAGAAATTCTTGTTTGTTTTCCTTTTTGGGTTATTTTCTTTGTGTTGATTTCTCTTCTATTTTCACCTGCAACAGAAATAGCTGTTGTTATTGAACACATGACCGTGAAGAAAGGCCACCTCCTCATGGTTACATCTAGAACTTCACTCAGAGGGATCTGAATTGCCTTTAGCTGCATTGCTAAATTGCCAAGTCTGTCACTGTTCAGGCACTTCCAAGTGATCTCCCTTCTTTCAGAGTGCAGTAAAAACACAATCTGTTAAAGCAAACAAAAAAAAAGATAAGTGGGACTTATCTGCATGGAAAAATAACTGCTTTTTTGTGATAAAGTGGTAAACTGTGTCCACATCACTAATCACATCTACCACTAATTACAGGCTGAGAGGTAGGAAGTGGCTTGTGTTTCACAGCTGCTTCAATCACATTGACTGCAACCACACTGCACATCCTTGCCGTGCACATCCTTGCCTGTAAAACCTGTGACTTTATGACGAAACCACTACATCACATGCACTTTTCTGAAGTTTCTGAAGAAACATAAGCTTAGTTGATGACCGTGTCATATTGCCTATGGCACAAAAGCAAGGGTATATATTGCATGCTCTGGGATGAAAAGGCTTGTGGCTATTTAAAGGTACAGACCTGCTGAGAGATTGATGGGTGATTAGGTGAGGAAGCAATACTTGCTGCGGTCTCTTTGTGGTCATTTATCAACGGCTATTGCCTGCTCTGAGGGTATAACCCAGGCAGGTGATATGTGGCTGCATCTGTGCATCTCAAACTGCCTAGATTAATCTGAATGAGCTGGATAACAAAAGAAACTTCCTCTTTTTTTATTAGGGGCCAGAAGATGTTGAAAACCACGGTAGTCCTGATACGCTTGAGACTTGTGATGAATACATGAGGTGTGTTCTGACAGAATAATAAAGAAAAAAGAAGAGTTAAAACAAAGCTGTCAAGCTGTGCATGTCAACCAGTTGTAGAGCAAGTGCTCTGTTCACCTGAGTCCACCTTGTTCCAGTTTGAACACCTAGGGATGGACTCTGGTTTGAACACACATCCAGGTTTTAGAATAGGAATCATGACTATTCGATACACTTGTCATGCCAAGTAGATTTCAGATCATGGGTATTTGGGTGTTTGTAGTGACTGCCTGTGGCACCACAGGAGTGAATCATCACCAGAGCCACACTGAGATGTGTTTTCAGGAGAATCTGGGAACAAGGGAACATTTGTTAAGTATTGACAACAGCAGGGATTCAAGGGTACCAACCAATCTGACACTGTTGGTCTACTCTTATGACAGTATCTCCAGGAAATTATATGTATGCTCCAGGTCCGTTAGAATTTTATAGAATTAATTAGGTTGGAAAAGACCCTGAAGATTATTGAGTCCAACCATATTCCTAACACTGCCACGTCCACCATGTGCCTAAGTGCCATATATACACATCTTTTAAATATCTCCTGGGACAGTGAATTAACCACTTCTCAGGGCAGCCTGTTTCAATGCTTTTTCACCTGTAATGTTTACAAGACATACCAGAGAAGGGAAGAAATCCGGAAGTACATTCCCTTTTATAGACTCTGTCCACCAATCACTGTAGGGTCAGGACACTCACACAGAGCGTCTGCTGGGAAAGCTATCCCCAGTTTCAAAATAAAATGATCTTTTGGCATAAAAACACAGAAATTAACGCTTGAAAATCTGATAATTTTAAAACTGCAACATCACTTTTTCAGTGAAAAAAACTTGCCTTAATATGTAGTGTGCTCCACAGTTCCTCCCAGGCCCTTTGAGTGGAAGTCAGTGTTAGGTTTATGACTCTTGAGTTCTTATGAATATAGCAAGGGTTCCAACCCTACTGGTTCTTTAATGATTTCAGGGGGTTTTTCTCCCTTTTTGTCGTGCCTGTGTTTGCCAACATACTAGTATGTATTGCTATTAGTGTATTGTTAGGAAAAGCTTATTTCAGTAATTTCTCTGTTTTACTTTGTACTGCATTTCTTTTTAACTGTTCCTGCTCTCAGAAACACAATATACCTAAGAATAGCATCTGTCTTATACTCAACAGCTCATGTCTCTCTTGTTCATCAATGCCATAGTCCAAGATCATATTTATAAAAGATTCAGTATGGTTCTCCACTCAAGAATTCATGAGGCAGAAACTTGCTCTCACTTATGTAAGAACTTCAGCTGATGTACACTCCCTTTGGAGGCTTGGCTGATGCTGACTTGATTAACATGCAAATAGCTTTTGATGTCTCTGCTCAGATTAATATTCCTATCACCTTTATCCCTCAGGATAACTGTTTCTCCTGGCAAAACATCAAAACTGTATGTCAGTACTTCCCAATATCTCCAATTTAAAAAGACAGAGCCCATATTTACCAATAATTTCTAAAGTGAATCCCCAGTAGATGAAGCTCCATCTGGCACAGTTACTATCTACATTTTTCCTGCTCTATAACCACTTTGAAATTTCACTACTCATCTGAAAGAGTAATACTCCCAGCTTTCTTTACTTTTCCTTCTGCCCTTTTCTTTCCCTCCGGCTGTCCTCAGTTGTGAGGAAAACAAACATTGTTAGATCCAAATTTCCTTGAAGGGAAACAATTGAAATTCCATTTAACTTTCCCCCCTCCCTCTCTCTCTTGTGTCTTGAAAAAGAATGAATCTGAAAACAAAATGCCCAACATATTATCTGCAGCTCAGGCCTATTTCAGTCACCACATCTTATTTCTTCCTCTCGCTTACCTCCAGCACAAACGCAACTGCTTTCTGGATAACAGCTACTATTGCCTGTAAGCATATGTTGTTCTTTCATTGGGTACCAATCTCCCCTCTGATTCTGCTGCTCCTCATGCTGACTGCTTCCTTATTTCTCTCCAAAAGCTGCAGAATCTCTCTGTTACACATAAAAGTGTTTAGAATTCAAACCTGATGAATGGTGCCTTTAATGTTTGACTACTGCAGTCACTACGGGCTTGTTTTATCACAAGAAATAGACTGCATCAATCTGTTCTTGTTAAAACCATAGGAGAGAAACAAAAATAGACTCCTTTTTTTATAGATTATTTCAGTATACTGGTAAGATTTGCAGTATATATTTATAGTCTTGAATCTTGCAAGCCCTTTTGTAATAATAAGTACTAATAACCTAATACTATAATAATAACCTAAAGCACATACCTAATTTCTCTGAAATATGTATGTTCTCTGAAAAGAAATATGTGAAAGATCCTAAACTTAGCACTGTTGATCTAGAACTTTGTAATGTCATCACATTTCATTTGGAAACATTCAGCTTCTTCTTCCCAAGGCTTTCAGCTCATTTTCACCAGATCAATAAGAGTGATTGTGATCATGCATAAAGCATGTGTCTGCACCACCACATCTGAAGCATTGTGTCAGTGTATCCAACCTGCTGTTAATCTACTCGGTTTCAGTGATTTTACAGTGTCTACTGATTTATTATTTGAGTGCTCAGACAGCTTTTAGTGTGAAGTTGTCACAGGTATGTCTAAGTTACCCTTCCATCATAATCAACCCACAGCAGTAACTGTAACACTGCCCTAAGCATGAATAGAAATTGATGAAGTTGCATTTGCATTGCTGGCTGATTACCCCTAAATGCATGTATTACTGTACCTGGTGTGTTACAAGGCACAAAGATAATATGAGAGTTTTAGATTTCAAGATTATTCTCACCCAGCATTTGCCTCTATTTAAACTGTAAGTACATTATGGAAAAAGTGTTTTACTATGTAAGTTCTCAGTCAAGCTCTTTTCAGTTCCAACAGGCTCAGTATTTCTTTATTTCAAAAATACAGTCAGATATGAGTGATTCAGGATGCACATACATGTTTACATACCTACTGCCTGTGCTAACTCAAATCTAGGATGCAGGGTGCAAATAGCATTAAAAATGCTGTAACCACTTAATATTTACTTAATGTCCTGAGGTTGTGAAGTGATTTGTTTGGAGGCACTGTGATGTGTTTGAAGGCTCAGTCTGTACTGTGATGGTTGCTTCTCTAGTGTGATTGCTGCCTGAAGTAAGGATAGCCTGACAAGAGCTATACAGGCTGCATTCAGTGTGGCACCTGGAATAATGACATATTGCACCTGTAAGGAAAGTTCAAATACGTTGTTTGCTTAAGACTCAGAGTTAAACCAGTAAGCACAGCTAAAATAAATTATTTGCTTGAGCCTTGCAGCACCATCAGTTTTCATCACGGGTACATTTTAATACTGCACTCCTCAGAGGAGTGTGGATTCATCCCATGGAAGATATAAAAAGAAATCACAAGTTTCAAATTCAAAATTCAAATTTCAATCTATTAAAGAAAAGGTTTAAAGATGCCTCTCATCTAATTAGCTACTTTTAGCAATGCAAACTAGCACCTTGTTTGTTATCCTTGCTGCACTCTTTCCTATGTTCAAAGGGTTCTAGTCTTACTTTTTTAACAGCAGCGTGAATGCCAAAATACTCTCCTTATGAGCAAGAAACAGTCTTGTTCATCAGTATTTGAATGATGATAAGAACGTTCGGAACACCTCTGAGAAAAAGTCTTCTCCCTAACAACCTCTTGCGCTGAACTGAAGGTTTAAATCGTATACCCAAAATGAAAATGTGAAATAAAGATTTAAATGAAAGATAAAAACACATTTTTAGACCTTTTGCTTTATATTCCCTTACTTATGGGGTTTTGTTTCTTGACAAAAGTAGTGTTTGTTGCCTGAGAGAAGCTGATAAAATATAGAAGCTTTTCCACCTGGAGAAATTTTACCATTCCAAATCTCATATTGGTCGTAATTCTTCAGCATATTAAAGTCATAAAGCCATTTTAATGGGCACGGTAGGATTATTTCGGTCAAGGGGGACTCTCTGATTATGGAGAGCTGACATAGTCATGTATTTTACTCCCCATAACCTTTTGGCATAGAGGATGTACAGGCGGAAAAGGTTGTAATTTTTATTTTCCTGTTATTCTCTAGTTTGTGGCTGCTAAAATGCATTGTTGGAGTTGTTGGCTCAGAGTGCAAACCGTACCTGTGCGAGAGCTGTAGTAACTTTATACAGTAGCACTTGCCTAACCCTGAAAGTGACTCAGCAATTATTTTCCACCCCTTAAATCATTGCAACACTGTCCTCTGCAATGAAGTATAACGAAAAAATAAAGACTGAATGGGGATGAAAGATATGTTCTTAGTATAGCCTGAGTCTTTTCAACTCGGGAAGAAAAAGAGGTAGGAAAACAGATTAAAAGTTCTGAGTTGCTTAGCTCTAACTAGTACAGTGACCTAAAGTAATGGTTCCCTGCTCTGTAATTCCTGATACCATATTTACAGAATACTATTACTATGTATTGGTAGTATAGTACTATAATACTACTATCTATATAAACACTACTACAATATCAGTAGTGTAATACTACTACTGCTAGTATTTTTGATGAAACTGAAATTAAATCATTACAGGCACGGTAAACAGAATTTTTTTTCTGTTTTGTTGTAAATCTAAATCAATTTATTTCTCCAGTGGAGGAATAGATCTGGAATCTTCCTTACAAAAACTGAGAGAAAATAAACTGTAAAATAATTATTCATATAGTATTATCCATTTCATCCATTTATATAGAAAATATATCAATTTAACACATCAGCTTTCTAAAGATATCTTTTAATATTAATCTGTTTGGGATGAACCTACTGAGTATTAAAACCCCAGATCAGCATTCACTGCACTGCTGACACCTGGTATATATTATTAATTCTTGACAGATTTCTGGAATTTCCATCCTTGCATTTGTTTAAATAGTTCTTTCAAGGATGCCAGTGGGAAAATGTCCCAGCAAGTTTGCAGATACCTCAAGTACAACAAATGATACAGACACAGAACACGGGGGCCTTAGTAACTTGAGTATCAAACCAATTTTGCAGCTTGCCTTGTCATAATGTCTGGGCTGTACTGCTAAAGCACAGCAGATAAAACTCCTGGCTTACAACTGTTTCAAGAAGGTTTATATATGTACAGACATAGAGGGTGAAAGAGAAAGCAATAAAAGTCTCAATCTTGCAATTACAGCTCTGATAGCAGATTCACAGGCCTTGGCTGAGCCCATTACCTCTAAAATCCTAGCAGCAACAGAAATTCCAGCAGAGCACTACACAGAAGTCAAGCCTGTCCAAGCAAAGCCAATTGGAAGATAAAAGCTATGTATGTTTTTGAGGTATTATGCCCGATTCTTTTCAGTCAAAAGAGGTAGCTGCTTGACAATTTCATTTTCTGTTGAATCTATAGGGAAACTGAATTTTGAAAGACATGGACATTGGTAAACTCCCAGAAAAAGAGATACTTTTGGTTTTGTTATTCTTCTGGGAGAAAATAACCTGATAAAACATGTCTTTTGCAGTTCTTTCAAACTGTTTAGAAAAACAGAATTTAGAACGTAGCACATGTCATTCAATGGGATTTATTTTATTACAATGGATACTAGTCATCCCACAGCATATAGTTCTGCTGGAAAAAGCCTGACTTAGTATTTTGATGAGATCTGGATACTATGCATTACAATTTACTTTACAAATCACAGAAATATCCATACCTTTATTTTCTAGACCCAAGAGCAAATAGATAAACAAATAAATTTAATATACATCTATAGATATAATAAATGCTGGTACTATTGTGTCAGGAAATAGCTCTTTAATAGAACATCCTTGTATCTATTTTCAATGTCTTTGCTCCAGCTCAAATCCAACCCAAGTCAGTGATACCAGTTATCTTTCAAATGAATTGCAGGTAATTTCCATCTCATTTGGCAGCTCCAAAGTCTCACCTCAGGAGACTAAGGCTGGAATAAACAATGAAGATTGAACTGAATATTCACCAAAAGAAACAATTCTTCCGTATTTGACTCAAACACCAATTACTTTCTCACACGTTCATTATTGTGGAATTGATTGTACTGCCGCCCTAACTTATTTTTTCAGTTTAGTTCAGAAACTATGGTCTACTGAAGTAGGTTTTTTATTTCCTCTGCATTACACATCTTCCAGAGTGTCATATGCACATGCAGGTGAATCATTACAGCTAAACCATGGTTTCTCAGACTGATGACAGACATCTGATTTAGTTCTTTATTATGAACAGAGCTAGCAGAAGCACACAGTCTCAGAAGAGTATTGACTGATGTCAAGTAACAGAGTGTGACCAGAATCAAACAGCAATGCAGAGACAGCAACCATAACATGATCAAAGGTAGAATAGGGGTGAGTGAGAATATAATACTCACATTTTTCCATTTTGAAATCGTGTTCTTAAAACCATTTTGCTGGAACACGCCTGACAAACATGCTGCTTCATTAGAAAAGCTTGTGATTTGTCAGGTTTGATAAGCTTCCCAAGTGACTGAGGCCATGCAATATTAATTATTAAGAAAATTAAGACCATCCATCCCCCCTCGAAAAAAATCCCCCTAACTACAAATATCCTGAAACTAACAATGCCCATCTCTAAAACACATTTCAAAAATAACCAAAATCTAGAAAACCTGAAAGCAATGAGCTCCATCCCAAATAAAAGTTTCATTCACTTCAACTTGTGCTTTAAGGTGTCATTTGAAGAGAGCATAAGGAAAATGGCCGTTTCGGAACATGTAATTTGATTCTACTTAATTTTTCAAATTGCTTGATACCATATTAATGAACTAAAAAATGCATTATATACCTGCTACTCTATCTGAGCAGGCCCTTAATCTCTTATCTATGCCCAGGGATATGCTTCTAGGGTTGTTCTATGAACATAAAATGAAGCATCTTGTAGCTACTGTTACAGCACTGTTCAGAAAGCAGTCCAAATCGACTGGCAGAATCCTGTTTAAGGCCACAGTGATCACAGCAGAATTTGCTGACAGTCACTTGGGAACTATGAATTGGGCCCAAGAAGAGAAAGTTAAGACACAGCAGAGCATCCTTTCTTAAACTGTCAAAACTCTTTAGGAAAGTGCTGTGAGAATGAGAAATATTTTGGATTCTTCAGAGTTCCTTTGAAAAAGAAATACTCTTTTCTTGTAAGCAGGGCTTCCTGAATACTAGTCAGAAACATCTTACTGACATATTCTGTTCTAAAAGACACTGTTTACAAGGCTGTGTTTTTAACTTAATTAGTACAACTTTAGCCAAAAGCTGTTCCTGGATGTCACTACATCCAACTCTTCTTTCTCGGAGTGCAACAAGGAGAGAAAGAGACACAGCTTGCCTTTCTGATGACTGCATATTTGTCCTTCCCAAATACAAACTGCTTACTTGCTTTTTTAATGAGAATTCCGTTGAGCTGCATTGCTACTACAAGATTATTTTCTTAGAAAAACCTTGTTAGATTCTACCATCTCAGCAATGCTGGAGTAGTTGATACTATATCAATTTGACAGTGCTTAGAGGGAATTAAATATTTTGAGAGCTAAGAGAATTCTGTTCAGGCCAGCAAAATGATTAACAGCTCTCTCAACCTGATCTCTCTTCTGTGGTTTTTCTTCTGGAGGTAATACACTGATGTTAAGGGTAGTCCTTCTCTGACTCGGAGAAATTTAATTCACTGTTATGAATGTCTGTCCTTCCCTGCCTCTCATGATGCTGCTGTGGAGGTCAACAGATTTTAGACACACTCCTTCCTTGCACATTCCTTCTTCTAGAAATGATGTGTTAAAACTAAGTGGGAATGCCACATGTAGTACCATCACAATACTGAAGTGCTAAATGGGCAATTATGTGTGTAAGCAGCAATGGCACAAATACTAGGGTAAAGCAGACACACCTGAACTGAGTCAGCTATGCCTCAGCTGTGGACGGTCCATAACTTCCATCCTTTTTACAGACACAATACTGCAATAACATTAAAACCCACAAAATATTTGATATTTCATCCGTGCAATCTAAAATTTTCCAATAGAAGATAAAACATGTTATAAACTACCACACACACCACATAACTTCCTTAAGACCAGCAGCTTGGGACAGAAAAAACAAGTACACTCTGGGCAGTCATTTTGAAGCATTTTTCTTCAGCAGCATTTTCTTTATATCCTTTTCATCGTACTTTGAATAAAGTAAAATACAAAAAATACTGTTTGTGCAGTCCTGCTGCATTTTAACAAACTGGATTGGGGTTTTTGATTTTGCCCACATGTGCCTTTTGGAATGGCTTTGACACTGCTTGACTGTAAAACGGAAGCACAGGCACAATTTGAAGCACTGTGCCTCAGGTAGGTTTAAAGTCTGAGAACAGACAAATTTGTAACGTGCATCTTTGCACCATGTGCATCCATTAAAGCAATGCACATAAATGATTTTGTCCACTTGCTATTGCTTTTACCTGCGTTTACCTGTTTCCAAAGAAGTACATTAAACAAGCCCTTAGAAACAAAACATGCTAATTATAGGATGAATCCAATATTAAAATAACTTGCCAAACAGCTAGCACAAATATTCTTCTATTTCAGATGAGCATTATATCCATTTGCAATAAGTGGGAAACGTAGACTATTCAACAATGAAATAAAGGCAGGGGCAGAGGGAAGCGAAAGAAGCTGGATCATGCTGTGTTTACTAAGCCTTGTATGGTACTCTGGTAAAAATAATTTTCTCTGTAAATCAGTACAAAAGGCTGATTTTAAACAAAATCTGGTAGTGTCAGAACAGAGAAATGTTTTTCTTATGCAGTTACATTTATGAATTTAGGCTAATTTTGCTTATGCATATTTTAGCATCGCTATCGTTTTTTCACAATATTTGTGCTGTGTTTTTCACCTCAGTTTACATTCCAGCAAGTATTATCTTTCACCTCAGAAACTGAGAGCTTAAATCAACCCTTCAGTGACTGTCTTCTGTTATGTATATCTGCTACTTTTGGGGAGACTGAAAGAGGATGACAATAGATATTCTCAAGCACTGCTAAGATTTAGAACTTAAAATGAAGGAAAAAAAATATTAATTAATTTTAATTCAAATTAGGAAGAGCATTATGTTCAACATTTTGTAGAGCAGAACACTGCTCAGCTAATGTCTTCCAAAGAAGCAAATGGTAGGGAGAGTTAAAGTGGAATGTGTCTTCCTTGTATTTGTATTTCTAGATCTGAAGATTGGAAGTCAATAAGACATTATGCTTATTCTAATTCTTCAGAAGCTAGATATTTGCATTGTTTTTCTAGGAAGAGTAGTTATGACATGTGACCATTTTACAAGGCTAATAGAAAATATTTTAGAAAACCTACATAGGAAGACTGTTCTGAAAGTTGATGGTTTGGCTGTAATTAGCTGCAATAAAGAAAGAGCACTCGAACAAAAACTTCTATTTCTTATGGTTCAGCATGGCCTCTGGAACCTGAGGACGCTTTCAAAGGCTAAGTGAAACGTCATGGGGGGTTGGGCAGTATAGGGTGGTGGAATAATTATTCCCTTTCTCTTTTACTCTTACTTATCTCTGCTTTCCAAGAAGGAAAAAAAAAAAGAGCCATAGACAGGCACTGATGCATAAATATAACTGTGCATAAGTACCTTTACTTTGGGAAAACTCACTTGGGTGACATATCTTTCTCAAAGAATCACTGTCAAGTCTTCTTCAGTGTCAACTATGCTGACAGCAAGCATCATCATGACTGTAATTTGTGAGTCATTCTGCCAGCTCCTGTCTGGTAAAAGCAAACTGTCCTTGAACACTGAATATTTCTTCTCACACAAAATGGCCAGTGACTCTCCCCTCAGCACAAGATCCCACAGATGCAAAGAAATGAAGCTTCCTTTTTCTCTGACAAGATAAACTGTTCTCTTGTCATCCAAAGCAATGTTCAGATAATTCAGTATCTCAATCAGGTCTGATCTGGCTATTTTACAAGCCAAATGCGACTGGCTTTCCTGCAGCTGTAGTGATTCAACATAGCAGTGACTGCTGCGCTGTTGAAGAAAAATAGCACTAGCCTGAAGAAAAATACAGGGTAGTCAAAATAGATTTGTTGGTTTCAAATGAAGGTAAGATCCTGTGGAACGCAAGGTTTTACTCACGGCACTTAGGGGACCTAAAGGCTGCCTTCCAGTTTAATAGCACAGGATAAAACATACAACAAAGATGTGTTGGATATAGCTTCATGTTTGTATTTCCATGTTCCTTACTGTGCATTTTCAGAGTGATATGTTTGGAAAGAAACTAACAACTCAAAATAATTTTCTGTATACACACACAAGCAGAGGAGAGGAAGATGAGGTGAAGCACGTTTTGTCTCTCATCAGCGCTTCAGTGTAGATTAGGCCTTCTTGCCTTGAAAGATCATACAGTCCATGCTTAAGCAGTGTATCACTGCAAGCAGCAGCAGCAGACAGTTTGCAAGCAGTTAACTCAGTAGTGCAGAGTGGTAAGAGAATTGTTTTTACACTGCTTACTACGTCTATTTAGTCAAGTTCTGTAATTTTCCGGACTAACATTTCCAAAAAACACATTATCAGGCTTCACGATCACAGTTTACTTCTGCTGATACTCTGCTGATCTTTGTCCACCACTATTAAAATTAGTGACTATAAGTATGAAAGCATGTTGGAACAAGGAAGAAGCTACTCTTCTAAAAATTCAAGTAAAACATTACAGAGCCATTCACAAAAAGTGTAACTGATGTAACTTTAGGAAAAGCTCACATTTGAGCTGACTCCCAAAATCTCTATATATCAGAAAATTATTTTTAAACATTGTCAGTAAGTTATCTACAATCACCTGCATTAAATCTAGCATTAGTTTACACTAAATCTACTGAAGAAAAGTAATCCACTGTTTTGTATACTTTAGGATTCTCAGATACTTCAGCTGACAATAAAATAAGAAGAGATGTAGTCAAAGATTCAACTACACAATCCATCCTTTCAAAGATGGAAGAAAATCTCATCTTGAAACAGAAAGCTGTTGGAATTTCTCCAGCTATTCAGTACCTTCCAGAATTTATAAGACTGTTCAAAGATACTTACTGCTTGATATCCTAGGTGCCCCAGAAGAGGCATACAGTCAATACAAAAGCAGAGACAAGCAATACGAGGCACGTGCTTCAACTGAAAACATCACAATATTATCATGTGCACAGATTTGACACCACTCCATGGATATATGGTCTTATGCTGTTATAAGCACACAGACAAGATGCATTTGTTCCTGAAGTGAAGCAGAGCAGAATAAAAAAAACTATTGCAGTGCTCTTCTCATGGGATTTTTCTATGCCAGGCAGTTTTGAAACAGCAAGACTGAATACACAAAACCATAAAGAATAAAAACAACTACTGTCTGCCACAGAACAAAACAATTACCTAATATTGGTAATTTAAA
Source organism: Upupa epops (assembly GCA_013397515.1). Taxonomy (NCBI): domain Eukaryota; kingdom Metazoa; phylum Chordata; class Aves; order Bucerotiformes; family Upupidae; genus Upupa; species Upupa epops. Next base: position 26,927 of record VZRI01006996.1, read on the forward strand.
AACTAAACAATTAGTTACCAATGTTACTAAGAGCTTTCCTGCTTTTCTTCTGCTGGAAACAGAAACTTATGCCAAAACAGGTAGGCATTTTTGGGTGCAATTCAGACTATTCACAGGGAATGTCTATACAGCCTTGTTTCCATTGAAAAGGTTTAATTCACAAATGTTCATTTCTCATGGCTACATAAACATCCCTGACAGTCACACTGGTGTCACTGCAGTGAAAAATTGCAATTTTTATTGTCTTACATGATGACTAATTCATCATTCTGACCATATTTTAGTATGCCAAATGAACTTTATCTACTCTGGAGCAGATTCATAAACACTGGACACCCAGTAAAATGTGTAAATTTTTAATAGGAAAACACAATTCTATATCTTTTTACATAAAGTTTCCTTGTCTTTTATTGTAATTTAATGTCATTCATGCTGACAGATATTTGAGACAAATGTACTTCACTTTATTCTTTTACATAGAGCCACTTATTTCAGCCTTTTCTAAATCCTCATATAGCATAAATATATATGCTATGCTTATAGCCTGTTACTTCCTACAATTGTCCTGTATAAGGACAGACCAAGTGGAAATAATGCCTAACATTTTAAAACTAGTCGTCTGAAAATCTGAAATTCGTACTTACCATTCTTAGAAGTCAGAAGAGGCTATTCTGAAAATAAGTGATGTCTTCATTAGCAAAATGTAATACAGTGCTAACAGTTCTCATACGAACTACACTACTGTACTTCATCATAAAATTGTCTTGATTAAAAGTAGAGAGATCTAAATAGAGTCCAATCATTAAGCAAAACAAAGCAGATTAGCTGCTGGAAGTGTAGTGTTTCAACAAATCGATCAGGTTGCCCATAAATCTACCCAACTCACCTTGAACATTGCCAGGGATGGGCCACCTAACATCTCCCTGGACAACACTTCACCACATTCACTGTAATAAGTTTCTTCCTTGAATTTGTCTGAACTTACTCTCTTTTAGCTTAAAATCATTATCACTTGGGCTGTCACAATCAGCCTTCCTAAAAAGACTGTCCCCATCTTTCTTATAGCCCCTCTTAAGAATTGAAAAGCAGCAATAAGGTCTCCCTGCAGCCTTCTCTTCTCCAGGCTGTGATGTCATCTCTCTCTGCTTGTCCTCACAGGAGAAAAGTTTCATCCCTCTGATCATTTTTGTGGCCCCCCTCTGAAAGCTACTCCAAGAGGTCCATGCAGCAGGATCACCTCACTCGAGCTGTTGCACACACTTTGATATAGCCAGCTCACGTGCAGTACCCTGTATTTGGCCTTGTTTAACCTCTTAGGGTTTACACAGGCCCACATGTCCAGGTTGTCCAGGTTTCTCTGGACAGTACCCTATTCCTCAGGCATGCCAACAGCAAACACTCAGGTTGGTGTCATCTTAAAAGGATACACTAGATCCTGCTGCCAATGACCTTTCAGTCCAGTGTTATTCATGTCCTGTTTGAGGGCAGGGGCTGGAAGAAAAGGAAGCTACAAGGGAGGCTTCTGTAGAGGCTTCTCCAATATTAGTTCTAACAGAACCAATGCCATCCACCTCCAAGCCAGATTCTCTGTTGACCAAAGCTGAGCGTATCAGTGATATTGGTAGTACCTTCATGCTAATGCATTTAACAAAGGTTAAAAATGCAGCACAGGAGCAGCTGAGAGAGAGGAGACAGAATATGTGAGAGAAACAGCCCTGCAGGTACCAACGTTGATAAAGAAGGAGAGGGAGTTCCAGGCATGAGGGCAGACATTCTCCTGCAGACTGTGGTGAAGACCACTGTTGAGTCAGACTGTCTCCTTGCAATCCGTAGAGGACTACACTAGAGTAGGTATCTACTTGGCAGCATATGGAGGACCCTATGTCACAACAGGTTGATACAGGAATAGAATTGCTTAGGCTGGAAAAGACTTCCGAGATCATGAAGTCCAAATATTAACCAACTGTACCAAGCCCACTTCTAAACCATACTCTAAGCTCCACTTCTATACAGCTTTTTAACATGTCTAGGTACAGTAATCCAACCACCTTCCTGGGCAGCCGGTTCCAATTCCTGGTGTCCTAATGTCTAACCTAAACTTACCTGAACTGAGGGCATTTCTTCTTATCACTCATTACTTGTGAGAAGAGATCAGCACCCACCTCTCTATAACCTCCTCTCCAAACCCTTTGCCAACCTGGTTGTCTTTCTTTGGACCCACTCCAACACCTCAATGCCTGAAACTGAAGACAGTACTTGAAGTGTGGCCACACCAGTGTTGAGCACAAAGGAACAATCACTTCCCTACTCCTGCTAGCTACATGATTCCTGATATGAGCCAGGATGCTATGGTACTGCATCCTGGGAAGATACTACACCAGAGGGCCATGAACCTATTTGCCTTCTACAATGAAGTGACTACATGGCTGGAGAGTGGAAGAACTATGGTTGTCATCTATCTGGACTTCTGTAAAGAGTTTGACACTGTCTCCAACAAATTCTCTAAGTTGAAGAGATATAGATTTCATAGGTTGTTTGTTCAGTAGGTAACAAACTTGTTGGGTGGTTGCATCCAGAGTGTCAATGGCTCAATGTCCAGATGGAGATAAGTAGTGTTCCTCAAGGGTCTGTACTGGGACAAAAGACACAAGACATGTGAATGACATTGGTGCACCACTTGTCTCAAAGAATAAAAATCTACATAATCTGTAACAGATTCTTAAGATGTATTACACTCTTCTAAGATTTCACAACTTCCCCAAGCAAACTGTTTCATTGCTTCCCTAATCTTACAATTACAAAAAGGTTTTGATAGCAAAACTACATCTACTTAATGCAATTTAAACTTGTTTGTTCTGTCTTCCACAGATAGCATGAACAGACAGACAGTTCTCTAAGATGACTTTTGTATAGGTGGAGATATTGTTGTATATAACTTTTTAATATATATTAATATGTTTTATTACATACAGCACAGGTTACATTGATAGTGTCTTTACATGGCTTAATTTCTGTGGAAATTCCATAAATTTCATTAATCCAGTCATACTAGTAACAACTGCAATATTCAGGAAAGTATATAACATTCAAGATACGACAAAGTTTTAAAGCCTATGGAAGAAGGTAGAAAGAAAGGAAAAATAAAATAGTAATTAAATCTATTTGGGTTACTCAGCTATGACAGCCATTCAAGGAGATCAAGGTAATTATCTGAAGCAAAAGCTGAAGAGGTAAAGCTTGTCCTCTTACAGAAACTGTATGCCCTTTAATTGGCAAGGTCACTGCGGTAGAGATCTCAGTGAAGAAAGCAGAACAGAGCAGGAAAAAGGGAATAGAATCACAGAGTCATAAAATCATTTGTTGACAAAGACAGCCAAGATCATTGCAGAGCGAAAGCCCAAACTGGTGAAACTGATAACACAGAGACCGCATCACAGCGCCACTAAACACCTTCTGAGAACAAGGGGGGGAAAGCTTTGTAGCAGTCTTTGGCTGTATGCGAGATGCCCTGGGGAAAAGGGACACCCATTGCAGCGAAAGGGAGAAACCACTCCTGGGACACTTCAAACAGCTTATTTTCTCAAGGTTCCGGGATGCTCGGGAAGTTTCTCTTCCGGCCAAAGGTTGAGTCTTTCCCACTTACTCGAGCATCTCCCCAACGTCTCGGTCGCAGCTGCCGCACCACCCCTCCTCCCGCAGAGCAGCAGCTTCCCTTCCCCACAGTCCAGTAACTCAACCTGGCGCCGACCACGCGGCCCAGAGCAAAACGGCACCGACCGCACGGTCAGGGGGCGCCTCTCCTTTACTACCGCAGCGTCGGGGCTACGAGACTGTCTCTTAGCTAACCAGCTTGTCCTCACAGCGGCCTGCCCGCGGTGCTGCCAGCTCACCACGGCTCACCACCACCGACACACGTCTGCATTGCTCAGGCCACACTCCCGCGTCTTGCCCGAAGGCGTCGGTTGTCGCCGCCGCCGCTCCGCTCGCTTGTGGCTTTGCAGCGTGGTCAGTTCTTGTCGCCGTCGTCGTCACTCCGCTCGCTGGCGGCGTCGGGTCAGCGCCAGAGCTGCGCCCGGTGGCGGGCGAACGGGGGGAGACAGCGGCAACCCCGCTCCTCCCCCGCCACCTGCACCGCGGCTTCCCCCAGAAGCGCTTTCTCCCCGCGAAAGCTGCCCTCCACCCCTCTCCCCTCCCTCCTCTTAGCAGCTTCTCAGCTGGAGAAACATGGTGGGGAGGGGTGGGGGGAGGCACAAGGGTGCCTGTTTCTGTACTGAGCAGCATTTCCAAGAAGCGCGTTTTCAAACGTTTACATCCACCACTAAAGCCTATCCCACATCTACACATCTTTTAAATACCTCCAGGGATGGTGAATCAGTCACACCCTTGGGCAGCCTGTTGCAATGCTTGACAGCCATTTAGTGAAGAAATAATACAAGTGGTCTACATATTGCATCATCTGTTTTCATCTCATTTTGCTCGTATTTCTTCTCTCTAATCCTACACACAACTTTATTATTACCTCTTAGATTTAGATGGGATCTTCCTGCATCTGTCCACAGTTCTTTAAGATATGAAGACTATTGCTTGCCAATTTCTGACCTGAATAGAAACTGAAGTTTCCTTAAACAGTGACTGAAGTTTCCTATTAGTTTCTGTGATAATGAATCTAGTAGAGAGCTGTAATTTTGACGCTACCTAATACTTCTGAAGTTAGGTGAGATAATTGGAAAGACAAATCAAAAAAGTCAAAGGCATGAAGGTGATGCTAGATATTTTTTTTAAAATAAACTGGATAGTAAAAAGGAAAAACAGAAAGATAAAGGTTTAAATGAAAATTGCTTTTTAAAAATTGCCTAGTATTTAGAAGAAAAAATAGATCCGCTTTTGCAGCAAGAGTTATCATGAATCGCAGAAAGTTTTTTATCAATTTAAGTAGTGCTTCTGATTCCCCTTCTCATGCGCTGACTATTCTGAGCTATGACTTGCTTTTGCCTGTACTCACTTCCTTGGGAGTAATGAACTCCTGCAATCAGCTCCTTTTGTCTCTAACTTCTTTTTCTGCTTTCCTGATTGGAGTACTGTGTCTTCATGACTGAGTATCTCCCTTTTCTTTTCTGGCAGAGAATGAGACATAGAAGGAGTTTTGCTGACTACAAATAGGAACTGGCAATCTGTCAACTTCTTCACTGCTACTCAAAGCAACAATGAGGGTTACAGCATCTTTAAAAACAAATTTTCTGATTTTTTTCTCCAAGTTACAGAATTAACACACAGACAAGGAAAGCAGAAAAGACACACAAGCTGCTCCTTGATCACAGGTTTCACATGTCAGTTTATCATTTTTTATGTTAAAGCTTTCAGAACCTACTGAGGTTCACGTTAATAGTTACCAAATGTTAGGTAGGTTAAGAGATTGACCTGTGACAGAACAGAACAGGGGGTGAGTCTTCAGAAGTGTTCAATGGAATATATTGGATTAGAACAAGGCAAAAAAAATCTGTAAAACCATAGTTATGTACAAAAAAAAAGTGTTGATTCCTGTTATCTCTGTGTATTGAAGAGAGGTATCAAGACCTGGTAGCAAAGAAGAATTACACAGCAGGGGGAGGGGAAAGAAAGATCACACCTCTAATCTAAGGAGGGTGTAGGATTTTAGAGGCTGACCAAGATTTCTAGCTGTTTCTGATCAATATTAAGAAATGCCAGCTCAATACCATCTACATATTTGCACTCACTTTAGGGAGAGAGCTTTTTCAACATTGAAATAACACTGCATGTTTTACACTGACAGAACTCATGTGGATAATGTAGTCCCAGTGTTAAAGCTAAATTAGCTGGTGAATCACTTTTGCCAAACCTTTAGGCTTTAAGTGTATTGAGCTCTTGTGTTTGCTGTGAGGCTTATTTATTTAACCACTTTTTTTTGATAAGTAATATATTCATATTGTGACAGATGTTCTGGTTTGTTAAATCAATTCACTTGATTTTACTTTAAGCAAAGATCAATACTGTACTGTAATGGTATATAGATAAGAAAGCAAAAGCTAAAAAAAAGCCTATTCAATACTGTTAACTGTTATTGGTGTATATTAAACCCTATATGCAGCGAAAATCAAACACGATTTTTAAAATGTTGGTTTTATTGGGGAAAAGAAATACATTGTGATTCCTTACATAGCATCTCTACTAAGATGTGAAATGCAATTTTTCTGAAACTACTGGTTAGTGAGAAACTATTCTTTTCTAAATGTCAAGAGAGGGTCCAATGATCATGAATGAAAGAGAGAAAATAAGAGAAGTTTTTAGTCTTCCAAATTGATTAGGGATTTGGTTTTCATGAAGTCACAAACCACTGCTGAAATCTACTAGGCTAACGCTTTGAGGTAAATATTAACAATCTATTTTGTTGATATTTTTCACATTCTGAAAAAACTAACATATCAATTCTCAATAGTATGTGTTATATGTTATTCCTGACCCCTTTGACAGGACATGACAGTTCAGGAAACCAACCAGATTCCATCACAAGACCAATATTAGAACCATTAGATATGCCATCTCCAAGGTGCTGTAAATGGCACGTGGGAGGACTGAACTATTTCTTTCTTCCCTAAGCCACTCAGTGGATGGCTGGCACTGTGATCTGCCATATTCCCCCTGCCACGTAGATCTGGTGAAAAGATAATCCCCCTCAACCTTTTTTGCTGCTAGCTTCTTACTCTCCTTTCTTGCATTTTTATTCATTTCATCTTCGTTTCTGATTCAGTCCTAGTATCATTTCATCCACATACCCATTCTCTCCTTGGTCATTAAGAAGAGGGAATGGGGTGGGGAACATGGCTCTTGTTAGTCTCAGAGAATCGTTTGTTCACAGCCACCTATACTTTTGTGTGTATGATCTCTGGGCTTCAGGTGGTGCTGCTAGGTTTTTGTTCTATTTCCTTTTTGTAACTGTTCTTGCTGGGTTTTTGTTAATAAAACTTGTAATTTTTCTTTACTATACATTTGTCCTTGATTTTTTATGTTTTGATAGACCTTGGGAGATCAAACCAGGACACCTACCTAGATACATCTATTAAAGTTACTTCCACTGGCTGCAATCTGAGCTGGAATTTTCTTTCCTGTCATTTAATGAATCTTATGTGTATTATCTACCTTTCTCTTTTCTTTCTTCCCTTCTCCCAAGCTGTAGTAATTTACTGTCTTCCTTTCTTTTAATTTGCAATTTTTCCTTTTTTTTTTTGTAACCATGATAAATTCTTTTCCATCATAGTGACAAGTTCCTTATCCCACACGCTAAAGGGTTTCTAAAATGTGTGCCTCCAATACATCAAAGTATACTTTGTTTTCCCATGAGAAACAAACTTACTTACAAATGTAACTAAAAGGCGTGTCTACAGCAGTCAGGGTTAATTAAATGAACTATGAAATTATACATGGGACAGGAAAGACACTTTACTGTACAACCAGCAGAAATGTTTCATTCAACTAAATATCCGTAATCAGCTCCCTCCCTGAGCAAACAAACCCATCAAAACCCATTTGCCGGATCAGGTACAGCTGACTGTAAGTAAAATTTTCTGCTAGTCATTGTTTCCCATTGCTCTACTTTTTATACCTGGGCATCTCAGTAATATTTTAGTGTTTAATAATATTGATGCTTTTTCTCTGTTTGAATAATTCCATTTGAATAATATCTGTGTGGTACGAAGTGGAGTATGGTAATGTTGCTTTGTCACCTGAGGCAGTAGAGTTCACTTTTCAAAAGAAAGAAATTATCTTTGGACAGGAAACATAATAAAGTAAAGGTTACTCCTGAGTTCCTGCAAGGTGCTTGTATCTGTTACACTCATGACATTTTAACTGAAGGTGTGTGGAGCTAATTAGTGAGAAGCAGAAGTGTAATCAATGCTGATTTATGAATATTTCCCACATGTAATACTACTTGTTTGGACAGAATAAATTGTTACTTGTAACATTTAATCTCTGAGGTTCCTTAGTGCTCTTTGTTCATGAAAAATAATAACCCTATTTCATTACAACTGAAACTTTCTGACTGCAGTCATTTGAAACACTTCTTTTCTGCATGTGTATGCACAGATGCCTACAGCAGCTTAGGGAATGTGAAACTCTGGGCTCAAGGGTCTTATATAAGAGGAATGAAACAAGATCAGCTCCTGACTGAAGATTGCTTGTGATGTTATAAAAATTAATGCTAGCTGGTTGCCAGTCATTCATCTGTCCTTTTACAGATTAGTTTTTGTGATCTCTAGCCCCAAGCACGCCTGAGAGTATTACAAACATCACAGTCTTGTAGTCTGGCATCCTTTTGAAAGCAAGATTTTCTAACCATTTAAATTGCCTTCCCCTTGATCTTTCTATTTCTGTCATAGCTATAACCCCAATCTATAATCGATAATTTGTGAGCTGGCACATCATCATATTTATACCTCATCTCTGTACTGCTGACTTTATTTACTTTTCTTTTAAAGCTTGCAAGACTTTGATTTATACCATTTTGTGACTGTGCCAGCACAAGTACTAATGTCTAAATGGCTTTGCTTGAGTTATCACTAGAGAAGATGAATCATACTGCCAAACTGGGAGAAAGAGAATCTGTAACAGGTCAGAAGATGACTGACTGCTTTTGGTCATGCTAGAGGAACTATTAAACACTTCTCCCCAATAGCAAATGGTAGGATGAGAGGATACATTCTCCTGTTGCACCAGGGGAGGTTTAGATTGGATGTTACAAAACATTTCTTCACCAAAGGCTTATCAAGCACTGTAACAGGCTGCCTAGATGCCATGGTTTTGGATTGCCTTGAATACTGCAAGCCAAATTTGCAAGCATCGTTTCTATGCCTCTCCAAACAGAAGCGTTTGGTGAACAGAAGGAGTTTGGAGTTTCAGCTTTGGGTTTCCAGCTCCTCCTTCTCTTCCTTTGCTTGAAAGGATATTTATATGAGAAAGAACTTGTTGCTGCACTGTCAGACAAAAGCAAAATCCCACAGACAATGTAATCACCAGTTGCTAGTGGGTGCCTGAAGGCCTGTTACCATGAGCCAACCAATTTTGTCCTGTGTCTGAGTGATGTGTGTGGGAAAGTCATGCTTTATGCAACCCAAAATATCCCAGAAAAGCTCTTTATTTTCTGTCTCATAAAAGGGTAAGGAAGACCCTACTATTGAGTAGTGAGATTCAGAAAGGACTCCCATGCTTTCTAGACTCCTAAAAGAGTAGGCTTAGTGCAGCTAGATCCAGTCCTAGCTGTTGGTCAGTGGTTTTTATTCAAAGGGCTGTGTGTGTAGACACCTATCAGAGTCAGTGTTTGTCTGTTTTAAAGTCCTGCTAAAAACTTACACTGTAACAGTTTTGAAAATCAAAGTTTGGTACATGGTGGAGAGACACCCTCCCGAGTCAAGAGATTTAGAATGGATCCCCTTGCTTTCTAGACTTACTCTCAGGAAGAAATCTGGGTGCACCTAAATCTACAAGTAGTCCCAGACTTGGTCGGCAGTCTATGACTAAAGATCATATGAGTGTAACCACTTACAGATTCAATGTTTTCGTGTTTCACAGTCCTGCGCAGGACTTAGAGTGAGACAAGTGCACAAAGTTTCAGAGACAGGTGGTTTCTTAAGGGACCAGATATAATAAATTTGGAATTGCTGTTGATAAACACAATCTATGGCAAAAAAATAAGCTCATTAGCCATAAGGTCAAGTTAACCATTCACAGGTAACATTTGACAAAGTTGAAGGCCAAAGACTTATCAAAGACGCATCCCAGCTTAAGGAAGCGAGACGTTCAGGCATTTCAACCCATTCAGATATCTGGTATTCTCTTTCTCAAAACAGAGAATTCTGAAGATTAGTTTTATACTTACTGATCAGGTAGGACGGGGTCATATTTTGTGTGCTGATTTGCTCCAGGTAGGCCAGTGGTTCTATTAACTAAGGGGAGAGGGGAGAAAGGAAAGCTAATGTTCACTACAGATACAGACATCTCTTCCAGTTTTGTTGGTACAATCTCTTAAACTTAGGCTTTGTCTCTGGCTTTTTTGATGCAGCTTCTGGCTTTAAGATCATTGTCTCATCACAGCAGTGGCATTAATTCTGTTTTGTCATAAAACTTTCAACATCTGTGCAGGACCTTGGCCTGATATGCAAAGTTCTCATCCTCCTGCCTCTGCTCATTCTCAGATAAGCAGTAAGTGTACTAATATGCTGAAATGCTGTCCAAGGCAAGCACACTAACTGGACTGTATCCGTTACACACCAAGCTAAGCAGTTTTCCACACTTTCTTACGGAGAATGCATCTGGAAGAGATTCATGAGAACACAAGGGTCTTTATTTCAAGATAAGATGTGGAGAGGCTTAATAGAATCATGTTAGTGTCTTCATTTATGTGTCTATACTTAGGTCTTCTTGGTTCATCAAACCAAGTCCCTTGCTACCATACTACCATAGGAACCATTTAATCTGATTTTGTTTATAAGCTTACAAACAGATGAATTACTTTTATTTATAAATGCCTCCATGATTGAAGAAACCAAAGTGTCTCTGAAGCTCAGTTGGACTTGTGTTCCTAAATTAGAAAGGTACTTCAAAATCCTCTCTGCCAATTATACTTTCCCCTGTTTGTATCTCTAGACTGCGAGAGCTATAAATGAATCTTCATATGCTTAATTCTGGAAAGAGATACTAATGCAGATGAGAAAAAAAGTGCTTGTGGATGGGGTAGAAGGTTAGTGTTTAAAATAGATATATTTAAACTAGTTTTAAAATACAATAGACAAAAAGGGAAGTGGGACAACAGCAGTAAAGAAGAAACAAGTATAGTTTGGAGGATGATTAATAGAAATATCAGACAATTTATTTGAATCAATATTGGATGAAAATAAAAGAATGCAACAATGGCTTCACTATTGAAACCACAATTTTTATTCATTACATGAGTGTTTATTTTTCACATAGTAGTTCTGTGAAGTCAGTTTACCAAGGTCTTGACATAGATGAGTGGATCCCTCATAGATTGTTGCATACAAAGTAGAAAATATGGTGAGAAAGAGATGCAGAGCCTGACGCTGTTTTTCTGTCAGTCCTTTATGGGTTCATCTTGGTATATAGAAGACCATTTTTTATCTTTTCCGGCTTTGCTTGGAAGAATAAAACAAACTATTCTGTGTCACTGACTTCTATTTGGGTCAACTTATTACCTGATAGGTGTAGAATAAGGGTAGTATATGTCATATTGTGCAGTACATGTATTGCTCTGGACTCATACATAAGTATAATTGTCTGTAAGCAGCATGTTACAAACAGTCAAAAGAGTTTGTAACTGCAGTTGTAACAGCATTTTCCTGTACTGTCTTATATCTTTCAAAACCGTCACTAATTGCTTAAAAAAAAGACTGCACAGTGAGGCCACATCTGGAGTATTGTGTCCAGTTCTGGGCCCCTCAGTTCAAGAAGGACACAGACCTCATGAAGGTAGTCCAGCATAGAGCAACAAAGATGATGAAGGAAGTAGAACACCACCCTTATGAGGAAAGGCTGAGGGAGCTGGGTCTCTTAAGCTTGGAGAAGAGGAGGCTGAGGGGTGTCCCCATTAATGTCTATAAATCTGTGAGGGGTGGGTGTCAGGAGGATGAAACCAGGCTCTTCTCAAGGTTATCTAGTGATAGGACAAGGGGCAATGGGTGCAAGCTGGAACATGAGAGGTTCCATATTAATATCAGAAGAAACTTCTTCACAGTGATGTAATGGAGCACTGGAACAGGCTGCCCAGGGGGGTTGTGGAGTCTCCTTCTCTGGAGATGTTCACGACCTGCCTGGATGTATTCATGTGCAGCTTGGTCTGGGTGATCCTGCTGTGACAGGGGCATTGGACTGGACAATATGATCCTGCTGTGGCAGGGGCATTGGACTGGACGATCTTTTGAGGTCCCTTCCAATCTGTAATGATTGTATGATACTCTTGTAAGTAATATGCAAACAATACTGGAGCTACTGTTGTTTGAAGGAAGTAAGATTTCTATATTTATAGTATAAACTCAGTTTCCAAGTGCCAGATCTGCACATTTTTTAAACACCCCCACGGGTGGTGACTCCACCACCTCCTTGGACAGCCTGATCAAGTCATTCAGTGAAGACATTTTTCCTAATGTCCTGTCTAACCCCAGCCTCTGGCACAACTTAAGGTTGTTTCCTCTTGTCCTATCACTAGTGACTTTGGAGAAGAGACCGATCCCTTCAACCTTTCAATCTCCTTTCAGGTAGTTGTAAAGTGTGATAATATATTCCCCCAGCCTCTTTTTCTCCAGCCTAAACAACCCCAGTTCCCTCAGGCATTCCTTGTAAGACCTTTACTCCAGGCCCTTTACTTGCTTTGTTGCTAAATTGAGGTTGAGGGTATAGGACCTGCCCCTCACCTCCCTGTCTTCCCTTTTTTTATCTGCTGTTCCACACTGCCCCAGGATGCCAGAACAGATGCTTACTGGTGACTCTCTCTGCAAAAATTTCTGCTTCCAAAATCTCATGATGTTGATTCTGCAGGGGCAGCCATGGACCCCCGGGTGTTGCTCATAGCAGTAGCCCTTTTCTTTTTTTGCAGACAGAACAGAACAATGTCACCTCAGCAAGAAACAAATAGGAAAATTAGATAAAAATAATAAACAATGAAGAGTAGAAGTTCAGAAACAATTGACAACCTGAGACAGCAGAAAACATTGGCTTCCTGAGCTTTGAGTATGTTTTTTGTTTGTTCAGGATATGTATCAATTATCATACTTTCTAAACTCTAGATACCCTGGAAGGGTTTTATTCAAAACCTTTGATTTTTTTTACTATTTTTTTTTAAGATTAGCTGGCTTCATGAATATTTCTACAGGAAAAACATACCTGGAAAATATGCAGTCACCTTAAAAGTTATTACCAAGTAATCATCACAAAAATCCATTGCAAAATATTTGCCTTAGGAAATAAAACTTTTAAAAGTGTAAAGTAGTGATTTTTGGACAACCTGATGTTTCAAGAACACAGACTAAAAGTACTAAAGTATGGAGTCTCTCACTCTTGAAACCTGATGTTTCAAGAACACAGGCTAAAAGTAATAAAGCATGGAGTCTCTCACTCTTGAGTATTAAAAGCAAGACTTTGGATTTATTTGAATGATTTCACTATTCCTTCTTTGGAGAATCCATTTCTGTATTTGGAAAACATTATTTACATTGTCTTGGATCCATGTGCAGTGGCAAATTACAGCAAATTCATTGCAAACTAGACGGAAACCGAATAGAGTTAGCTCTCTCCAATTGTGGTACAGAATCTTTTCTTCTATTTATTTCTACTTATGAAATATATTTCTCTTCTATTCCTTTTTTCTTTTTCAATTAATCTCATTTACAATAAATGTTTAGCCTTTATAACATACAGCAGGTTTTGTATATCTCAGAATTTCAAAATACTTAGATAGTTGGATGAATTAATGGTAAAACTCAAAGAAAACCAGTCTGTCTGATTAATTAAACCTCTTTATGAGATAATTACTTCTACAGACATCTGTGGAAAGTAATCTGAGGCAGAATAATTTAGTTACACATTTTGTAAAATATGAGAATAGCAACTGAACATACTATGTCCTGGTGACTGATAAAATCCAAGTGCCTCTAAAAAAGTAAATTACAAACAAGAGAGCACAAGAGGTTACAATAGAATAATGAAGGAAATGGAAAATGCAACATATAAAATAATTAATGGAGAACAAATAGAGTCTTCAGCTTTCCACAATCAAAACCAGATAGAATGCTAACATGTATTCATTAGTAAATCTAAAAAGATAGAATTTGAGTTACAAGTTTCAGACTGACATCCTTGTTACTCTGTTCTATCATTCAGTAACAACTGTCTGTTTAGTGATTCTCAAAAGGAAAAAAAAGGAAAAAATCACAGTTAAGATGTACGAAATTGATAATCATTTATCTTTTTAAAAGCATATAGCATCAATTTAAAGTCCAACCAACACTATGAGTGGCCACAAATTTTCACTGAGTTTTTGTTGTCATTCAATTTGATTGTTGTTTCAAACTGAATAAAACATAGCTTGTGTTTCATGGCTGTTGAACGCACCAAAATAATTCATTTTGCAACCACAAGGCTGTGGGCTGTCACACACGGACTCTTAGGTTTTCTGATTTTCATATAGTTAAACATTATCATTGACTGTAACTAAACTTTAACTTCAAGTAGACATATGAAATGTATCTGAATATAATCCGTGTGCCAAAATGCTGGAAAAGTAGTTAAGGTAATTTTGTCTTAGCAGCTGCAAGGAAAACAATTTCCTCTTCTCATTTTGGCATGTTTTTAGGGTTTTTTTCCCATGAAACAATACACAACTTTTCAGAATACCATAGGCATAGTAGAGAATCTAATCTGATGGCATAATTAATTCCCTGTGCACATTGCTCAGTTAATACAACAAACCTGCCAGGGCCTGAATTTTCAACTACTTATTCAAATTTTACATACTATTTTAAGTGTGCTCTCTTGCAGAAAGTAATGGCTATAAATTTAATTAAGTTGACATTTGAGATGGCATTGGTTTTGATTGCCAAAGTGTAAAGTAGTGGAAATCAAGTGATTCTCAAAGTGAAGAAGCAGAGATTCAAACAGCAATGTCTCCTGATGTATCTAGTGAATAAAGCCATTTTTATATAAAAATGAATTCACTATAAAGTGAGCTTTCCAACTTTGTAAAATTTTAGGGTCAACAGCATCATATTTGTTCATTTCATGTATTCAGCGTAACACCAGAAAAGTTTCTTCCCAGTCCAGTAAAGTGCTCTTTGAGACTTTAAAGTGAAACATATAACTGTTTTTTTCAGGCAAAGAAACTAGAGAAATTAGTGTGTTGGGTTTTTTGTCCTAGTTAAACAATCAAAATAAATAGTTCCTAGAACTGAAAGAGTTACAAAATCTAAAGGAATTATGGAAAGAAATAAAAATATTATTCTACTATTTTAATTATTATCTTTTTAATGCTCTACTATTAAAAGATAGTCTATATCTAACTTTTTTTGATTTATGAAATACATTAAGCATTGACTTCTAGAATTCCTAAATAGATTAAATAAGTACAGATCTTGAACAGAGTTGTGTTTCCACTAATAAGAAGATCATGCAGTAATAAAGAATAATGAAACCAATAGGATGGATGATAAACTGGCTTGTCTATTTGAAATTGTAGTTTTCAGTAGAGAATCACAGTCTTGTAAATAACTATTGTAACTTTCTATATGGCAAAGTTTAAAATGTTTCAGAAAAATGCAAGTCATGTTGAGGAAAACTATGCCCTATTGAAACCACTTAGTCTATTAACATGCATAGCATTCTCCTGTGCTTCCATTGCTTGACCATTTGTCAAAAGTCCCATTTAGAATTAAAATAAAAATATCTTCACTGAACAAAGCACAGTTTCCTGACCCTCAGTAGAGAAGATCATATGAATGGTATCCTATGATGGCTAAATTCAGTCAATATTCCTATTGCTAATGTGAGAAGTGATGAGGATACAGCACGCAGTCTGCTTCTGCTTCTGCTTTTCAACCCCACTGAGAGCACTGAGCATGGACAGAACATGTTATGGGCATCAACAACACTAAACAATGGCAGCTAGACTGATGATGATATTCATGTTGATCAACTTTAAGCTCTCATGTGGCCAGTAACTTTTGGGGAACTTCTCTGAGGAAAACAGCACATGCCTGCATATGTCCAAGGTTTGTTGTCTGAAAAAGGCAACTGAAGCTCAGCAAGTTATTATAACTCACATTCTGCAGAGACAACAAATGCTGCAGACAGAATGAACCTTAAAACTCTCACACATAGATGACATTATTTAAGGAGAAAAGAAAATGTGACGTACTGTGGAATCCTTCTGTCTCAGATTACGTATTTAATTGCAGCTCTGTGTTAAGAGTGTATTTAAAGCAGTTCTTCGTTAACAGTCCTTGCAGAAATGATAGACAGATGAAAGTACTGAGTGTTTGTTGACTTGGAAAATATGGAAAGATAGGGAAAAAGAAACAAACCTTTATGAAGTCTGTCAGCGATAGCACGTTTTATTACCTTGATATCTGTGTCCGAATATCAAAGTCCCAGTGGATAAAGGTAAAAGTCAGTTAACTGAGAAAATTCCTGAGTGAATGAAAACTGGCATCTGTTCTTTATCAGTTCGTCTTTGAGGTTTCTCACTAGAAAACAGCAATTGAAAAGATTATCTTATAGCAGTACTAAATAATAGACTTTTCTGTGACATTCAAAGGTCTGGAGCTCCCTGTGGAACTAATGACATTTGTACAGCGAGTCAGACTGCTTCTGCAAAGGAGGATGGCAGGAGCAGGGAAATGATAGATATTTGACAGAAGGTTAACACCAAGCTGCCGGCTTTTCTGAAAGATAACTGCAAAAATAGAGTCCTAGTAATGCCTCTTAAAAAGGGACCATACTCTTAGATGAATTTTAAACTGATACGCTTGTGCTGATGTTGATGTTCACAGATAATGCTCTGTCCCTGACTCTTTAGTCAGAGGAAATAAATACTATCGTGCTCTGATCTTTTGATTAAGGGCAAGTCTTTTTGCTTGTTGCATTGGCCTCATTTGAAATAGTTTCTGTGGGTTTTGGATGTTTTTTTTTCAGTTGACTTGCCAGGAAGTTTAAAAAGTTTGTTATTTGATGTAAATATGGCTAGCTCAACCATTAAGTAGGATCACTGCCTCCAAATGAGATCTTTTCCTATATTTAATTGACTACTCTACTTGGAATGTATTAAGGGACAATTATATCATGGGTGTGCCTCAGACAGAAGGTGATTTGACCTTATGTGTCTTTGGATGTGCCTAGTGCAAGGTTGTGATGCATGCAGGAAAAATTGGGAAAGCCTTTTCATCTCTCTATTTGAATCTGAACAAAATTGCTGCTGGTAGTTTGAGTCACAGGGAAAGAAGCCAAGTGGGCTAAGACAATTGCTTTTCTCCTAGAAGAGAGAACTCAACTCCAGACTCATGACAGCATCTCTTTGGCTAGCCTTTCTTACATGGTACCTACTTTCTTTACTATATAATAGTGTAACTTTGACATGAGAATTGAGAACTTACATAGCTATTTTATCACATAGTCCTGATGCTGTACCCTTTGTCCTGGTGCATGAGAGTCACATTCTTTCAGAACAAGGTTCTGCTGGCAAAAAGTGACACTGGGGTATTTGCAAACATCACTTTGTTCTTCTGCTTTCTGCCACCCACCATCTGATGCAGCTGTCTGTGTGGATCAGCACAATGACCTGCAATGTAGAATTCCTTAGGGATTTAAGCAGAATTGAGACCATATCTGCCTAAAGTCATATTGCAAGAGAACTCAGCTGGAAGACAAACATTATCTCCTCAACAGGACAGCTAAGTCTGTGCTTGAGCACTCAGGCAATTTCAGCCTCAAGGAACTAGAGACCTAGACAGTGATAGAAATAGATGCTTTTGATTACTGTCTGAATCTTGAACTGAGATCCCAAATTCACCATTGAAAAGGGTTTCCCAGGGTTGTATTTAGCCCCATGGGCAGCTAGCATTGCCTACCTGCATTTGCTAGGTTTATCACTTCAAAATCTGCTCAGACTTTCTCACCTTGAGCATGGGCAGGCAGAGAATGTGAAACTTACACAACAGAGGCTTTGAAGGAGGTTTTCAATTTACATAAATGCTATAAATGTTTCTCAATAGAATTACCAAAGAGAGAAAGATCAGGTTTTTTTATGCATTAATAAGAATTTGGCACTTCGGGCTTAGCCTGTACACCCAAAACTTTATTTATTGCTTACCTAACAGTAACAAGGTATAAGTGGGCAGGGGGCTGGCATTTCAACCGACCTAGTGTTAGATCTCTCCATCTATACATTCCTGGTATCCATGTTAGCTAAAATACAACCTAGAATTAAAAGCTTCCCCAAGGCATAATACGTTAGATATGGATATTGGACACAAAGATTTCTATTTCCTATGGGGTTGCATGCTCAAAATATTTGGTATAGACAAGCAGCTTCTCAGAGTACTGGCCTGTGCTGAAGGCAAACAAGCCCACCTGTTCACTCAATCACTGTGTGTGAGAATGTTTTCTAATGGTGTAAACATCCAGAGCAAACTTCAAATGTTGTTATCTCCTAGAACAAACAGAACTAGAAAGTTAGCAATGGCTTGTATTGGTTAGGTTTTAAAGAGTCTTTTTAAACTTTTCTCTCTTTTTCTTTGTGATTTCAGAGTGACAGATGGAGTTCTTTTTATATTGCTGAGATACTTAAAATCCAAAATAGTTAAAACTTATTAAAACTTTGAAAAAAAAGTTAACACCAAACCTTCTGCCCTACACTCCTCTTCCTTTATTAGTAACTGAAGAACTCCATTTTTTAATGGAAATGACTGAACAAAACATACATAGTATACTTTCCTGTTAAAAAAATGCTCTTCTGCATTGTTATGCTTGATACATAGTTAAGTAAATTAAAGCATAAAAACCAGAAAAGTGTTAAATATTTATTTTTTTTAATACTGGTTATTCTCTATTACCAAATAAAACATAGAAGCTAATATTAGACAAGGAAAAGTCAAACTGGATATGCCTGTTGGTACTATAACAACATTTTCTTAAAACAGTACTTAGTTTTCAGTGTTCTGCTTGAAGAACAGATGGTTACAGAGACAAAACCTTATTACTGTAATCCCTCTGAGATTTAATCCAAATGTTTTTTTGTGGCAGATTATAAACAATTCTTAGAAACTGTATTTTTATAAAAGCCAAAAATAGCAGCAAAATTGTGCCCTGAGGTTCTTTTGAGTCTCCTACCTCTCTTAAAAAATACTGTGTCAAATCTTGTGCATGTTCCTCTGCTCTTAAGCATTGGGAGGTTAGTTGTTTTTAACGGTTTCTCAACTGAGTCTGCCAGCAGGCCCCTGATCTGTCTACCCAGCAGGGATAACAGTGTGCAATACTACATTTATCTCTATCCAGCTTCCCTACCTTTATTTTTCTGTCATAACTGCCTCTTTATGTCATTGGGAAGAGATGCCAAATCCAGGGCCTTAATAAACTCCAGATTTCCGGCATCTTCAGTGCACCATTAAAAAGCATGAATTTCAGTTCTCAGATAGCTTCAGCATAAAAGTTTGCACACTCCATCTCCATCTTTCTTGATAATCTTTCTCACTTATCCTCTGCTAATCAATTGTGAAAAAGAAAAAAAATAAATCACAATATAGCTTTAATTTTAGCACTCATTTGCATTGCAGCAGAACCTGATGGACCTCACCAGGACCAGGGACTTATTGTGCTTATTGCTGTAGGAACAGAGAGCAAGGATCTATCTCAGTCCTAAATAGCTATTAGCTGCGACAGGCAAAAGGATTGTTCTTCCTTGTTTAACAGATGAGGTACCCAAGTACAGAGATTAAACAATTTGCTCAAGGAGATCCATGGCAGAACTGAACCCTGATCTATTAAATCTGAGCCAGATGTCCAGTTCACAAGGCCATTTGTCTTCCTTAGGTTAATTCACATTCTGTAAACATGTGTGTCTTATCTGCTGCCTCTGTGCACCGTGGCTCAGCGGAGTTTCTTACAGCTATCAGCAAGAAAATCATTTAATTTCTGCTCTCTTCCTTCCAAAAAGCATTGAAACTTCATGGGAACTCAAAACTGGGGATTTTTATTTTTAAAAATGCACTCTTTCCATTGCCAAAACCATTGTTTCATGCCTTGCAAAAAAGTGGCACGAACACTATTTGTATTCATTGCTGTAAACAAGATGTAATGGAGCAGCATAGCAGTGGCCACAACTGTTACATATTATCATTGCTTTACTTGCATATAATTAATTCCTTGTGAAACACACCATTATATTAAAACAATTCAAAACAGCCTCCAAAACAGTGTTTCTGCCCTGGAAACAACATATCACAGTCAGGAGAATAGTTTGGGCTAACAATACTCTTCTTGTTCCGTACCACAGCCAGCAAGCTCCATATCCATCCATACTACAGCGAGACAGCCCACGATAATAAGCTTGCTGAAAACATTTACAGTGGAAACTGAACTTAGCATTTCAAGTTATTTTAGAAATTAAGCAGGGAAAGCCTAGCATACAATGGAGTGTACAATGCTTGCAACAAAGATACTTATGTGGTACTCATGTGTTAGCATGTAAAGGCTTTTCTTAACTCTTCCCACAGAGTGCAGCATACTGCAGTTTCTGTAACAAAACACTGAACAGCTATAAGAACTGGCAGTGCTGTTCACAAGTCAATACCAAAAAAAGAGAAGTATTCATTACACTTTGGAATTTCATTGGTTGTATGAAAATTGTTATTGAGGAAAATCGTTGCAACGAATTCAATAGACATCATTNCAGCTCCCTCTGTGTGATGTTGATACTTCGATTTTTCTTCACAAGAAAAAACCCAAACAAAAATACCCAAAATGTTTAACAGGTTGAAGAGCTTTGCATTTCTAGTTTCATGTTTGCTTTTCTCCTCATACACATTCTCCCCTTACAAAGTACTCATTAGACAGAGAACAAACCAAAACTTCTCCAAAGAAATCACTTCCATCATAGTGTGTTTTTTGTCAGGAGATGGCCATCCCTCAGGTTGTGCTCTGCTGACTGATGCTGCAAGATGTTCTACACACCTCCCTCAACAGTTTTTACTATGCAATTACAATGGATTTTATAAACTTATTTTTCAATAGATCTTTAATCATAAATTATTCATGACAGAAGCATTTTGCTATGGTTTGCTAAACCACTGCTACTCTGAATTAATCCCATAGTACATTAAAATCTGACAAAATGTTTTCCTTTCGGACAGACTGAAGGATGTTTGTCTGATATTGGTTTATCTATTATCAGCAATACAGTAATTTTTCTATTGTCTTGGACTATTTAAGAAGGGAGGATTTATGGAAATTCCAGAAGAAACTTCATATCCCAGTTTTACTTCTTATTGGAAATTCTGGATTATGTTAACCAGTTGGGCTTCTCCATTCCTCAGCAGAGGATATTACTGGTTGTTATGGGCATGCAATTGTTTTTGGCAAAAACCTTGACTATGAGACTAATTTCTGAATTTATACTGCCTGGGTTTTGAGCTCTGTGAAGACAAGAAGGTAAAGATTTTTCATTTGGTTATGTTGCTTTAGATATAAAACCTTCTCTGATACTTCAATATAACCAGCAGTATCATTATTTTCAAAGTTTTCCTCTTTGGCAGTGGTGTTTTAAAAATAGCTTGGACAGAAGTAGACACATCAATAGAGCTATATTCTACTAATGGCTGTATATTTCTCTGTGATGAGCACTGTACTGAACCATCTAGACATGTCCTAAAATCCCCTGCAGTGTCAGAGAGTTGCAGCAGGAAATTACTGATGAATAAGGTCATTTAAGTCAATCATCTAGTTCACAAGTCACAGAACAGGCGAGTGATGCTTGCAGACCTGTAGGATTCTAAGTACAATTTCCAAATAGGAGTGTGGCAAATCAAATTTGAATCCTTCCTGCCTGAAGCAGTCTCAGCCCATGTCATCCGAAAGGATGTTTTAGTGCAAGTCATTTTAGACTGTGACAATTAACTGGGAAAGTCCACTTGAAAGAGGTAAAATATTCAGTGGACAGAATAGTAAGCAGATACAAACACAATACTGCAGTATGTTTAAAAGTATATTCCAGCCTAAACTATTCCATTATTCTTTTTTTTATCAGCTACAAGGAAGAACAGAAGGGGGCCATACTAATGCTATAATTAATGACAGAAAATCCCCCACAAAATTAAGGCAGATCAAAGAAAGATGTATGTTCATGCTTCCTTGTGCAAAGCAACATTAATAATTTCCAAGTCGCTCTGAAAAACCTGATGATGATATTTTGAAATTTTTGCAGTTCTGTCTAACAGTTCAGTGGTTCAGACTAGAAGTTAAAACACTCTATAGGCGAGAAAGTGCCTCAAGCAGAAGTAGGACTTAAACCTCAACCTCCATTATCCCAGTTCATGATCTTACTATGATCCGCTGTGGGTAAAATCTAACATTATTGTGTGTCACACCTCTTCATACTCTAGATGCTTCTTTAAGATGCCTTAATTTTGTTGGAGATACTGTTGTTGTGGTTACATGAATTGTAGAAAGATCTTATGTCTCACTCTTTGAAATTGTGACTAATACGATGAATTTATGGGCTTCAAGTAGCATGATTCATCCTTTGAAATGTTTCTAGTTTGCTCAAAGTTTTACAAATAAACTTTGCTAAATGTGGCTTTTTAAAAGCTAGCACTAGAATTTAATGTATTTTCATGTATATCATATGCCAGTCAGTATTTAATATAAAATCTGTATAAGCCATGAAATATTTTATGGCATTCTTGCTCTCTCTGCATTACTAAACTGAAAGTAGAGCAGAAGACATTCCAAATATTGACATTTTACCAAATCTATCCTTTGATTTAAGAATATTCCACCTAATTTTAATGATGAATACGTATTTAGTACTATCACAAGAGAGTAACAGCACTACAAGAGTCCCTTTCATGGAATTCACCTCAGTTTTTTAAGGTTAGTTATAAAATGTGGTTGCTTCTTTAGCACTGTCAAATAACTATTTAGTGAGGAGTAGCCACAGGGGTGTAAACTCACTAAAATTCCATTAATTCTAAACAAAAAGGCATTTTTCCTGCCTATTTGAGTTTGCTACCTCAGTTCAGCTTGCTTTATGCAGTAATTAAGAACTAGCATCTGGTTTTAAACAGTAGGTAGCAGAGAACTTAAAATGTAGATTAATAACTAGAGAAAGTAAGAGCTGATGAGGAAAACACATAATAGTGAAACAGTTTTGTATGAGGTCAGAAGTGCTTGAACAGAGATCTGATTGAAATTGAAGGGCTGTACAATGATAGAGTTATTAAACTGAGCACAAGTGGACTACTTCTAGACTGTATAGGCAACAAAGAACATGAGACACTCACTCTTCCTCAAGATATGTAGTCCCTTTTACTGTGTTACCACAGAATATGAAATAGAGTGCTTCACTAGGAGATTACCAGGTGAAGTTACGGTTTCTTCACTCAGAGTTAGGGGGTTTCCACACTCATAGTACATAAAAAGCGGAAGTCTTGTCATGGTGCAAAACCTTCAGTAGGTACCCAGTGAGTGGAGAATTCTCATGGATGGGCATGAAGTGAGAAACAAACAGCCAATAAGTGTGTATGACTGTACTTAGTTTCACTATCCCACATGTGATTACATGGAAATACACAGAAAAAGAACAAAAAGCCTGTCCTAGAATATATGTTAAGATCAGCACAGCACAAAAATAGAGACTCAGCATAATGCGTATTCTGTTTGTTAAGTTGCTCACCAAGCCTTTGGCCATGGTTTAAAATTCGTAAAATGTCGTGTATATAACACAGCTGGTAATGTTTAATTAAAGCATGTCTTCTGCTTTGGTGAAGCAATTCTCTGTTGAATCGTATTCAGAAATATCTCTTTTGCTGATAAACAGTCAGCAAAGGCAGCATCCCCAAGTGTGCCTTCTCTTTCTCATACCTAAGAAAATATCAGAGACAATCTCAGTTTTTATGTCAGCAAATACAACCACAGAAACACCAGGCTCCGAAGCAGAATAAGGGCCGTCATTCCCTTCCTTATGAGCCCCCTTCAGAAGGATGTGCTGAGGTTATTGTAAGCTCTTCAGTCAGACCCCAAAACACCACTGGGATAAGAATGGAAGAATAACCAAGAGCTCACATTTTAAAAGAATCTGAAAACTTCACTGGCAATTTGCATAACTAACAGAACTGCAAAAATAGATTCTAATAAGTTTCTCAAATCACCAATATTTTTCCAAGCTTACATTCACTAATTTCTTACATGCACAGAGAATTTGTGCAAGTAGCTGAAGGTGTCCTTTTGTGTAAATCTTTAAGAACAGAAAACACCACCTTCTTAACTGACTCATCTGTGCGTATCAGAACACAGAGTAGACAGTAGTCCCTGAACATGCTACAGGGCAGATTTTTATTGTCCAGCGAGTTCAAAATTTTCCAAAAATTGTCTGATTTGCTCAAGATGTTCTTACAATGAAAAATTCAGTAGTCTTCTGGCCACTTAATAAATAGCAAAAGATCAGCATGTCTGATTTTGTTAAATACCCACAAGTGTTTTGACATGTCACCTTTCATAGATACAGAGAGTGTAGAGGCCATCACTGCTCCAAGCTGCCTCTTTACCATCAAAGCAAACTGTTGCGGCAAGATGATTGAGTAGTAGTGCTCTCCACAGAGAGAAAGCCTAGATAGAAAGACAGATGATGTGGCATAAGCCTAGAAACCTTAAAAACAAATTAGATTTGAATTCTTTGTAAGATTAAACTAAATGTTATATCAGCTCAAAATAGCATTTCTGTGATAGGCTTCTCAGAATCTAATGAAAAATGAGCTGTAAGCTTCATTTTCTTGCTATCCTCGTCTGAAGTATCATACTTCTAGCTCTTGTGCAAAGCTCATAGCAAGCTAACACCTATGTTTTAAAAAGGCCTTGAATATCACCTTTAAAAGGACCTTCTACCTAATGCTTTACTGATCTGTAAACAGAAAGCAGCCTACAAGCTATCTTGTCTAGAAAAAGCGAAATGATTTAGAAAGTATTTAAAAAGCTTCAGAACACTGTCACAGAAACAGATGCAAAAGAGTAGGAGGCAATCGCTTATGTTGCACATTATAACCTTCAGCCAATGCTGCTTGAGCTGCTTAAAATGCAGGCAAAGTTACTTTCAAAGAGCAAAACAAGACGTTGATAAAGATTTTTTTTGCTCCTATCAGCATTTTCCAGATCAATACAGAAACTGAAAGTTCCTCCTTTCCCATCTTCACCAGTTACATGTTGTCATTTGCTGAATGAAATCAATTTCCAACTAGCAGGTTTCACAGTCAAAATCCTGTCAACCGTGGGATGAAGATGTTTGAAGCACAATCAGTGTAAACAAAGATCTTTACCAAAGATACAGTTGTTTTGGAAAAACTGCATGTCCTGATATAAACTGGGCCAGCAAAATTATATTATGCACTGTGTTTACACTGCAGTACTTTATCATTGCAGCATATGGCTGTGACAATCAAAAAAGGTATGAAGAATTGAAAAAGCATTCAGTTTGCAGTTTCTGAAGAGAGAGGATACATGCAATTTCACAGCCTATATACCAGAGCATGCAGCAACTAGAATAGTTCTCCTGATTATGCATTAGTGCAAGAACAAGACCAATACCAGAACTAGACCTTGACAGGAGATAGAAGCTCAGGTTTGGCAATAGTGGAACATGGGAAAAGGAGGTATGAAGAGCTTTAAATACGCAGCTAGATTTCAGGTTTACTGTTGGGTAGGGAGGATAATCTGCAATCTGTGCAGAAATGAAATGAGGACTGGAATAAAGGAAGAGGAAACAGAATAGTCAAATGAGTCTGATGTGAACAAAGAATTGCTTTGAGATAGGCTGAATAGATGAGATAAGCTGGATTGATTGCAGAAGGGAGAATGAGTTCAAACAGGTTGACCATATGCTCATACTGCAAACACATTCTTGAGTCAACAATTCTCCCAAGTCCTAATAACTTAAAATAAACTCAAAGATGATTTATATACAAAGTCTAACCCTGTAACAGACTAGCATGTCTATTTTCTCATAGTTCTTTATGGCGATCCAGCTTTTTTGTATATTGCAAATACTGAAATAACACCTAGTGATACAACTACTCTGTATTGTTGATGCAGTCAAGTTAAAGTATTAATCGCACACTCGTGTTCAGAAGCTGTGCCATTTCTGTGCTCTTTCTTTAAAAGAGGTACTAGACTGTCACCTTTATTCCATAAAAAAACCCATGGAAAATCTTTCTTTAAAATCTGAAGATTCTATGTTATTATAGTGCATTTATACTGACAGGCCTTTCTTTTGCCAGTGACCAAAATATAAGCTGCTTATATGTCTAAAAAAGACATGTAACCACTCCAAAAATCAGCATTAGGTGTCTCTGAAATTTAGTGGATGAAAGAAGAAGAAATTAGTTACCTTTCAGACAAAGTAAGTTTCGCTGAGGGTGAAGGACTCAGACTTTATTTGTCTAGAATCATCTTTATTAGGAAAAATAAAATAATAGTTTGATTTAGGTGAGAGTTATAAAAAACCTTACATGAGAAATGGGAGTAGCTATACAAGAAAAACATAAGATGAGAAAAGGTAATTTTAGTTTCTTTCTTTTTTTATTATTCAGTTTTATATCTTATCTAGCCCGTGAGACTGGCACTAAGCTTTCGCATCTATGCCCATGACTGACTGACTCAGAGAATACTGACAACTATGTTTCACATGTTATTAAAAGATGGATACTCCTTTTGGAGCAGAGGTCAGTGATGAAAACATCAGCTGTTTGTTCCTTTCTTGATAGGAATTTCTGTTTTTCTGCTTTACTTACCATACGTAAAAAATATCTTCCACAACTGGCGGCAATGCTTCATATAACAACATTGTGATTTGAAGTAATATGTTTCCTTTCCTTAGGACTCTGAGATAAACAGTTTTAACAGGACTAACTTAAGCATTCATTTTCTTGAAGCCCTCAATAATAAAACCTGACATTGTAATGATGTTATAATCACCTGGCTAAATTAAATTCATTATTGCTGATATAAGGTCATGTAAAACTTAAAAAAATGAAGCAACAGATTATGAAACTTGGAACAAACTCCTCAGAAGAGCTTCTCTTACTCTGTGGCTGTTTTAGAGGAGGTCTTTGCAATACGGTGTCTAAAAACACCTGCCATTCTGAAAAGATTGGCTTTTCATGACCTCAATATCTTACAGTAAACAAGTATCATGTCAAGAAAACTAAACTACTGACTGAGGTAAAATTGTCCCAGTACTGTAATGGAGACATAAAGTCACTCAGAATAAATTTATTAGAAATGTTTGTTTCACAGGTAGAAACCTCAACTGAAAAATAAAATTACATTTCCTGATTAAAAGATATTTCTTTTTGGTAGACTAAGTAGTTTTAATTAATAAACCTAGTATTTTAAGACATTCAAATGAGGACTTTGCTTAAGTAATGATGAAATTAGCATTCAGTCTTAGGGCTTTAAGAGAAATGCTACTCATACTGAATAGCAAGTAAGTAATTAGAAGTGGCTTACGAGCAGTTCTGCACAGAATGAAGAAAAAGCAAGACTGAATCTGTACTGTGCAATACCTGAAATAACCATTTTGGGGCAAATGGTCAAGTCCATCTAATTTCTGGTCTGATCTATGTATTTAACTGAGTCGATACCAAGCTTCATTTCGTATTCCGGTAGAATAGGGAAAGTACCTAGTACATCCACAGAACCTAAAATCTAAAAAGCAGTACCTTCTTTTTCAAGCATCCATTTAGTGAACTATTACATTGATGTATGACCTATGTTAGCTGTCTCACACTGAGATTCAATACAGCAATTGCAAGGAGCTCTTAAGAGAACACCTTAGCGTTTGCTGGAAGCTCATCCCTACTTTTCTCACTTTTTTCCTTTCTCTTTTACCCCATCTCTGTGTTTTCAGAGCACAAACCCCTTTATGGAGGAGGCTGTAAGACAGAGTTGCTGTAAAATTAAGTCACAGTAAGATTAAGGTTCTGAAAACTGTGCACAGATCTGACAAATAACAACTGCCCAGCATACGGTTGTTATATCTGAAATAAAACATCTGCTGCAGTCCTCGTGCTGTTTATTCTGTTTCTCATCACCTGACTGAACAAAAGGATTCTCAGAACGAACATTTTAACATTTAAGAAGAAATAAACTACACACGACATTAGTAATTGGAGAATTAAATAGTTCAGTAATCTGTCTGTTCTCCAGAGAAGCATCACAGCTTCTTTATTCTTGACTTTGCTGTTAACATTGAATACTGAAAAAAATTGTTAGTTTTCTCACTACAGAACTATAAAGCTAAGTAGTCATGTGTGACCCCTTCTTTACTGCGAAACAACTAAAGCAGCAAAATCAATACTAGAATTGCAAAAGTTTAGGTACATACTTTCCCTGAAAGGGAGTAAAATTAGCTAGTGTAACCAGGTCTCTTCATACCTGAACGATCACAGAAGAAAGACAGAAAAGGAGAGCAAGCCTGTTCCACCTCATACCCAGCTTTCTCACCTGTGCGAACAGCCTGTCTGTCAGCAGAATGCTACATTCTCCTTAGGTCCCAAAGAGATACAATGACCAAGAAATGCAAGGAATAACAAGGAAAACGAGAGGGGAAAAGAGAAATTTTGGATAATAGAAATGAGTGAAAGGTAGAGATGACAGAAAACTAAGAAAACCTGTTGCACCAGGAGCTAAAGAGTCTTGAAGCAGCAGAACAAAACTGAGTTTTCTCAGTTGGATATTCTAGGTCAGGGAATCCAACCAAGCACTGGCTCATTAGAAATCTTGTAAGATAGCATGCTTTCAGCTGTGTGCTATCTTCTGTGTCTTAGTAAGTCTCTGTCTTAATGGAGCTAAAAAGAAAGCATGTGAAACGTCCTCAGACTTCACTCTTTTCTATGCAAATTAGAATTTGTATTTGCACCTGAGCAAAGGCCAGTACTTTTCAGGGCTACAAGGGTATTTTTGCAAAGACACCAATGACCCCACCACAGTAATTTGTTCAAAATTCCTAAATCACAGTCTGAAGGGAGAAGGTAGGTAATATCGAATACAATTATGCTCCCACTGTGACAATGAGAAAAATGTTGCCCATTAGAATAAATCTTTAATCTCTCCATCACTTGAAAGTATTTCTCTCCATAATTCAATTACAGATTTTTAAGTGGAATACTGTTCAGATTCAGCAAGTAGTCAGATATAATTTCTAGTTCCCCACATCCATTTAGTACTTACTCTTAACTGTTCTTTGTCGTTTCTTTTATAGTTTGAATGTTTTAGCTCACTTACTATCGTGTACCATGTTGTCCAAAACTACATTCTAAAGTAGTTTCTCCATGCACATATTCAAAATTCTTAATCACAATATTTACAGTGAGTATAAAAATCTCCATGAATGGAAAGGGAACTGATGGATGTTTATAGGCAGATGGAAAGTGTTTAAGAGCAGGCACATAGGGAGGGGTTTTTATTTGACTTGAAATGAGTATTGCTGCAAACCACTCAAATTAGTTTAGGAATTGTTTTCAGCTGTACTTCAGTATTGGAAAAGTCTTATATCCTCATTCTTTTTTTGTCTCAGTTTCATCTACCCAATCAGGAGGGTCTGGAACTGGGTACTGAACAATGGCTGCTATTCTTGTGTAGCAATATGGAAACTGTAGAATAGTAACAATTCCTATATTATTTTGGGTACTTTCTGGAAGTGAATCCTTCCAAGAGCCACAGCCTGGTGTCCAAGAAATTAATCTGTTATCAATAACATATCAACATGTCAACTATCACTGTTTCTTGTGAGCTTTCTCTGTTTGATCCCATAAAGGTCCTTGTCAAGGCTATGTGGGAGAATCTGATGAAGCTTTCCCATATTACATCATCTGACCAACTGCTTTGGTACCAGTATGATGACAGACACAAAAGAATCACAAAGACCTTCCTTTAGAGAATGTTTGTAACTGAAGGATGAATGGACTTGCAAAAGGTTAAGCTGACTACCTAGTACTATTTTCTCCTCCACCCTTTGAGTCTGCTGTGGCATGAGCTGCACAACATGTACCCCAGAGACCCACAACTGGCTGCATGGGCCCACCAGAGCCTGTATGTCACTTAATCCCTAGCTCTGCTGGCTCCCTAAGTGTTTGTCACCCTTAGAGCTCCAGGCAATGCCCATTTCATTCTTTGCTGTACAGTCACACAGCCCCATAAAACAGTGCTGCCATAGCTGTGAGCATCATTCTGGGCACGCAATGCTTGTCGCAGAGTAGGCTTTCCAGCCCCCTCTGCCTCACATGCTTTTGACCTGCCTGCGGCTTCCTTTTACCTGGCTTATCTGTGACAGCTTGTTTTCTAACTAGGTTCTGTAGCTCATGCATCCTAACTGGTAAAAAGCATCTTTGTATTGTTCCACTATGGTTTTAAGACTAACAATGATGTAGGACAAAGAAATAGAGGCCAGGAGAAGTAGAGGAGTAGTAGAGACACAGTGTGCAAGTGAGAGGATTATATACATGGGATTCTGAGAGATGATGTACTGGCTTGTGCCCAGGGCTATAAACCATTTAATAATGACTGAGGGTGTTTTGTTTGTTAAAAAAATGGACAAAAGCAGTTCTCAGGGTAACAAAGAACAAGTAATATCTAACATTCATAAAGGCACTATGTATAGTAAATTCCAGTATAGCCTGGAATTATAGACCAGTGAAGGAATAGACAGGTTTAAAACATATTAGGAAACATAAAAAAGACCCCAAGTAAAAGCTAAAGGGATAAAGAAAACAGCAGCTACATTGCCCAGGATGTTCTTGACAACAAAGTACTCCAAGAGGCTGCTGACCTACAACCCTTTCCAGCATACCAAACACTGAAGCTACCAGTTATCAGTTACTGAAACACACCATCTTTTGATAATTACTAATATGTTTTATTTTTATTTGTGTCATTGTCACTATTCCTATTTCAATGTAATCAATAATAGTTACCCTATTAATATTATAATCTCCCAGGTATTTAGTTCTGCCTACCCTATTCTGTACAAAGCAGGAGCTTGTCACACACTTGTTACATAGGAGTATCTTGGCAAGTTTGGGGTGAAATCACCAAATTAACAAATACCAAGAGTTCAAGACGCTTGAGGGGATTTTTCTCTGTGCAACTTTGTTTTCTTTCCATTTTGTGTAAATAGAAAATACCAGTTGCTTGTTTATAAAGACAAGTTCATTTTAATCTTGAAAGAAGTGCCTGACTGACATTAACTGAAGTATGTCCTGACTTCAGGCACAGGCAGGAAAAGAGAAATTTCGTGATATATTTTGTAGAGAGATTTGAGAGATATCATTTTTTTTGTGCACAAGCATCTGTCACAGAAATCTGCTTGCATTTTATGGTAAAGTTTCTAATAACTTACCCTACCAAACATTGTAGAGTGGATATCCTATTTATGTAGAGATGGCTGTACTTCCCCATTGAAGATTTTTATTTCATGTTATCCACAGTTCTGTAAAACATGGCCTTTCCTAGCTTATATAACACTGATAGTCTTGTATTTGCTTTAAAACAGTGCAGCAGCTTCTGCATTTTGATTTGAGGTTAAACTTAGATTCACAAATGCACGGATGTGGTACGGTATCAGGAAAAATTTGTCTTTGCAAACGACACTGGCTTCCCAGTACTTGCAGCAGAGTAGCTGAATATACAAGGCAAGGTTTAGAAGGCTACAGCAAGCAGGTCCTGTAATCTTGAGAAAAACATGGCACTTTTGAGTTCTCCAAATACTACGGCAAATAGCATTATTGAAAAGGCAGATGAGAGAACTCTCATCTACATCTTTTCATCATTTTTTTGGTGAAAAATAAAGCCGTCTCACTTTATTCTCCCCAAATGACAAAGAGGAGGTAGTTGGGTTTCTTTCATTTAGAAATGCCAGTTCTATCTAGATGGACACTAGTGCTGTTAGGAGAAAAAAGGAAAATAGGGGAACAATGACAGCTCAAGAAAAGAAAACAAAAATCTATTTATTTAAACTTCTTCTGTCTTTCCTTTTGTTGCTGTCTTTTTAGTGTTAGTATGCAGCATGCTGTGCTCACAGTGAAGTGCTCCAGAGTGCAAGTAAATACTCTTGCCACTTTTGACGAAAAACCAGAATTTGTCACTATTTTGCACCTGCTGCCAGAGATAGGGAATAAAAAGAAAAGAGTATTTAAAAATCTTTTCAAATCTAATGGAGAGACAATTTCACATTGCTTGAAAACAATTTGCAATTTCTGTTGTGTCACCATGATGACAGTATTCCAAAGATCTTCTAATTTGTAAACCATGTTTTTAAAAATACCATCATGTATATGCTACCCCAAGAGGAAAAAATTCAGAATCTTTGAATGCAAAATCATAGAATCATTAGGGATCAGAAGGGACCTCAAAAGATCATCTAGTCCAATCCCCCTGCCACAGCAGGATCACCTAGACCAAATCGCACAGGAACACATCCAGACAGGTCTTGAATATCTCCAGAGAAGGAGACTCCACAACCCCCCTGGGCAGCCTGTTCCAGTGCTCCATTACCCTCACTGGGAAGAAGTTTCTTCTGATATTTATATGGAACCTCCTCTGTTCCAGCTTGCACCCATTGCCCCCTTGTCCTACCACCAGGTGNGCCGACCTTCTCATCCCCCCCAGGATGCTGTTGGCCCTCTTGGCAAAATGAGCACATTGCTGGCTCAGAGTCATCCTGCTAGGATGACATCCACTAGGACCCCCAGGTCCCTTTCTCCTACACTGCTCTCCAACAGGTCAGTCCCCAACCTGTTCTGGTACCTGGGGTTGTTCTTGCCTAGATGCAAGACTCTACACTGACCCTTGTTGTACCTCATTAAGTTTCTCTCTATCCCGCTCTTCCGCGTGTTCAGATCTCTCTGAATCTGTCAGCGACACCACCTATCTTTATGTCATTCTCAGACTTGCTGACATTGCATCCTAATCCCTCATCCAAGTCATTAATGATTGAAGAGGACTCAGTACTGGTCCCAGTACTGATCCTTGGGGGACCCCACTAGATACAGGCCTCCAACTAGACTCTGTCCCATTAACTACTCTCTGGCTTCTATCCTGCAGCCAGTTCACAATCCAGCTCACTACCCAATCATCCAGTCCACACTGCCTCAGTTTGGCTGCAAGGATGCTGTGTGAGACTGCATCAAATGCTTTACTGAAGATCACATCCACTTTTCTGCAGAATATCAAAAATTACCTCACTTTTAGCCAGTGAATTTCCTTTTACAATTCTAGCTTTTACTCCAAAATCTCTACCTAATTAATGTGAAACAGAAAAAAGGTTCCAAAATAGTTTGGAAATAAATAATAATTTTAAAAGCCAGCAAGACCTCAAGAAACCTGAAATTACTGTACAATCTCACACAATTAAGCTGAATTTTCTTCCAGAGTAAGATAAGAATGAGAGGAGTTGGCCTAAAATTTCTGAAGAAGGAAGTCAGTGCTAGAATAAGAAAGAAGATCAAAGGAAGAAAACCAGTCTTCCTTTTCTTTCTTTTTTTTTTCTGTGGGGTTGCAGTTTTTTTGTTGTTTTTCGTCCGGTGCAAGCCTTCCACAGTCATATGAAGAAAGGCTGTTTAAGCTGGAAAATGGAGGTAGAAAATGAAGATAAATTTTGGTTCCTTTCTCCAGTGATCCACTGAAGTGTTCATCGCTATAAGCTCATATTGCAACTGCTCTTGCTGATATCCCTGCATGTCTGGCATGTGAAGGAGAAGGTGAGAATGCAGCATTCAGATTTATGCACTTTAAAAAAAATCTCCATTTTCTGAGCCTTAAATACTTTTCTTTCAAGCTGATCAGTTTCACTGAAAGACACTAAGGAGAAGACAGAACAACCCAGAGATTATTAAGATGTTTGATTGTCTGAACTGCTTATGAAAACTATAGTACAGGAGGTAACCAAGGTCCCTTCCAATCCCTAATAATTCTATAACAAATAGTGATATAATGTAAGTACAATTCTCAATTAACTTTGGATTTTTAACTATGCAGAAGAAATCATCGCACTACTGATACTACCTAGGTAAGTTTTAATTCTACTACACATGAATTTCTGTAGTATCAGGATGGTCAAGCACTTATTTTCAAATTCTGAAACCACCTATAAGAGTTAAACTTCTCTCAAGGCCCCTTCATACTATTGTCACTTTGTGCCTTTGGAGAAACTGCAGGTTTTTGTATGTTGCACTTCTAAGAGTTCCAAATATGAATTACAAACCCCTTAGCCAATAGTTGCTAAAATTAGAGCTTCAAGAGCACATCCATGGTTTTAGAGAACCTGTGCAGTCCTGCTGTTGGAAGAGGGCAGAAAAAAGGGGAAGAGACACTTTTAATGCCTATGTGGACAGTGGGACTATAGATTCTTCCATTTACTCTGCTATCAAAGTCTGCCTTTCAGCCTTTCCTATGTATATACCTTGTTTGTGGTTTGTCTACAAAGACTAAGGTGCAAGAAGCCTGCTGGTACAGCCTACATGAAGACTAAGAATATAATTGCATTGAATACCATTACAAACATACATATAAAAATAAAGCGGGTAATTATTAGTACTATAATTCCTTGCTTTTACCACTATAGCTATGAACTGCTAAATGTATTCTGTAAACAACTGCAACATGTTGCCCTTCTGGAATGCTAAATTTGAACTGACAGGCTCAGCCTGATCAAACGCGTGCTTAGTGCCTTAGTGCCAAAAATAGCCTTATTTTGAAAACAACAAAAATTCTTTGACAAAAGACTTGAGGTAAAGAATAGAATGCCCAACTGAAATAAAGGTACAAGACACTGCAAATGGAGATTGCTGTAAAGGTTAAAGAACTACTAACAGCTATTGATATATCAAAGCATGTCCATGAGAGGCTGCTGTAAATTTCAATAAGAGACACAATACACCAAGCTTTCACACAGAAATGACTACAGGTTTTTATTCTTCCCTTTTCAAGCCCGGTTTCTAAGCTTGTTTGCTTTTTTCTTCGATTCCTGATTATTCTGGGCAATGGGTTCTGTAAGTTACCAGGTGTTTATTCCAATAGCATCCTGCTCAGCCAGATTTCTGCACATTCAGCCACTCTATGTCTAGCACTTCAAGATCACTTCTCTAAGATGTAATTAATGTAATGACATTCCTTCATGGAAAGAAATCAATTTTTAATTAATGTTTCCAAAAATCATACCTTGATTACCTCTGTATAAATACCTCTACCTTGGACAGTTAACTTACAATTATTATTTTAGTGCCTATAGATACTTCCCATGAACTGTAGAACTCCTCAGCACCACCCAGTTCTGTGCTTCAGGCAAAGCCTATAGTGATAGGAATGTGATATATAATGGCTATCAAAATCTTGGGCACCACTGTCAATCTAAAGAGAAGTCATGGACTCAATAATTCCTGGAGATATAAATTTCTTCATACTCATGTAAGTGCCCCCTCTTTCCCATAAAATGCAGTACGTTATTCTAAAATATCTGTGGTCTAGTTTGCCTCACCATATTTAAAAAACACCAATAATTAAAAAAAAAACCACATAATTTTTTATAGTAATAATGCATCATCCAGCCTCAATATAGCTTTGAGTAGAATTCTGCAGGGACTCAAATTGAGCAATTAATCACAGACCTTTCATATTTCTAATCTCTAGAATCCTGATACTTTCTATCTAATTTGCCCCACTCATTCGAAGCATAGTTTGTCCGTTCTCATAAATACCACAACCTGTGGCTCCTTTGCGTCACCACCCAGCAATATGTTCAATAGATCCTGGGCCAGAAGTGATTTCTGAAATTATGAACCATTTCTCATATTTATTTTTTATTATTTCTCATATTTATTATTCCATCTTCCTTTAAATAACTTTTCTTTACTTTTTATACCTTTGTTTGATTTTAAATTGCCACTACATATTCTTCTATTATTCATGTTTTAGAGAAATGTGACAACAGTTTGGAGTTATCTCAATTACCTCTTTTTAAATTTATTTTATAGTTTGTTGGTGTCCTTACCTCTCAAATGACAATATGTGCTCCTAAATGACCTGTAAAACTTCTTAAGCAATTGCCTTGTTTATTATATCATAGTAGCTTCCAGAAATACACATTTGCTTATAAGAAAAGGCATCAGTTACAAATGTGAAACTTTGAACAAATTGCAACAAAGTTAGTATTTTTACAAAGAAAAAACTCAGCTACTTTTACTAATTGATAAATCAATTATTTATCTACCTCTGTTTCTTGAAGAGAAGCAAGTTACAAAGTCTTTTTCTTTCTGCAATTGCTTGAATCTTAGCAGTGCTAGAAACCAAACTCACTAAAGCTTTCTCAGACAAGTGTGAAGCTTTTAGAACAATTTAATTTATAAACATATGATTTTTTTAAACTATGATAGAATGAAGTAGCTTGTTTTATGCTGAAATAATGTCTTAATGTTGAAATTCATAAATAGACAATGTGTCTGATGTATATGATCCCAGTGAAGAAAGAAAATAACACTACAGTATAATTTACACTAGGTTTTCATTACTACATTCCATAAACTTCACACTTCTTTGATTTAGTGTCTGCTAGAGAATCTTTAAGTTGTGTCTCTTTCTTCCTAGATTTTCATAACACTGTGTCTACCGTGAAGTTACTGTGACACAGACTTCAGACACATTTGTAAATACAGAATCTAAATAACTGCTCATTCCATGGCTTTTTGGCATGTGATTCCCTAAGCTGAAAATTTTAGTTCCATAGGTACTTCACAGTTTTAAGCATTTGTCCTCCCACAGATAGGCAACGGCTACAGCTTCTGTATAATAAAACAACTGGAGCTCATCTGCTTTTGCACATACCAGCTGTTATTGAAGGTTTAACATCTTCAGAGGCATAGTTAGTCTCCCACTCCCAGTTAATTTGGCATAACATCTGTTCTCTTATAAATGAAAAATTGTCTTTGTCTTATTCATGAAAAATTATCTGTCTCTTATTCCTTTCCCATCAGCCAAGCTTTTATTTGATGTCCTCTACTGTCTTCCCATCTTCTTTCTTTTCTTTATACCATTCTCCCATTGTGAATTTTACTAATTCAATTCCTCCAGTATTTTTTGCTGCTACATTTTTAATTATTTTTTTTTGTCTTTTCCTGTGGCATATTTTCTCTGCATACAGATGTGAGATCAGAGGTCTTCTTTGGTAGATTAGATATATTTGGATTTAAAGAATTCCTTTGGATGTTTATGACAATCTCATGTGCTAGAATGACTTGAGGTCACACCATATAATCATCGAGTATGACTGTAAGACAGTAGGGCATTAGAGAATGTTATGTTATGCTTATATGATATTCTTTATGTTACTTGCCTGGTTTTAAATGCAGCATCACACAGCTATTCATATAAACCTACCCTTAGGGCAGGAAACTACAACAAATGGCTTAAGACCCAAGAAAAAGGACAGGGAGGGCTCACTTACCACTTAGAGTTAATGGGCAAAAGAAAACAAAATCATATTTATTTTAAACAAGAATCATCAATTACAGACAGAGAGAGATACATGCAGTTCTTACATGCATCTTGCCAAGTCTAGCTGTTATCTCCTTTCCTTCCAGGGGAAACCCTTTTACAGTTCTTTTCCGTGTGGCAACATGGCACCTTCCTCCGCAGGGAACAAGTCTTCCATGAACTTCTCCAGATAGCCTGAGGGTCTTCTGTGGGCTGTGGGCCGTCCAAGCACTTAATCTAATGGCTTCAACTCCGGCGCTTTCCTCAGAATCATGGTCTCTTTCATGATCCGTTCCCTGCTTACATCTACTGCCCTCTGCTGTTTTGAAATCACACTTCACCACTGATCTCTCGGGTCTCCATAGGTCGATAGTTTCTCCTCTTACCATGCACTAAGAGAATAGCTGCTCATGCAAGTATTCCCCCTGCTCTGCCTGCCCATCAAGTTTGGCAACCACATGGAATCTCTTTTGTTCCCCAAACAAACAGGAACTTGTTCAGAAGGCTTCCCCCCACCCCCGACTGACTCCCTGCAGGCTAAAACCTTCTCACCTGTTACAGGTTAGACTGTATATTGGGATAGTTGCACTACTTTTCTTCTGTCAACAGTTTTTCAGTCATACTGACACCAATTGTAAAACTCCCAGCAACTTCAATAGGGACAAGTTTTCATTTTTATTAATCTACTTGAACTAAAACAGGTTAGGCAATACTTACGTGATCACTAAGCTAAGACCAGTTCAGGCTATAGTAAGCTTAGACAAGTCTTTAGAGTTTTGACAGTGAGGTCAGCAGAAAGTATGTGGCCTTTACAATCAATGGCAAAAGAAT
Organism: Upupa epops; assembly: GCA_013397515.1. Taxonomy (NCBI): domain Eukaryota; kingdom Metazoa; phylum Chordata; class Aves; order Bucerotiformes; family Upupidae; genus Upupa; species Upupa epops. Next base: position 65,054 of record VZRI01006996.1, read on the forward strand.
GTTTAGTAGTCCAAAGATTCCTAGTATAGGCTCTGGCCTGGAACTAGAAATAGGTTAGTGTTGGCTCTACATTTTACAGATCTGCTTCTTAACCTGAACTTCTTTTGAAAACTGAACTACATACACACAACAAAATTCTTCATGACTATTTCCAACAAGGTCTGGAAAAAACTATTATATGGACTACCTTTGAATACATTTCCTTTTGCACACATGACAGTTGGCCTTTTTGTTGTTTTTTTGGTACTAAGCAGTAGTAGTTTACCAGAATGGTCTGCAAATCTAGAAGTAGATAAAGTGCTGAGAGGAATTTATTTTGCTTTAGTAAAGTTTTGTGCTATTTTGTTATCCTCAGAAAGGATAAAACCCGACACAGTAGTTGTTTGGATTGGTCACTAGCAAGAAGATCTAGTTTTGCACATCACCCCATTTTGTTAAAACTAACACAATCCTCCCCAGTATTTACAAAATCTATTAACAAAAGCAATCATGACGTAAGAGCAGCTGAGAAGATTTCACTATTATATTTTAACCAATATTTTCAGAAGTCTGATATTAGGCCAATAAATTTAGGCAGCTTTTAAGTGATCTGATTTATAAAGGCACTTGAATGACCATCAGATATCAGTAGAGCTCACAGAATTTCAGCAGTGTTACTAAAATAGCAGGATTCAGCCACTGAGGTGCAACTCAGTTTAACTGCATTCCCTGCAACAAATACAAATGTTAAATTTTCCATGCTGTGTTTTGGAAATATTTGGGTGATTTTACCTTCAAGGATGCTAGTACCTGCCATTTTAATAATGTTCTTCATCCCTGTAATACTTTAAAGGGTTGGTTTGTTTTGCTGTGTTTGGGGTTTTTTTCCTACATGTCTGATAATCTTGTTGCTTGCTTCATTTTGGTAGCAAATATCATCTTGCCTTTCATTTACATGAAAAGTATCATTGCTGCAGAGAATTCTCAAGGCTGAGACACTCTATGTTCATTAAGGTTCCAAGTTCTTTTTTACAATTCCTTCATACTAATTATATCTATATACCACAGAAACCCTTTTTGGAATGTGTGTGTTCTTGATCAGATTCAAATGAAAAGTTGCCTTTCTCCATGGGCTGATTTCTTTTTCCTGGCTAATCAGTAACATGGCCTGAATACTAATTACAGGTTAGGGACTTAATGAATGAACTTCAAGAATATTAATTTAATGCTTGAACCACCAGCAAATAGAGTGAATGTTTTATTTGCTTCTTGATGTGTCCTTTTAGTGGCTTTAGATTTTAAGGTTTAAAATTAGAGCATGGTGATAATCTTCAATAAAAGTAAATTAGTAGAGACTTAGAAAAATAGAGAGGTGGATTAAGGGGAGTTGGAATGAAGGGAAAGTAGCTCTAATATAACAGAGAATTCAAAATTAATGATCTCACACATTTTAAATTGGTTTTATCTAAAACAGTAAAGTCTAATCCAAGAGAGTATGTATCACTTATCATTTTTCAGGTAAAATTTATTGTTTCAGTAGATTTGTCTTCATGCTTGTTGAACAGTCAATTTACACCTGCAGTCTTGGGGTCCAATGAAGGACTTAGGTTTTCTTCTGGAGTAGTTTATTGCCTGCATAGATGATAACAAGCTGGTGGTTTTGAAGACTTCCAGAAGGAAATTCTGTGTGTTCCTGTAGTTTGAGATTTAAAATCAGGTGAATCTATCTCTCTAGGTTATTCAAAAGTGTTCACTGGATTAAGGGCATTAACTAGCTATATTGTTAGTTGAGATAGTAAAATGCAGAGGTTTTTCTCAGCACCTAGGAAAAAAGATTCAATCCCCATACAGCTTCTTCTCCAATATGAATTTTCCTGCAACACCAAGTCTGTAAACATGGGCCTTTTCCTCAAAAGACAATTTACTGGCCTCCTTGCTTAAGCATTTTTGTTTCCTTATTAGAAACATTTCTGTTTGTTTATATTTATTTCCAAAGAAAAAACAGTGTTAGTCAGCAAACTGAAATATTTTGGTACAGCTAATTTTTCTTTCTGTTCTTTCCTTTGAACTTGGATAGAGAAGCTTCTTGCACTTTTTTTTGTTTGTTTCTATGAATAATCTTTAAGAGCTGGGACAGAAAACGTCTTTGGTTTTATGGGGATTGTTGAAAAATGAAAGATGAGAAAATCTAGCCTATCAGGACTTGACTACAAACAGCTCTCTTACTTGAGCAGACACCAACACAATTAACTGCTACAGCTTAGATAAAAATAGGAAAGGAAATACGTTTATGACTATAAAACTCAAATATATTCATTGGCTAATAGGAGTTAACATAGACTGGAATTTCAGTTCTTTACACAGAAAATTCATTTCCACATGCTTCAATTAATAAATGCTTATCAAGCTTTGTTGTTGAAGAATAAGAAGGATTTTTATTTTAATGGCTTTACTTTTAAATTTCATTCCATGGGCAGAATCAATACAAGAATAGAACTCATAATGCTATCAATAGTTGTAAGACTATGAAAATGTAAACATGCCTACAGCTATAGCTTTGCAGTCCCAGTGTAGAGTTCTACTCTTATTTGGATTAACTAATGCCCATTGAGCTATACTTCAAGTTTTCCATAAATGCTGTCTTCAATACAATTGTCCCATCCCTTTGCCATTTAAACTATCAAAGTCTATCAAAATCACACAAAAGATGTCTGTGAACTATCTTTGACGTAAGCAAATCAGGTAACTATTGACAGATAAATTGCTGTCCTTCAACTCAAATAAATAGATTTATAGTAATTACTGCATATGGACAATAAGACACTTGAAACACAACTATGACACAATTTATTACTATATCCATCTGTATATAATCTGTCCCAGTGTCTTCAGAAAGCACATACATCTGCTTCTTCAAAGGTGGTGCAGAATTTTTTCTCCTTAAGTTTTTTTCATTTTTCAGTATCCTCACTATAATATCCATGATCAATGGATCCTCCAAAACTGTTATTACACAAAATTGAAAGTAACTTTCTTTACTATTGATAAATTTGGAACTCTATTCATGGTTATCAAAGTAAGCAGAGTGAAAATATAGGCTAAGTTAATAAATCACGTTGATTTTGATAAGCTCTATGACTTCAAGCATCCACAGATCCTTACACAAAACGGCTGTGAAAAGTCTAAGCATAAAACTATCAGTGTTTACAAGATTTTTATTATACAAACCTAATGCCTCACAGGGTTGTAATGCACTGCAAAATAGTCTTTGCTGTTCCTTATGAACACAAAGCACATCTTCCTAAAGGGACTTTACTTCCTACAAGCTATCACTGCAATCAAAACTAGTGATCCATTTTATTACATTACTGCTTCCTGAAGAAATATGTTTTTATTGTAATATTTCATAAAGATTTCCCACTGGCAATGTAAAATGTAAGTATCTAATAAAATTTAGTAGTAAGTTCTTGCAAACCTGATTAAAAACACAAGTAGTAGTTTAGTGAATACAGTTTCTATTTTTAAACTTAACAATAAAATGTAGTATCTTCGAGCTCAACTGCAGAAAACAGATTCTACCATCTTGATTTTGCCTTGTACATCTCTTGCTTTCTTACTGAAAAGTTAACAAAAACCCTTGAAAGTCTTCTATGGTCCAAAATAAGTTTTATATCTCCTGTACTGAATATATACACTACATATATATTAGTAAACACAATACTAATGCAATAATACGTTCATGCATAATTAATTGCATTAGAAAATTTGGAGATGAAAACAGACAAAACTTCCCAAATGTTTATGTTTAAGAACAAAAAATAGTATGAATATCCACAAAGGTTTTTGTAGCCTACTAAGTTTTATTTCCCTATGTAGAATCTACTCTCAATATAAATAAAAGATTACTCCAGAGGACAATTATGAACAAGAAACCAATTTAGAGCAATTTATATTATGAATACATTAGCAAATAGCAAAACTATTTGCTCTTACGTGTGCAAGTAGACTTGTGCAGGAAAAACAGTGGTGCCAAGGACCTAATGTTCACAGTATGTGCATTTATGAGCTTTTTATTTCACAGTATCTCTAGTCTGGCCTTGTAAGCTGATTGTGTGTTAGTACTCGGAGGGCATTAAGCATAATTCTGTCATTCATCTTTTATTTTAGTTTATTTTAGATTAATCTGGAATACATCCAACCTGCATGCTCTGAGAGTGCTCCACAAAGTGTTACAAGAAGGCCAATTAGGACATTCATTTCAGAAGTAAATGTTTAATTCTCCCTAAAACATTGATGTAGATGCACTTGGAATTTGTTAAAAGTGTACTTTGCGTTAAATAGCTAAGGCAACAATTTATAATCATAGAATCACTAAGGTTGAAAGAGACCTCCAAGATCAAGTCCAACCATCAACCCAACACCAACATGCCCACTAAACCATGTTTCCAAATGCACATTGTTTGAAAACCTCCAGGAATGCTGACTCCACCATTTCCCTGGTCACCTGGTTTCGATACTTGACCACTCTTTCAGTGAAGAAATTTTTCCTAATGTCCAAACTAAATGTCCCCTGGCACAACTTGTGGCCGTTTCCTCCCACTGGTGACTTGGGAGAAGAGATCAACTCACACTTCTCTACAACCTCCTTTCAGGTAGTTATAAAGGGTGATAAGGTCTCTCCTTAGCCACCTTTTCTCCAGGCTAAACAACCCCCTTTATTAACAACCTCTTGTATTGAGATGCCCAAAACTCTACACAGTATTTCAGGTGAGGCCTCACTAGTGTTGAGTATAGGGGGAAACATCATATGTAGGAGAAGGTGTTTTTCGGTTTATGCTTTCATATCTCATTATCATTAGCTGATTTGATAGAATTTCCCTGAGTTGAGTCTGTTTTGCCTGTGACAGTAATTCATAGTGATCTTTCCCTGTTCTCACTGTCCTAATCTTGACCCAGGAGCCTGTCCTTACATTTCTTCTCACCTGTCCAGCTAAGTGAGGGAATGATAGAGAGACTGGTAGGCACCTGGCACCCAGACAAGGTCAACCCACTACAGAAGAAGTGACCTATACAAAATAAAATAGGTTTGGCTTTTGTGGGCATTTTAGGTTTTGTGGGGGTCTTGTTGTTGTTTTTAAAGGGAGATAATTTATTCATAACTTGAAAGAACTTTTTTAAAGGGAAGAGCATTTAACCTGCATGACAATCTGGAATCTGTTCTTAAACACAAACCTGTTCCAATTGGCTCTGGTCACTGACTGTCCCAGCTATCCTCCTTAGGATAATTGGGCAATTAGCCTTTTTCTCTCCAACTAATTACCAGTTCAGCCTACCTGGCTACTTCTCAAAAAAACCCAGACAACCACGAGTAGAAAAAAATAGGAAAATATAGCCTTCCAAGAACATCAGCTATTTACACACCATTTACAGGGTTTACCTCTCACAGCATTTCTGTATAGAAGACATAGGCCAGAGCACTTGACCAGAGGACTGTACTACACTGTTAACAACAACTGCCTTATTAGATGTTAACTTTCTGCCCTATGAAAATACTTTACTTAGGATCATTTCCTTTTAAAACACAGAGAACGTAGCTCACCATTATAGGTGGACTTTTGGAATACCACATTTGTAATGGTTTAGCAAGAGGGTCTTAATCAGTTTGGGTTGGTGCCTGTGATTCTAGCACAACAACCAGCTCTCACCAAGAGTTCAACAGGCAATGAAGCAACTTTGCTAAAAAGACAACAGTTTATTGAACCCATCAGCAAGAAGAAAAGGAAAAATCCCAAATAAGTAAAAGAATCCAAAAGGTAAAACAGAAACTGCATCACAGTGCCTTTACACACACTCTGAGAGAAATGGGAGACAGCTAACACATCGGGTTTTGCCCTTAGATGAGAGCTCTGGGACAAGAGAGTGTACACAAACACTCATAACCACAAAAACCACCACACACGCACACACACACACTCGCACCCCACTTTCCAGAAAAGAGATGGGGGTGCGGGGTGGCAGGAATACTGCACAAAATCTACATTTAGTGCTTACAGAGAAGTTCCTTTTCCTGGTCCTCATGCAGACATCAGCACTCTGTGATGTCTCCGGCATACTTCTAGCTCCCATGCGCTTGGAGCTCTTCTTTGAGGTTATAGCAGCATCAAATGTGAAGGATACAGCAGGGTTCCAGAGTCTCTCTGTTTGCCAAAGGCTTAGGAGATCAGTATTTGCGATCTCTCTTTCTCTCTCTTAGTAGAGGCTTCTCTCAGTCTCTCTCAGTGGCAGAGTATACAGGATCTTTGCCAGCCCGGTGGAGACAAGGCAACATGGCCCTAGTCACCTGTTATGAGAATAGGCTTTACGGGGTCTTGTGCAAGGGCTTTCTACAGGCCTTATGCAGAGCCTTTCTTTCTTCTCCCCTGTGGTCAGGCACCAAGGGAGGTAGAGGGTTAAGAGCTCACCATTTTCCACAGCAGGTAGAAAGAAATAACAACTAGGTTGGCTAACCTTTGTTATTCCTTCAGAAAAAAAAATAGTTTATCCAAGTTTTTCTTCCCAAATTTACTACATGAATCCTCTATGGTATGTGTACCTGTACTCTACATATGCCATGGAGAAATAAGTCAATTGAACTGGAAGATTTCTGAACAAAAGGATCTTTTGCTTGGCTTTTCTTTCTTTAAATGCTGAACTTTGGATCTTCAGAATGTTCCACTCCCACAGAGTAAGGCAGGTTGCATGCTTCAACAAGTATGAGAGAGAAGTAAAGCTGTCACAGAGACCACTGTAGAATTCACCAAGAGGCTAATGACAGAGTGCAGTAACCCTTGTGCTCCTTGAGGAGTGCATTGCAGAAACTGATGAGCTTTTCTATAAATTTTATCAACTGCTGAGGTGAGAGTGAATAGGTCAGCTTTTCTAATGTTCTTCATGCTGTTTTGCCACTGAGATTGCATTCAATTACGTGGTTTGCTCATTGTAAGCCAGTGGGCTAAAGCATGGGTGAGAATGTGGTTTGTAATAGTACTTGGATCAATGATTGCCATTTAGAAACTGGGCAGATCGGGTTAAAAGTTGTTACAAAGTGTGTCTCTGAAGAAAACGTGTATTTGCTCTTTTCCCTCTAATATCAGAATAGTGGATATTTTTGTTGACTGGGCTTTAGTTTTTCAGTTTGCTGCTTTTTTTTTGTAGTGATGCAATAGAAGTGGAGCTGAATAATAATATATAGTACCTCTGTGTAGCATAGATATAATTAATAACTTGATTATGGAGCTGTATAATTGGAACAACTAACCTTCTTGAAGTTGACAAAATAGACTGCATGTAAAAATTCTTTGGTTTCTGTCATGATGGTTAAGTGTAGCATTTTCTTAGTCAAGATAGATGCTCTGCTCCAAGATGTCACTTATACTCTCATCAAATTGCCATGTTAGTAGCATATTATCTAACTATATATTTTTATGCAGGCTTATTAATGGCAGATGATTTATCTGCAGAATACTGCTGTATAGAACCTGGAGTCTGACTCTTGATAACTTGAAATGTTTTTTCACTGTCTGCCAGTGAGTCATGGAGGATAGCATTAATAGACTGATCTTCCATTCAAATTTTCCACAGGTAGTAGTATAGGTCCTGCCTGAGCCAGAGGTTGTTCAAATCTTGCTTAGTTATTACATACTTACTAATTTACCTAATTTGTTTTTGAAGCTGTTTCAGTCATCATAGAATCCCCTTGCAAGGAAGTCCACAATTAAATTATGTATTGCATGAAGTACTGCTGCATGTTTGCATTGAATTAGCTACCTGAGAATTGTGTTGTGCAGCAAGAAATCAACTGCATGTGAAACATCTGTGATTATTTACTATTTGACACTTTAGCCTTCCTCCTGTTTTGCAAGCTGAAAAGAGCTCTACAGTTCTCACAGTAGCTGTGATCGTGAGCACTATATTCCCCCGTGTTATCTCTTTGTCATATCTTCATACAGACCACATCCAATGTTAAAGAAAGGGGTGTACCATGCATTTACACAGAGGCAGCATGTTGTCCATTTCTCTTTTGTTTTAGTAACTTCTCATATTCTGTCTGCCGTTTTGATTGTCATGCAACACTAGGCTAACATTCTCAATAGATCTGCAACAGAACTGAGAGCATATCTTTATGTAGATAGAATACATTTATTCAAGTACATTTTTTAATAAAAACCTCTTAATATCATAAGATACTTAGGAAAATCTTCTGTCCACTTTAGATTTGACTATGCTGAGTAAGATCAATGATTGTTCACCCCTTCTTCCAAGTCATTTATTGACATAATGAACTGTCCAGGCTCTGCTGCAAATTCCCCAAGTCCTCATAGCTAGTTGCTGGCACAGTGTTGCATTCTCTTTGTTTCTCTTATAACAAGGGAGCTATATCTAGTGATCAGAATCTGTGATAGAAAATCTTGTTTATTATTCACACAAATCCTTATCATTTACTGCTGTAAATATATAGAATCAGGTACACTCAGATATGCTGACAGTAACCTGAACTTCTAAATTCTCTCAAAGTGCAGGGAAACAAGATTAGTAATAATTGTACATAATTATATTTTGATGTTACATGTTGTCAATATCATGGATATCATAAGATTATTGTATACCTCTCAGAAGATTCTCTGTTACGACAAGCAAATATAAAATGTCTTGATTTATTGAAAATCGTTTGAAAAGCTACCTTGATATTTTTCTGGGTTAATTATTTTAATACCAATCTTTTGATTTAGATTCATTTATTTCCTGGTCAGGCGTCTGAATGCAAGATCGATCATGAGCCATCATTCCATCATTGCAACTCTCTGTGTAATAATTCATGTCTAAATGTTCTACCCAAAGCACAGTGACAAGAGTCAGACAATCTCTCCATATCTCTTCATAATTATTTGTGCAATTTCATCTTCCTTCCAGATATTCTTCAGTAAAATTCTCAAATGTTTATTTTTTTAAATCAGTGGCAGTACTATGAAAATACAGAACTATTGCAGCCAATCAAAATGCCATTGCAATCAAAATTAGCTGTTCCTAGATTTTGGTAAATGCAAATGTCTGCATTTTGGCTACTGTCCCAGTAACAAGTGAGGTAGGTATATATCAGTTCCCACTCTGTTTTGGGAAAGTTGTCAACATCTTCATGATACTCAGCAGTTAAATTTAAAGTACATTTCTTTTATGGAAATGTTGCAGTAAACTGCATCAGCTACTCTCTGTTTTCTTTTTAGTTGTTTGAAACAAGGCATTAGCTCATAAATTCCTGAACTTAAAATCAGTTTTAAAGTAATGAATTCTTTAATTACCTAAGTTGTTCCAATACCTATTTTAGAGTCATGATACCCCAACAGGAGTTGTACTTTCTTGACAATTAATGTATAAAAATGTTCTGCAATTTCAAAGTAGCACAGAAAGTTATACACATTTTCCAGTAAAATGTGTATTTACCTGTAAAATTAGGACCTACTTCACTTGAACCAGTGGAGCTAGATTACATTGCTATACTATCTTCTATAAACTCATAAAGAATGAAGACTTCCATTTTGTAATGCCTCAAATTTCAGTTTAGGCTGAAGTATTGCAACCCCATTAGTCATAATGGGATGGTCCAAGTGTTGTAGCAGAATTTCTTCAGCATATCAGCAGTCTATTAAGGATAAATTCTTTTTAAATGCTGATATTTTTGTGCATTCTTCCCATTAGAAGAATGTGTAATGTTGCTTACCTCCTTCAAAGTTAATTCTCCCCCTCCAGTGAGACCCCACCTGGAGTCCTGTGTCCAGTCCTGGAGCCCTTATTACAAGAAGGATGTGGACATGCTGGAGTGAGTCTAGAGGAGAGCCACAGGGATGATCAGAGGGCTGGAGCACCTCTCCTATGAGGCCAGACTGAGAGAGTTGGGGCTGTTCAGGCTGAAGAAGAGGAGGCTCTGAGGAGACCTTATTCTGGCCTCCAGTATCTGAAGGGGGCTACAGAAAAGCTGGAGAGGGGTTTTTTAGGATCTCAGGTAGTGAAAGGACTAGGAGGAATGGAGCAAAGCTGGAGATGAGTAGATTTAGGCTTGACGTGAGGAGGAAGTTCTTCACTGTGAGAGTGGTGAGAACCTGGAATGGGTTGCTCAGGGAGGTGGTTGGGGCCCTGTCCCTGGAGGTGTTTAAGGCCAGGCTGGATGAGGCTCTGGCCAGCCCGATCTAGGGTGGGGTGTCCCTGCCTATGGCAGGAGTGGTTGGAACTGGACGATCCTGTGGTCCCTTCCAACCCTCACCGATTCTATAACTTCTTCCCAAGGAGGGAGATGGGTTGCTGTAGGGGGGCTGCCTGGGTGTTTTGTGGAGTCTCCTTCTCTGAAGACATTTTAAACCCTCCTGGTCCTGGTCAGGATGTCCTGCTGTGGCAGGGGGATTGGACTAGAAGATCTTTCAAGGTCCCTTCTGATCCCTGATGATTCTATGATTGTAATTCTTTATCATCTTTTACAGTTATAGAAGTGCATCATATCTTTGCAAATATGAATCCATTTCCCTTACAGTCATGCAGCACCCATCTCCTCCGGTGAGTTTTTCTGGCAGAATTCCAAACTGCAACATTCCCTTTTTCAAAAGGAAATTCAGATGAGGAAGATGAATACAGGTTATGTGGCAAACTGAAACAGAGATGTCTAAAACTGATCCGTTGCTCAAAGTATGGTTTGTGCTCCCTTTTCTCTGCTTTGATATTCTTATCATCCTTTCATTAGCACAGAACAAAATGTGTTGTTTCCTTTAGGGTACTTTGATTATAGGAGAAATCAAGCATGAAAAAGGCTGTTGCAATCTGATAAAATTCTTGTTAAACTAAGGGGTTATTTATACCATGTGCCATTATCTCTTGGCACTTGAACTTTCTCATCCTGAAACCACTTCCTGGCAGCAATGCTTAAACTACTAAGATGATTGTACCAAAAAAGATTGATATATAAATCAGTAAAAATCACTGGAAGATAGATAACACCTTTTTCTCTTAGTCTACTCCCAACTTTGTTGTGTTTGTCTTACACAATCCAATTAAAAAAAATATCATGCAAAGTAGAAAGAAAATGACACCACCTATAAATGGCATTTCAGAAAAGCTTCTTAGAAAGAACAAGGACCAAGTACTTATAGCTGTAATATAGCATTTACAATTAGAATTGCTGAACAGAATTATTTCATACTTCTTCGAAAAATAAATAGGTGTTTATTTCTGTGCTACTGTTGCAGCTGCTTTAAAAACACAGTGATAATGGATTATTGTTTTGAATTTGGAGCCAAAAACTGCAAAAGAAAACAAGATCCTATTTCATGTTCTCACAAGGTGCTGATTGCTTTTGCCATAATCCACCATCTGTTCCCAAAGTCCTAACCCAATAAAATAATATGTTATTCAAAGATGTTGAATTTGTCCATGTATTTTATACTTTACGCTCAAAAAGACTTCTTACCAGCATTTTTGGTGTGTCAGGAGGAAAACAACAGCTTGAGTCAAAGGTAAAAGGCAGAATGTTTTATTATGAGTGGCAAGCTTTGCCAAAATTATAAGCGGCTGATAGCTAAGATAGGAGAGATTTTAATGAGAAGCATTACATGACCTTAACATAAATGTCACTATCACTTAGTTGCTAGAAGGATTGTTGAAGCAAAAGTGAATTGTCAGAATTCATTTCAGTCTGAAAACTAATTTCAAGTAGAACTTGAGATTCTTTTCAGATCACATTCCATGAACAGTTAATCTCAAGTAGTAGGACCTAATTCTCCTCTCATTTACTTCAGTTTTCATCTCTGCGATTTAACTAGTTCCATGCCAAATCCCTCTAGTTTAACATAGCAGCAACAGAAAGGAAACTTGAACTCCAAACTGAGACCAAGTCTGTAGATGCTAAGCATGAATGTGTAGCATTTGTGAACAGTTTTGTGTTTGCATATATTATGTTCATTCATGTTTTTGGGATTTTTTCGAAGAGTTCCTCTGAAAAGGTAAGTGGGGTTTTTTTATTACTATTAATATTTATTAACATTTTGTAGACATTAGAAGAGCAGAAGTTTTAATAAATTATTCAGAATGACCCTTTCTCATTCTATTTTTTACATTCCCCAACATGTTCTGTGAGCAGAATGATGCAGAATCACAGAATCTCTTTCGTTGGAAAGGCCTTTAATATCATCAACTGCAACATTAAACACAGCACTACCAAGTCAAATCATGTTCCTAAACATTACATCTGCATGTCCTTTAAATATCTCCAGGGATGAAAACTCCATCACTGCCCTAGATAGACTATTCTTATGTTGAATGACCCTTTCAGTGAAAAAGTTCTTCCTATATCCAATATCAACTTCCCCTGGAGCAATTTATGGACATTTCCACCAGTCCTATCTTGCTGCTAGGGAGAAGAGACAGACCCCATCCTCACTGCAACCTCCTTTCAAGCAGTTGTAGAGAGGTCTACCTTCAGATTACTGCCTCATTTTCTCTGGGCTAAACTTTCCCAGTTCCCCTAGCTGCTCCTCAAAGAACTTGTGCTCTCGACCCTTCACCAGCCTGGTTGTTCTTCTCTGGACACACCCAACATTTCAGTGCCCTTCTTGTAGTGAGAGACCCAGAACTGAATGCAGTATTATGAGTGTGACCTCACCAGTGCCAAGTACTGGGGGATAACTGCCTCCCTACTCCTGCTGGCCACACTAATCCTGATACAAGCCAGGATGATATTGGCCTTCTTGGCCACCAGGGCACTCTGCTGGCTCACATTTAGCTGCTTATTAACCAATACACACAGGCCCTTTTCCAATGTGCAATTTTCCAAGAACACATTCCCAAGCCTATAGAACTGCATAGGGTTCTTATGACCCAAGGGAAGGAGGACACATTTGGCCTTGTTGAAGCTCATACAATTAACATTGGCCCATCGATCTCTCATTTGTTTAATTCCCTCTCATTTATGAGAGAGGTAGTTTTCATCATTTCTTGAGGAAAGAGTACATAGAAAACATTGGCACAGCCCACTGGAATCTTATACAACTCTATAACTTCATAAACAGTTTTAATAATAAAGGCTATTACTTAGAGCAAGGGATACTATTGGATGACACTTGGACTGAAGGTCAACAGTGATTTGTCACTCAAGAAAGCAATGTGCATGTAAGCCAAAACTATCAAGGAAAGCAATATAAGTTCTGCTGCAGCTCCCACACTCAATGGTAAATAAGTTATGGTGCAACATTGTCTTTATGGAAAGAACAGACATTTTTCTTAGTCCAAAAGAACTTCACAAGCCATCTGAGAGGGAGAATAATGCTAATGGTGAATTCAAAGCAGAGTCACTGCATGAACTGTGTTTGAACAACAGTAGGCATTCACATGACTGATGTTCCACTAAGAAAGGTGTGTAGCAGATAGCAAAAGTACAGCATTTACACACAATATCCACCCAGAGTAAAAATGCCAACATTTGTCAACAATGGTGAGAAAACTTCCCAGAAGTAAGGATAGAGTCATCTTAAGTAAGCAGATCCTTTGATCTGTGATCAGATATCTGTGATTCTGTGATTAGAACACTTCCAGGTGCACAAAGGCTGACATGCTATCTGGTATCACCATTAAATGAGAAACTAAAGAGGTTTGCCTTGGCCTATGTCATGATCTACTATCTAATAAAAGAATTCATATTTTTATGTCCTTAAAAATCGTCACCCTGTAATACTGTTTTCTACTCAAGATGATATGTATAAGGGAAAGCATTGCATAAACAAACACTTCTGGATTCAGCTATGAAGCTGTGAGGCAAGCACAGAATTAAGTTTTATTCTAAGACTGAGAAACATGAAAGATGACTAAAGAAAAATGTATGCACGTGCAAGCAATAGTAGAATAGTAGCTTCGTCACTATACTCAGGCTGAAATATGATTAGCACAACAAAATCATCTGCTGTGTCTCAATCTGTCATGCTAGAGGCTTGTCTTCCTCCAAGAGATGTACCCAGTGATGGCATAATCAGCAAATTTTCCTGTAGTAGCCAATGTGTTTTCTGAATTGAGTGTATAAAGGTTGAAACAATCCTAAGATTGTTTAATATCAGTGAATAACCAAGTGTCAGGCTCATATTTGACAAGCATTCAGAAGGTCAGGCATAGTGTCTCATCTCAGCTTTGTTAGTGTTAAATAATCACAGTATGTCAGTACAACCTAATGCCATGAACACCTCATGACACCAGCATTGCTTTAATTCATTCAAGGAATATAAAACTACAACTTTCCAACATCTTTGTATGTCTAATTACTGATTCTATTTTCAGAGAAGGCCAAGTATCGAGGTCATTTTGAGAGTATTGCTATGAACCATGGGAAGCTCATCTCCTGAAAACACGGTACTTCAAAAGACATCGTTCTGATAGCCAGTCACATCATGACATGTTAAAAAAAATTGAGTTTCCTCTGTTTGCATTTTACTGCTGCTTTATCTCTGTCACTTCTAAGACATTACTCTCCAGAGAGCTGCAGGTTCATAGAGGTAAGACTAAGTAAGACATTTAAAGTGTGGCAAGAACAAGTACAGGTTGGTTCAGATTTATTATGGTGCAGTTCTTATAAATGGTGTCTGCCCAAGTGATTTCCTTGCAAAGAAGCATCCCCAAACTTCAGTTCTCGGAAGCCCGTTAGAGGTAATATAGTTATCCTTAAAGCCTCCCTTTTCAGGACAAGAAGAGTGATTATTTGGAACAGTGAAAGAAAAATTATGACAGACAACCTGAGGCAAAGATATATTCTGAGCTCTAAGTATAGCTTAGCCATACCAATCCTCATGCCTAGTCATGAGGTGTCTCTTCCTTCCCTGAGATAATATGTTGTAAACTATTCAGCAGGAATCCAAAGGAATTGAATGACTGTTCAACCAGTGCCTTATGACCTTGCATTTGCATTGCCTGTTCCACTTCATTCACTCAGAAGTGAAACCACACTCAGCACTGACTTCTAAACCTCTCTGTGTCTTGCAGTGATGTATTTTCCTCTAAATTTCAGTTCATCTCTTCAAAACTGGGACACATGTGTTAATATCTAGAGTAAAAGCTTCCTTTTCAAGCACATAAGCATATTGGCTTGCCCTGTTCCAGAAGATGTTTCACTTCATCAAACTGACATGGTGAAAGCTAAAGACACATTTCACAAAAGGTGCAAAAGGAATTTTTGCATAAACACTAAAAAAGTTACCTCTACCTCTCAGTTCTTCTGTCTGTCTCAGTCCTTTCACTACTGTTTAGTGCCAAGCAGCTGTCTCTGGCATCAAGAAGCACAGTGTAGTAGCTAAATAAATATTTTAAAAGTTGAAGAGAAAGAGAGAAAGTTGCCTTTGCTTAATCAGAAAACACAATGTCATGAGCAGCTGGCCAAAACAGAAATGGCTTATTGCTAACTGCTGTGCTTTAGCATGTAATATCGTCCATACACAAAACCATATTCAGTGACAAAGGCAGGGTTCCAGTTCCAAATGCTTCTATAAATCAACTAAATCCCACAAATTGCTGGAATGTAAATGGGGAAGCTGACATGAATTACTGTCTAACAGGGATATAGAATCCTTAAATGAACTGTACACTCACATTTTTAATGGAAGAAAGCTGAAGCCAGGCATAATAAAAATAATTGAAATGAGGCTTTGAATACATTAATCCAGATGAGAAGTGCTTTAAAGAACAAGCGAAGCAGAAAAATAGCCAGAACGTATATGGCATTTACTTGCAGATATCATTTCCTTCTGATATTATCAGTTACCATTAGTAAAATGTGAAAAAATAGAAGAAAAAAACCCCTTGTAAATTACTTTTTATTACATAGAAATTAACAAAAAAACATGGAAGTACTGCCTTGTATCAGTGACTGGTGGCAATTGCATTGTGTCTCAGGCTGAATCACCACTTAGAGAAATAGGTGAGGGAAAGAAATGAAAGAACCGAATGACAAAGGGGACACTGGCAACCACTTGTCTGCCTGGAACATAACTACAAGATGCCTATCTGTAATAAACTAAAAGAAAATTGTAAAAAAATAGTCTGTTCTTCTGGTCACAAAAAGGAATAGTGAGGATTTTCTTAGATCAGATTCTATAGTGTTGAGAGATTCTTTACAGACCACTCCTGCGTACAGCAGTAAAGCCACTTTTGACCACAAAGAAAAGAGAATTGCTTCCATTCAAGAACAGAAAGATCATCTAATGAGCCAGTAATTGTTGCTGAAAATTGCCAGAGTGGTTGGATTTCAGTTTAAATACCTGCTGTTATAGGTTGACATCTTGTTGCTTGTGATAAAAACTGCAAAACTGTGTTTTGTGTGAACAGAGAGGGGTTGCTGGGCAGGTGGAGGGGTTTGGAGTTTTGGTTTTGGATTCCCACTCCGCTCTTTCTTCCTATGAACTTTGTCTTCCATCTATGCAGACAGGCTGAGGGAGCTGGGGTTGTTCAGCCTGGAGAAGACAAGGCTCTAGTGAGACCTGATAGTGACCTTTCACTACCTGAAGGGGACCTACAAGAAGGCTGGAGAGGGACTGTTTGCAAAGGCCTACAGTGATAGGATGAGAGGCAATGGTTTCAAATTAGAGAAGGGTAGATTTAAGCTGGATGTTGGGAAGAAGTTCCTTAATGTGAGGGTGATTGAACACTGGAACATACCGCCCAGGGTGGTAGCTAAGGCCCTAATTCTGGAGATATTCAAAAGTGAGGCTCTAGAAGGCTCTGAGCAACCTGATCAAGTTAAGGGTGTCCCTGCTCATTTGCAAATGGAGTACTGGTGTGGGAGTACATGACAGAGAGCTTGACTTTAAAACCCACACTAACGGACATAAGGATTTGTTTTGTGGGCACCATGGTTCCATGGAAGAAGGAATAGTTGGAAAATTTTTTTAGGGCTTGGACACTGAAGTTTTGTTTCAGTTGTATGAGACCATGGTGATTAATCTTTGTATGTCTTTCTGTGTAGGTCTTTTTATGTGGGCTTTTTTTTTTTTTGGGGTGGGAGGGTGAGGGAGTAAATTAAATACCTCTTTGACTTTTTTTCCCCAATTGAGTTAGTTCAGGAGTTTGCCTGCAATTCATAGGTGGGTTTGTTTTTTTTCAGACCCTCACAATACTGTTTTTATTTCTGCCTGTTAGCAACTTAGCTAAAACAATTGATTGATATTATCATTTGGGTGTTTAAACCCTGACACCTACATTCAAAACCCGTCTTTTAGACATTCAGACATACTATAGATCCAGCCATACTTGTTTTCTATAGTCCAAGTCTTATTTTGAGGCAATTCAGTTCTTTGCAGGCTCAGTGAAGAAGCTCTTGAGAATAGGAAAAAGACACAATAAATAATGCTCAGAAGGGGCTTGTGTGTATTTATGTATATACATGTTTCTTCTTCTTTAATTTGCCCTGACCAGAAGACATTGTTAAAGGCAAGATTCCCCTTCTAAATTAATACATTTCATCTATAATTTTGGTTCTATAAATAGCTCAACCCTCAGCTGCTCTTACTTTCTGTTCTTAGAATAGCTGGTAGCAGCATTATGTGAAAATCAGAATGTCAATATGTGTATTTCTTAGGAGCATTCAAGCCAGGCACATGATTTCTAATTTAAGGCCAGCATGCTCTTAAAATAGAAACATCCTCCAGCCCTGCCAGATCTGAATAAGTGAATTGTTCAATTCACTTGTTTCTAGGCTGACCTGAGCAAGTTACATATTTTAAGAATGGCAAAAAAGGAAAAGAACCTGTAAAAATTCTCTAATCCTACCCACTTCCCTCATGATTGTATTGTATTTTAGGTTTCTAGAATTTAAAACTAGAGTTTTATTGAATGTGCACTATAATAGTTTGCAAATATTGTGTACATATAATAATATCACATATTGTTTTGGTTGGAAGAGACCTTTAAGATCATTGAGTCTAATGATTGACCGAACATTAACATCACCCCTAAATCATGTCCCTTGGCACTAGTTCTATATGTCTTATAAATGCCTCCAGGAATGGTAACTCCACAACCTCCTTGGGCAGCAAGTTCCACTGTCTGGTAACAGTTGTGCTGAAGTAATTCTATCTAACTCATGTTGTATTTTCAGGAGTCATACGAAAAATTGAAATCCTCCACAAGAACAAGGCCTAGCAACTGTGCTGAGACTTTACTCAGCTGCCTACAGAACATTTCATCTATATGTTCATCTTTGTTGGGTAGTCTATATCGAACTCCCATGAAGTCTGACTTGGTCTTCTTCCTTAGTCTTACCTGTAAACATTCAACCCTATCATTACTACTGTCATTGCCAGCAGAAACTTTAACCTTAGAGTACAAACCACGAGGTCAAGATATCTGCTGTTACCTTGATAATGTGGGAATAAAAACTAGTAACTGAAAGGAAATTAATCCAGGGAAATGTAGAGGGTTAGGAGCTAAAAACGCTAGTCTGCATTATTAATCAGTTGGGAAAGGAAGCAAGTGGGTTAGCTGCTGCACCTAGAAGCAAATAAAGTGAAGCTGTTGCTCTTTGTATTACAGGAGCAATAAAGAAAAAAACCCCAGCTTTTTATCACATTATTAGAACACAACTGTGTAATATTTCAGAAGAATCAGTGCTAGAGCATAAGAGGTGAAGTTTAAAGGGACGTGTGATTTCTTCCACTTAACCAACTAGAAAAACGTTAGATAAAGGATTTGACGCAGAGGGATCTTTGCTAAAAGGTCTGCAAGTCCAAAAGCAATCTGCTTTTCTCTGCTCTATCATCTGTTACAATGAAAGATGCTACCTTTCCTTACAGGCTTCATCTTTTAGTGTTCTTGTCTTCAGCATCGGTATGTTTGAGAATTTTCTTTCAAAGCCATCAGTTCTTTGCAACACATCTTAAACAACAATAAAAAAATACGCTACAAGAAATATATCCAAAGATTTTTTTTTAAGTAGATGTCACTGAGTGACAGATATTCAAGAAGCCCCTTTCTTTTATTTAATGCCCAATGTGATCTATCCTCCAGAACTGAAATCATTACGTGTTTAGGATATGTTTTTTAAATCAAGGATTTTCAGAAATCTTCAGACAGTTCATTTCAAAGTACAACCCTTAGGGTCGATGTTTTATCATTGGCTGTGTGTGCTATAATTTGGTATCCATAACTATAAGTTGTGAAGCAATGCTGGGTAGAGGGAAAGAAGGTAAAATATTAATCATCAGCAACTCCGGTTAATAACAATTTTTTTCAGTTTATATGTATGCATCTGGCCAACAGTTTTAAAGCTAAGGGCCATCTAGTTTCCTCAGAGTATTATCTTAGTCAATATCTACATGTTTTTCTCAATTATCAGTTGAATTATATTTTAGAAAATTAACATTTTAAGATTTTTCAGCTGTATCTCCACCTGAGCTAGACATTTTTGTGTACATTGAAACATTAGTTGAAAGGTCTGCTGAAGTGTTCTGAGTTGTTTTCGCAAATTTACTGTTTTGAAAAGGAACTGAAAACCAAAAATGCCAGTGGAAGCCTTTTGGTACTTCCACTCTGGCAACTACTGCCATAAGTAAAGGCAGATACATTTGTTTCTGCCTTCAGATACTGCTTGGAGATCTTTCTCTGGTTTTGCTCACATATTTGTAGATCTTTAGCTAAGTCATTACTCTGAGTTTCCACAGTGACAACTGAAATATGTATTAACACCACATCTCACAGCATATTTACTGTTGGCAATGCCTCACAAATTACTTTTTTCAAGAGCAACTTCTGAAAACGTATTTGCTCAGTTCACTTCCCCACTTGATTTGTGATAGATACTTTTGAAGTAGCTGCATTTATCTAGAAGATATATTTTTCCCTCTGCAAGATTCAGTGCGTAGATACTTCTCGTTTTTATGTATACTATCAAATGGTCTGAAGAGATGAAGCCTCTGAATTCAGAATTTTATCTTTGAGATAAACCTAGACTTTCAAATTAGCATTACTTTCAATTAAACATTCCTTAACTGAATCTCCATTAGTAGACAGTATAAAATAATGTCAATAGTTTATCTGTGTTAATAATCATGAGGTTTGGAATAAGGAACTTGTTTCTCTGGTTACCATCCAATTAGAAAAGAATAACCCATTCATAAGACTTTGTTATTTAATAAGAAACGATGAACTACAACTCAGCAGATACATCTAAAACATCACTTTCTGAAAAAAAATATAGGCCGGAATTGTCCCAAACATTCTACCATTTTTTCCATTAAATTATCAAAACGATCTGGTCTGGGATGCCTTAATACCACGGAAATATTAACCTCAAATTAGTTCTTATTATCCTGCACCAAAATGAAGTTCAGATGTTTTTTGTTTATTTTTTTCAATAAATAGTTGAAAATTAAATACTCTTCAGAAGCAGACAGAAGTGTTTTCAGGAAATACCTAAATAAGTTTCCTCTACATTTTAGTAATTGCATTTATGAAGGCAGCTGAATTATAGATACTGGATTAAAATCTTTCACTTTATTTCAGGATACTCATGGCTGGATTCTGTTCTGTACCAAAGAGAACGGCCATGCATACAAATACAAGGTGACAAATGCTGACTGAAACAAGCCTAGAAAAGGACTTGAGCCCAAATTAATCAAACTGCCTATGTAGCCTCTACTTCACTCTGTTCACAAGCAGAAATGCACTTTAATCTTTAATTTGCCTGCTGGGTCTTCTATTCATTTAAAGAAAGGAGCACTTACATTTGACAAATTGCATTCTTTATTCAGGTGTTTTGCAAATCCGTCACAGTACAAAGCAGTCTCTCATTAACTGCAGGTGTCTGTTGTATGTCATAATCCTGTTCTCCCTTCTTATCCTCTACAGTCATCACCCACCCATATGCTCACATGGCAACAACTACAAGCACAAAACATCATTCTCCAATTGGTGTTTTGTCAGACTCATATCTCCAGGTTCCAACTGCTAAGCATCCATTTCCTTTATCCTTGCCTTAAATAACATTTTACATTAGCTTGGCCTTTCAGAGCTCTTAAGCAGTTTAAATGTTTGGGTTCTAAATTATGCTTTTCTCACTCTGGTGCTGTATATTAGTGGAGACTCCTGCACAAGGCGAGTGACCTCTGCAGTCACGCCTAATGTCATGTGCAGCTCTGGTCCTCAGTCTGCCCTACTAGAACTAAGAGAGAAAGTGCGTGACTTGCTGTCTTGTTCTGCAGGATCATGCTAGCTCTCAGGGCCTGAAGCTCTGAGAGCTTTGCTCCAGAGCTGCATTTAGGCTCAGGCCATTACCTTTGATCGTGTGCAAATAGGACCCCAGATTCTTCAAAGTTCTTTCATGATACAGACATAACGTGAAAAACTAAGTAAACCTGCTGCAAGCAGTTTATTTTGTCTGTGTGAGCCAGTGATACCTATATCCCATTTCTATGTCAGTAGAAGGCAGAAGCATGGGGTAGCTGATGTGTTTCAGACACTGCAGGAGCTAACCTCACCCTAGCTGAGCTGGTTATATTTCATACCTGGTGTCCTAGGAATCGTGGACATGCCTCAAGGATGCAAGTGCACTCACACTACGTCTTCACAGTCCTCTTTTGAGATGATTGCCAAAGCAGAAAACTAAATGACTGTTTTCTAACAAATAGTAGCACTATTTTGGTGCTTTTCAACAGTAAATGTTTGGGGTTTTACAAAGTATGGTATAAATTGGATTACTGAGTGAAGCATGTTTGCATTTAATCACAGTTTACTTCAGACCTACCCACTCTCTCCGACACTGTAGAGATTAATTATTAGTCTCAAAATACTGACTTGAATGTATTCAGACACAAGCAATTGCCAAGGGGCAATATGTTCCTGTACATTAGCTATTCTCTGACAGCTGCTTGTTTGTAAATTTTTGCTTTCATTGAAAATACAATGTAGCTGGTTGTTTTCTCATTAAGGGGTAAGCTACTTCAGCTTATTTTCTGATTGCAATAGGACTGCACATTTATTGCTACCAGCCTGCAGTAACATGATAGCTAGTAATCTCCTACTGTACTTTCAGCCTTCATAAGTATTTTGACCCTCAAAGCACCTGCTCTATTTCAATCAAATAGTGTGCAGACCTTTTTCTTGGAAGAAAAGGTGGAATCTCTCCTTTATTTTTTCCTTCTTAAAAATAAAGTTTCTTCAGATTTACTTTTCTGTGCTCACTCAAAAGCAGTGGGCATAAGATTTATTGGCATCCTGGAGGTAGGAATTCTCTTTGTGGCTTGGTGTACACAAGGTATTATAATAGCATGCTGGAAAATGTTGTACAGAAAATCAAGTGTGCACTGGATCTGGCTGGAATGGAGTTAATTCTCTTCATAGCAGCCCATATAGTGCAGTGGTTTGGATTTGTGGCTAAAACAATGTTGACAACAGATGAGTGTTTTTGTTTTTGCTGAACAGTCCTTGTGCAGTATCAAGGCATTTTTTTTTTTTGGTTTTGGATCTGCCAGACCAGCAAGCAGACTGGAGATATCCAAGGAAAAAGAGATATTCCATGTCTTACAGAGTCATGGGAGAGTGCTTCATTGCTGTACTACTCAAGTGATGCCATGCCAATTCTTAGTTTACCTACAGCTCCCCTGTTGGTATCCTTTCCCCATCATTACTGGTTTAAAGCTCCCTGAATCAATCATGTCAGCTTTATGAGCAAAGCATTTCCCCCGTTGGGACAGGTGGATCCCATCAGACTCCAGCATATTGTATGTCTCAAAAACAAACTTCTGGTAGTAGCATCAGTCTTGGAACCAGGTGTTGCTATCCTGGGCTTTCCTATTTTGTCCAGTGTCTCATTTTGAAATATTACTGGGAAGACTGATGAAAAGACTACCTATCTCCTGTGCTCCTCAATGACTAGCATTCATCCCAAACTTCTGAAAGCTCTGTTGGTTGACCTTGGGCTTCCTGTTACAACATCTTTTGTATCCACATGAAAGAGAAGGAATAAGTAACTTGGCTTTACTGATCTCATCAGTTTTCTGGTGGCATTGTTTTTCAGTTATGTTTGGTAACAGTTCATTTATTCAACACACCAAAGAGTTTATTTAAATACAAATGAATTAGGAACTTCATTTACAGATATAGGTCAGAACAAAGATACTATAGAGCTTTAAACAGTGGTTCCTATATGCCTGTCTCATATCTGGATAAAATTTTCTATTACCACCTTTTAAAATTATTCAGGAGACCAGTAATAGCTGTTATCTATTATTAAAATAACATTCACAAAGCCAAAAACAGAGGCTTTTTTTTTTTTATTTTTTTTGAGGAACATGTTGAATCTATGTTAGATTGATGACAGAAGTCCCAGAGAAATTTCTTCTCATGATATCTCAATACAGTAACCTAGGATGATGGAGAGTTTTATAATTAATGCCAGTTACTCTGGACATACTCTGATAAGAAATGATGGCATTGCCATTTACAAACATCAAATTTTATGAGCTGGAAATGAAATGCAGTAATAATAGACCAATGGACCAAGAAGTGGTATAAGCTGTAATTTTGTGATAGTGTATCTTCTGCTAGCAAAGCAAGAACAGTTCCCAGAGGAGCTGAATAATGCTGTGGGATTGGCTAGGAAATGGCAAAAACATTGCAGCAATTGTCAGTGGGTTTAGGGTTACGCTTTCGTTATTTGGAATATCAAGCATAATTTTTGTCTTTCATCTTTCTGTCATAGCTGGAGGATATATTGACCAAATTTCCCCAACAGAGTTTCACAGAATGCACAGAAATGCTGTAAAAGGAATCAGCAGAGGCTGCCGTAGCAACCTCTTGACAGTGAACAGAAAAGCAATGACAAAGGAACAGAGATTTTCAGCTGTAATTTTGCAGATTTTTGTATTTACTATAAAGCAACAGATTTCCTGTTTCCACATTTTCCACTGCAACTGATGAAAGAATGTATTATTCTGCCAAGAAAGAAAAAAGATTATGCAGTATGATATACCATATCCAAAGTGTTTCATGAGAATGAAATGTAAAATAAAAATTGAGGAATATTCTTTAGCATCACAACACATTACAAGAACAGGGGGTGATACATATCAGTACAAATTTGTTCCTTGATGTTTGCAAGTTAGCTGTTATGACACACAGTGTTTGCGCCTCAGATGAAGTGAAACATTAAAAGTATCTTTCTACAAGGTGAATACATTTTTAATCCATCATCAGAGTTATTATGAAGATTAATGTTTTCACCTTACAAAACAATTCACAAAAGTAGGAATAAGGGCACAAAAAGGTGAGGTCCAAAAGGGCCAGGTCTTATCACTGTTCTTTTCAGCACTGCTGCTCTGCTGCTCTTTGAGTGCTGTTTGTAATTTGAAATTCAGTCTCACAGACAGGTGTTAAAGCCATCTTGGTTGCTCTAATATAAGTCATTTATCCCCAGGTCACTGCAGAAATGTAACATGATTTATGAACACACAGGTGTTGTCATACCACTTCATTTTACCTTCTCTTTTCAACAAATCTCTTTTCTGAGTAAAATACAATTGAACTGAAACCTCGGCATGTCTAAAGTGGGTTTAAAAGTAGGTTTCATAAATGTAGTTATATTTTCTGTTGGTAATCCTTACCTTACTCCTAACAATGTGTTTTAATGAATTTCTTCATGTTTGTGTTTTGAAACCATAGCATCATATGTCTTAAGTTCTCACATTTAAAAAGTGAGCACGTGTTTTAGGCCAGGTATATATCCTGGGAAATTATATACCTTACTCCTTTGTAAAGCAAAGTACTGTAACCCCAAATCTTTAAAGGAGACTCTCAGTAATGAAAATAAAGAAGATATGTCACTTGAAAAGCTACTTCCCTGAGAGCATAATACTATTTAGATATTTTGCAAGCAGTAGAGTTGAAGCTGGAAATTCTCAGGTCTCAATGTGATCACTGAAAGACTTGGCAAAAAAAGAGGGGTTATCAGGACATACCATGAAACTTGTCATGTCCTGGTCATTCACTGAGTCACATCCTAGCATGACAATAAAGAATGGGAGTCTTATAAAACACTATTGATAAGTCCAAATATGAATTTCCATTCATGAAATGTAGATCAAAGCTAAATACTATAATTTTTATATTGTTCAAAATTGTTTTAGTAATAAAAGCAAATAGAATTCACTAAATATGTACTAAAGTTCTGAAACATATTGGTACAGGCACAATGTGGAGGCAGGCAACTCAGCATGTTCAAAAAAGGTTTAGCCAAATTCACAGGCATCAGGTCTTTAAATGCACAATAAAGATCTATGGGAGTAGATATTCTCTGATATCCTTAACACACCGGGTGTGGAAAGTAGCGAAGGAATAATACAGCTCTCCTTGTTTTTTGTAAAGCTGTTACCAGAAACCAAATTCATCTGACCCAGTAGAACACTTCTTATGTTTCTGTGTTTACTAAGCTGTTTGCATGCCTCTTGCAAGTCTTACTGTATAGTAGAATAGTTTAGGAAAGTAATGGCTCTGGATTAATAAGCATCCTAAAAGTACACCTAGTTCTAAAAATAGTGAATCAACAATTTCAAATTTAATTATGTTCTATTCATGACACAAAAGACATGTGGTCAAGTGTGTTTGTTTGTAGAAAGAAAAAATACTCAAAAAATTACAATTAAAAAAATTATAATATTTACTGGTGTGGACATTTACTACTACTTTCTGTTGCATTTAGCCACCTGAAGACCTGTAAATTCAATTGAATCTCTTGCAAAAAAAAGGCTGCCTAATACCAGCTTACCAAATGCACTTAACATACCATTGCTATGTCTGATACTGTTCCAAGATTTAAACCCAGTCTTAGAACAGCAGTACTGGGAAAAAAAAAAACATTTTCTGAGGCATAAAATTTATATGTTGGATTTTTTTATTAGGAAGTACTTTAATGCAGTAAAGAAGTCAAACAATTCAGTTCCTTGTAACTGACAGGCACAAAGTATAGCACTACAGACCGTATCACCAACTGTAATAATGTGGTGATTCATTCTCCATTAAGTAACATGCAAGGGTCACAGTATAAAGTAGCAGGTGGCTAAACTCCTCTCCCCTGTAGTAGGATGTGGGACACAATCAGAAATAAAAAAAGAAAGTAAAATTTGTGGGTTGAGATAAGAAAGTTTAACAGGAGAAAAAGTAGTAAAAAGTAATTCTAATAATAATGCTAATATGACAAAAGATTTAGAGCATATAAAAAAATTATACACAATGCAATTGCTCACAGACTAATGCCCAGATGGTTCTCAACCAACACCACCTGTCCTAGTTAATACACCGAGAGTAACGTCTGTCGTGGGTTTGGTGAAACCCATTTGTCTGTAGTATTCCTGCATCAAATTGTCTTCCAGCACACAAGGAGTTACACCTTCCTCAGTTACCAGAATTCATTCAGGCAGGAGGAGACAGGGCTGGGCAGAGTGGACTGTAGCAGAGTCCAGGCAGGTGTCCAAAACGGTAAGTTGTCTTGGAAAAACAGAGTAAGGAGGGTTTTATCTGGGTAGTTTTGGGAGGGGGTGTCATCACCTTCTTCCCCCTCATTTTTTTCCCTCACTGCTGTGATAAACAATTTAGTCCGAAACAGGATTCCAAATAAAGTTTCCAATTTATTCAAAGAATAAAACCAAGCAAAACAGCGCTGGATACATCGGGAGCTTTCTGCTCTACCAAGACGTGCCACCACAAAACTCTCGNTCCATTGCCTGTGGCCATGCAAAGACAAACAGAATAGTTAAAAATCTCATGTACAGAGAGAGAGAGTACCGCGCCCCAGCCTATAACGCTATTTCACATTTACACAAATCAGATGTGTGTATTTCACACTGCTTAACCAGGAGTTTGTGTAGGAGAGCAATGATTGGGGCTGCTGCTACAGATTTTCCCTCTCCCTGCCTCCTTTTTCCCCTGTAGGAAGTAGCTGTTCTGCTCTCTCTGTTTTCTTTTATTTTCCCCTCCAGCAACAGTGTGTTGGCTCGGGGAATTAGTCTTCTTTTGAGGGATGGTGTTTGGTTTAAGAAGCAGCCTAGACATCGTTGGGTTTTTTGAGGTCATGGCCTAACAAAAGGCAGGGAATAGTTGCCTGTTTCAAGGGGGTGACTGGGGCCTTGTTCTCTTTTCGGGGTTTTTTTTTTTCCCCTCCATTCCTTATCTTTTTTTCCTTTTCTTTAGCTCACAATAAAGTCTTAATACTTGCAGTTACAGTTTCTGTCATTGTGTTTATTCCCTTCCTTCCGGGTTTAAGGAAGGCAAGGGTCTAGCTTCGGTACGGTTAAGCGAACAGTGCTAAACCATAACAACGTCATATGGCATGGAATATCCCTTTAGCCAGTCTGAGTCAGCTGTCCTGCCTGTGTCTCCTCCCAGCTTACTGTGCCCTACAACATCAGCCCTTCCCAGCTTCCTCAGTGGCAGAGAAGTATGAGAAGCTCAAGAGTCCTTGACTTAGTGTAAACACAGTTCTGCAACTACTGAAACTTCATTGTGTTGTGAATATTTTTCTCACCCTAAATACATATTGTAGCACTATAACAGCTTCTAGGAAAATAACTGTCACAGCTGAAACCACTACAAAAGGCAGTGTAAATAAGCTATGGAAATACTCATTTATGCTTTATTTCTTTGGTTTTTAAATAGCAAATGAAAAGGGTTTTGAGAAAAACACAAAGGAAAAGAAATTGGAACCTCTGCTCATTCTCTTCCCTCAAAGACTGGATTAACTGCACTATACAGTTATTTGAAAAACATTCAACAGTGGAGGTCAAGAACAGTTTAGACAGTAGCTTTCTGTAAGCTGAAGTTTTTTGATAAATGTTGGAACACTTGAATTCTTTTTGTTGTTATTAAATAGTCCTTGATTTTTTCTAAGTAAAAAGGAAATTGTGGGGGTTATTACAAAAAGTAAATAAGAAATTACCTCACTTGTTTATCAGGACTATCTTCTGTGAAAACCAATAACAGGGATTACTAAAGAATAATATACAGAAAACTTTCTGCTGTGATGACCTTCCTTGCCTACTATAATAAATGCGAAATACAATTTTCTTATATTCAACAAAATATAACAATGAAACAGCCTGACAAGCCTTGCATAAATAAATGAATTTGACAAGCAGCCAAATACTTATCCAGCTGCTCAAAATATTTAGAAGCAAAGAAAACGTTGCTGAAAATCTGACATTAAGTCTGTTGGCTGCACAGGATGAATTGACAGGCAGTGTGAACTGCAAGTGCAGAAATTCCTGCTTTGTCTGGACTCTTTTAGATGTGTTTTTCTTCTAATACAAGATACATTATGCTGTCCTGTCTTGTGACATTTAGATTGTCCTCCTACCTGCTTTAACAGCCCAAACTGCAGTGTCACCTTCTACAAAGTACAATTTTACTTTGACAAGACAAGGGTATTTCTATTGGTTTTCTTACTGCAAACAAACACAGTCTCGAAGAATCTTACTCGCCTACTTTACATGCTGGACTTCTTTCATCATGGTGAAATTTTCATTGTTTCAGTCAAATTTTTTTATCATTACTGGCCTCTCAAAATTAGACTCCTGTTTGTGTCATTGTTCTCATTATCATGCAATTCTTTGTAAATAGGTGCAGAACAACTGAATTAAACAAGGAGACTCATGACAAAATGTGGAATTAAAAAAGTAGTGGGATTTATGGACATAGAAGTGCACAGTGCAGAAAAGTTAGGCACAGAATGTTCTCTGCATCTAAGTTATCCTGTATTAGTGACATAGATCTTTTCCTGCCTTACTGGGTGGAAAAAATGTGACTTGTCTGCATAAATATATACTGAGAAGGCTCTCATAAGACCTTACAGCAACCTTTCAGTATCTGAAGGGGGCTTAAAAGAAAGCTGGAGAGTGACTTTTTATGAGGGACTCTCACTATGACGTTGATGAAGCAGTGGAACAAGTTGCCCAGACAAGTTATAGGTGCTCTCTCCCTGGAAGTGTTCAAGACCAGGCTGAATGGGGCTCTGGATAAACTGATCTAGCGAGAGATGGCAGAGGGATTGGAACTAGATGATCTCTGAGGTCTTTTTTAGCCAAAAAAACCCATTCAAACAATTCTATGATTCTGTCATGTGAAGTATCCCTAACTCACTGAAGTGAAACCACAAACTTGAGTCACTCCCTTTCCTTTTTCTTATTGATCAAGATGTAACAATGCTAAATCATTTGTTTGAATACTCTGTGTGGATATTCCTAGGCTGTGGCATTCACCTCATCTAACTTTTCTTGGTCTTGCGTGTTTAGGTTATAGATATTTCACAACCAAATTTTTCTTTGCAGCCCAATGTATTGAATCAGATATGGCTGTGTACATGAAGGAAATTTTTATCCCACTTCTACAGTCAGTGGATACAAACAATTCAGAGATACATTAATTCCTTCCTGAGGAAAACAGATTAAATGAATTTCATCCTTATTTTTATACTTTCACATCTGACTTAACTGCACTAAATTCCCTAGCCTGAGTGTAACATTTATGTCAGGGCAGTTGAGTCTTGCCCTGAGTTTATATCCAGGCAGAGAATTTGTTGCTTGTTTTAATTTTAATTGAATCATAAAAACAGGTCCAGAAAGGAGATCTAAAGCCTTTTGCAACAAGCCTTATAATTAATATTTCATACTTTATATATCAACATAGAAGAAATTTCATTTCAACCACTGCAAGAACTTTGAAACAGAGGGTGGAATTCCCCTGAAGCAGTTTTTTTACACAGAAGGGGAACACAGCTGAGTAGCTGATATTCTTGCACTTTCATAACTACTGCTGCAATATATTTCTGTTCTATTATATACTCTGAAACACTACCATAGTAGAAAAATGGGTATTTCAGACACATTCTGAAGGTGTATTTTTGAGCATACTAGTGTGCTTAAAAATTGACAATAGGAAAAACACAGTTCCAGGAAAAAGAGACTGTAATTCTCCTGGGACTCCATTTCCCATGCACTATGAAAGAAAAGGTACTTGCAAACCTTGCAGAAGTGCTAGGATTCTCAGTGGCTGTTTCAGCTGTCATCACTATGAACTGAGGAGGCTTAAACCAGAAAAGGGTTATTTTGTGTAGGTCATTAAATATGGTATTGCTTTTACTAGTAAAAGCCTAAAGGTATTTTACTGTCTCTTGAGGCCTCAGGACCAGGTCTTCTCAGCCTTATTTGGTCTGGACTTACCCTAGGCTTGACTGGAGGTTTGTTGTTTTACCTAACAGCAAGGTGGCTGTTATCCAATTATTTTTAGTCTTGCTTAGTCTTGATCAGTCACTACACACAATGGCTATTTTTACAATACTTTGGATGTTTTTCTCCAAGTAATGCATAGTAATAATAAGTAGTTACCCTATTTAGAACGAACTGCTGATCACCCTGGAACATGGATGTGACATAGAGAAGTACAAGAGTGCAATGCTAATGCAGGCCTTGAAAGCGTGCGTGAACACAGGCAGAATGGCAATGGTCAAATCACTGGCAGTGATCAATAAAGTAATATATCTTTGGGAGCTAGATAAAACCAGTTTTAGGGGTAATGAAGAAAACAAAGAACAAGTATATTGTGTACATATATACTTTTCATATATATATATATAAATTATAACATTGGAGACATGAAGAAAACAGTGCAATATAAACCTCTGCTAAAGCACTTGTTGCATTTCAGTAACTCTAACCTTGATACCAAATGCACAAACAGCTTGTTTGCTGTAGGTCCGGTCACTTTCAAAAGAAGACAGGTGCACAAATATGGCCTGTTATGTGACTATAAGCTCAATAGCAGATGCACAAACAACCTTTGCTGTAGGTCCGGTCACTTTCAAAAGAAGACAGGTGTACAAATGTCATGGTTTAAATTGCATGCAACATATACAGATTCTTTTAGATTGCCAGTGAGAAATTCACAAGCTATAACTTCTGTAAACATACATTAGCATCACAAATACTAACTTAATTTCTTGGGGAAACAAAGTAACTGAGTTTGCAAATTTTACCAATAGGAGTCCCTTCTAGAGGGTGGGAGAGCTGGAGCAAAACCCATGGATCTGTCCCTGCTTAGATGTAGATCTTCCAGGTTTATCCCAAGAATTAAGTAGACTATAGTGTTTGTACTTGGTTACTTACGTTTAAGTGTGACTGTTGTCTATGTCAGCACTCACCCCAGCCCAAACCAGCACCTTTCTGGTATATTCCCTGGAAATCTGTGCAAAACGAATGTAACTGCATTCTTCAGTCTCACCGGGCCTTTGCATGAGAACAGAGACCTTATCACCAGCCTTTGTATAATAACAGACCACCTGGCCTCTGTAGAGTGGAGCGCTCTTCTCAGATTTATGGGACATTAAGTATCCTTTATCAGCAATTCTTGAGCCTTGCAGGTTTTGTGATGCCAACAGCGTGTATTAAAAATAGCCACAAATGCCAGATGGACATTGTAAGTTATGAGAGGCATTATCAAAGCAAACTGACATATTAAAAGGGACCTAGTTGTTTTCTTCTTTTTTTTCCTCCTCTTTTCTTCTTTTTTTGTTTTTAAACATGACCTAACAACTAACACCACTGAAGCAGTGGGCCATTCATGATGTTTGGCCACAGAAGATACTGCTTGAAATTGTATTTTGGAGTGACACCCTGGAGCTCTGGAGATCTGAAACTGGTGTTGGTGCTAGAAATGTATCAATAAATGTGTTATGTGTGGCACATCTTACAAAGTATGTGGACTGTGGAAGAAGCAGTCTTTACTTACTATGGAAAGAAACACATTAGTATGATTAAAATTCTGTGAGGTTAAGTAATAAAAAGGAATTTATCCTCCTCCCAAGGTAGCATACCGATAAGACACATCTTCAGCGTTTCTACAGGGCAACCATTATCTTCAAGTAGCCAAGGAAACTTTTGGAGATTTAGAAGCCCACAAGACAGATGTAAACTCAAAACTAGGATACAGTTATCTTCTCCCTCCGATAGGAATGCAATAACTGCACTCAGGATCAAGAATCTAAAAATTTCACTTCAGAATCAGACCTTCACCCAAAGGAGTGAATTAGCTGGTAGAAGCAATCTAATAAGTTTCTACTTTCAGGCAAGGGCTCATCAGAGACCAAAGATCTGCTCTTTTTCTTTAGTCTGGCCTCAGTTGGTCTGTGATATTTCTTTCCCTCAATATTTACCATGCTTCAAAAGTACATTTCATGAGCCGAGTGTATGGCAGCTCATTAACTCAGGCTCACTCATTCTTCTACATCCTGTTTTTGCTTTTTGCATTGCCTGTGTAATCCACAGGCAAATATTTGGTGATTTTTTTTTCCAGCATTACACTGTGTTTGGAGACTGAAATATTTCAAAAACCTCCCTTTAGCAGGATTAGTTGCTGTTGGTATTTAGAGCACAATACATTTTCTAGAAAAATAATCAGTTACAGTTGCCTTGTAGTTAACAAAGAGCAGCAGTAAAAATTTCTGACGTGTGATCTGTTAGCTTAAAACAAATGTTTACAGCAGATCTGATAAATCAAACTTTATCAGCATTTGCAAAGGTGCCTAGACTGGCTGTTCCGGATACAAATACCCACCATCAGAAGACTGCCATTTTTTTGTCTCCAAAGACTTCTCTGCAAAGTTATCAATCAAAATTCAGCGTTAAAAATTCAATGCCTTGAATGAGGTAAATGAACCTCACTGAACTAGCCTTCAGAAAGTGGTAGTCTATCCTTTGAGGCCAAATAATATGTGATTCCTCCTTGCTTAACTAGGCAAGGGTTTGATTACTTAACAAAGTAATTACTTAACAAAGTAATCAAAGGTGCAAAAGAGCTAAACTGGATACTGCCAGAAACACAGCATTTCAGATAGGTAGCTCACTGTGTGTAGGAACATATACAAGTGAAAGAGGTCTGTTTTCACTGTCTTAAATATCTTTTCCCTTGAATCACAGGAATGGAAGTTTGATATAGTAAGACTTACTGCCAAACTTGTTAGACATGTAATATTATTTCACACACATGTGTCCATGCATGAGTAATATTATCATAGATGTTTCCACCTGATGGTCAGTGTGCTGTTTTTGTATAGTATATACTTATTCCTTTTTTGTTGTTCTGTTGGTTTATTATGTGATACGGGTTTCTACTGTTAATTTCGAAAACCAGTTAAGTTGCTATCACCTAAAATTCCACAATATTCAGCAATAAAATTAATCAATACTTAACTGATCTTAAATATTAAGAAATATTAATTATATTATCGATTACAGTTGTGGTGACAATGATTACTGAGTGAAAAAAAAACCACCAAATGTAGCACATAGGATCTGAAAGTAGTTCTTGGAGACAGAAGTTTTTCAAATTGCCCAGTTTTTCAAACTGTCACAATTTTGGTTCGAAGACTTTGTCGGTCTGTCGCATAATTTCACAATATTCTAGTGTATTTAGGGTTTCATCCAGTGAAGGTCATACTCTTCCAGATCATCTTAGAGCACATGAGTGATAAATAATCAAAAAGTCACGGTAATATAAATAAATATTAAAATTCTTCCAAATTCAAACTAGAGTAGACCATAAATACAAATATGTGAGCCATGCTCTCACATAAAACAAATTGGCATGCAGAATACAAGCTCAGCATTTTACTGCTAGGTGACTTCTGCTTCAGAAAGAGCAGCTTGAATACCTGTACAGCATTATTCAGCAATAGCATAGTTTGCAGAGCCAGCATGTCACTGACTTTAGTACTCTGGCCATAGTGAATACCTTGCCAGTAAATTAGAGGTCTGCTCTTCTTCTTACTATCTGCTTTCAGCTGATTATCTGTGCCTGGAGGAAGACTTTATATTTTTCCTAAATATGTTCATTCACTTGATGTATTCCTCTTTTGTCTCACACTTTGAAATTCAGCATCTTCAGAAAACTATTTCACTCAGTCAGTCTTCTTCATCTGATAAAATAGTATGAAGGAAGTCAAGAGAAGAATGCTTCTTCAGTCTCCCAAATGAATTCAGTGCATGCTTCCAAAGATACATCTCAAGTTCACAGTTGGTTGCAAGGGGTTTGTGTTTTATCCGTTATTGTTTCTCAAAAGGTAATGCAAAGGGGATAAAACAAAAAAGATCAAGGCAGGATTCCTGCTTTAGAGAATTGCTGTTAACCAGACATTAGCAAAATTTGTTTCCAGAAGCACTGAACTCACCAAGTCCATTTTCAGAGAGCTTTTGCCTAGGGATGAGGATAGCACTGCTTCCACAGACTACAATGGATGAGGCTGAGAGTTTTCCATTCTGCCTCCTGGATCTAGTCTAATACTTCTGACAAAAGTAACAGGGTAGAACTAATTAAGTCAGCAAGACAGCATTCATCTCATGTTTCCTAATTGCCATTTGAAAAATCCATGTCTGGCATTTGATTCTCCAAACAAGGTGCAAGAAACAAAAGCAGTTAAATAAAAGACATTTCTTCCACACTCATCACAATATTCTCACACATATCTCAGAACAGCAAAGTAGGAGGGAGCATCTGAGTCTCTTACTTCAAAGCAACATGCAGAGACTCCAGTTTATTACTGATATTTTACAATCAAATTCCCCGTAGATGTAGGTGTCTTACCAGAGGGTTCATTATATGCATGAACCTCCCCCAGTATATTAATGCTATTGAATACATAAAACTAAGCTTATCAGTCATTACAGTTTAGCATTTTTCCATTTGTTTTCTGAGTTGCAGACAAATTCAAGTTCTGGAAGTGAATAGTATGCAGGCCAAGAAAGCTAGCATATATAACACAAAGATCTAAGATCTAATTAAATTTGGCTATATTTAAATATAACAAGAACTTTCAATCCACTATGCTGAATAGAAATCATGATCCCAGCAAGGTACAAAAATATTGGACAGCATTATAGTTCTGTTAGAAATACTGACATGGACCACTCCTGGCAAGGTTTTATGGAGAGAATATAAAATTAAGCATTCTGCTCCGCATGTGCAGGACGATTAAATCTGTGAGAAAATTCAAAATAAAGGGGATTACAGATTGAAGGGGACTTTGTGTTCTTCCTCCAAATGGTTTTGTTTTGGTGCTTTTACTTCTGCTTTTATCTTCCTAACAAAAAACCATAAAATATCGTTCAGACCAATCCTTAGCTGAAATTCATTTAGTAAGTCCATATTGCAAAGAAGAATGGATGGAGTGGACAGAATACTTAGGCACTGTGATGTAGGGATGGAAACCTTGTTTGCCATCTTATTTTCTGTTGGTTAAAAGTCTGTGTGGTAACTTTCAAGCTGCAGTCCTGAGTGAACACTATTTTCTATAGCTTCCTAACCATTCTTAGTTCACAGAGATTAATGTATCTTCAAGTTTCTCAAGATTGTAATACTACTATTAAGAAGACCCAGATCTACAGGTTCTCCCATTTCAAAACAAAGTATGTGGACTGTGGAAGTGTTTCCAAGATAAAAAGCAAATTCGCACCAAAAAAGAGCGGGCTGATAAAAAGGTACATTTCACAATCTAATTAGATTCCAAATTACTGATCTCTTCTTTGTATATGTAAAAGAACGTCAGTACAAAAACATTTAAAAACCCAGAGGTTCACAGTTGCCTGGCACTCTGGTTTATGGGAAAATTT
Source organism: Upupa epops (assembly GCA_013397515.1). Classification (NCBI taxonomy): domain Eukaryota; kingdom Metazoa; phylum Chordata; class Aves; order Bucerotiformes; family Upupidae; genus Upupa; species Upupa epops. Next base: position 100,720 of record VZRI01006996.1, read on the forward strand.
AGAAAAATATTGGATACTGGACTGTTCACTAAAAAAGTGAATTCAATTTCATCTCAATGCGACAAATGTGTTCTATTGGTTTCCCTGGAAATACCATCCTCAAACAGAAAAAAATACAGTTCAGGTCCCCATTGTTTGTCGTAAATGACTGACTTTAATGAAAAAACAGCCCCAAACCACCAAAGGGCAGCATAGAAGTCCCTTTACTGATTTCTACTGAGACCAAATTTCACAGACTCCTGTGTTAAAAAATGTCTCATTTAGTGCTCTGACACCTATCTATGGAGTCTGATAAGGATATTCGTTCTTAATTGTTCACTGAGTCCCATTTGTATTAATAATCCACTGGATCTGGAAACCAGCCATAAGTTACCAAGTCCAGACCGAAATTATTCCATTTTTACAATCTGAATTCTTAATGTGCATAAAGGGAGAAAGGAAAGAGGATGCTTTTGCAGTGGACAAAGTACAAAGCTTTGCATTTTATATACATGAAAGGGAAGGTCAGAAGCAGTTTCATGGTGTTTTGGTAAATAATGAAAATAAACCCCCACTGCTCCAAAGCATAGGAGGCAGACCCGCTGCCAGGATAGTCTGGCACACAAGAAAGAGCAAGCCACATAAA
>VZRI01006996.1:101895-113868 GCA_013397515.1 Upupa epops
TGTGGAAGTGTTTCCAAGATAAAAAGCAAATTCGCACCAAAAAAGAGCGGGCTGATAAAAAGGTACATTTCACAATCTAATTAGATTCCAAATTACTGATCTCTTCTTTGTATATGTAAAAGAACGTCAGTACAAAAACATTTAAAAACCCAGAGGTTCACAGTTGCCTGGCACTCTGGTTTATGGGAAAATTTAGAAAAATATTGGATACTGGACTGTTCACTAAAAAAGTGAATTCAATTTCATCTCAATGCGACAAATGTGTTCTATTGGTTTCCCTGGAAATACCATCCTCAAACAGAAAAAAATACAGTTCAGGTCCCCATTGTTTGTCGTAAATGACTGACTTTAATGAAAAAACAGCCCCAAACCACCAAAGGGCAGCATAGAAGTCCCTATACTGATTTCTACTGAGACCAAATTTCACAGACTCCTGTGTTAAAAAATGTCTCATTTACTGCTCTGACACCTATCTATGGAGTCTGATAAGGATATTCGTTCTTAATTGTTCACTGAGTCCCATTTGTATTAATAATCCACTGGATCTGGAAACCAGCCATAAGTTACCAAGTCCAGACCGAAATTATTCCATTTTTACAATCTGAATTCTTAATGTGCATAAAGGGAGAAAGGAAAGAGGATGCTTTTGCAGTGGACAAAGTACAAAGCTTTGCATTTTATATACATGAAAGGGAAGGTCAGAAGCAGTTTCATGGTGTTTTGGTAAATAATGAAAATAAACCCCCACTGCTCCAAAGCATAGGAGGCAGACCCGCTGCCAGGATAGTCTGGCACACAAGAAAGAGCAAGCCACATAAAGTATAAGGTCAATAAACATCTGCCAGGTGACAGCATTCTGCTTTTGAACGTTGCTTGCCCACAGGGAGTTCCTTAAATGATACTGTCTTCCTCAGCCTTTTCCTCTCATGCTTTCTGTCCAGCATGAAGAGTAGCACAAGATTTATTCTTAGAAGTAATGAATGAATCTGAAGGATGCTTTGCCAAACCGTGCAAAATTAATTAGGTCGAGGACTCAGGTGGCTGCAGGGTGACTGTTACACTGACATTTTTAAGCAGCTTGTCTGTAGCATAGCAGCCCTGCCGTGCCATCCTAAAGATCAGCACTATGGGATATGTCCTTCAAATCGCTGAACATAATCATATTTCCTTTTATAACTGTCATGGATGCTTTCTTACATGCTCACTCCCCTCTCTTTTTCTTCTTCATTATAATTATTATTTTGCCTGTAAGAAAGGAAAGGTTTCTGAAATACTGCTGAGGTTTTCCTTTGTGCAACAGCTCCCTCTAATGTTATCTTTTTCCCCCTCTATTTCCTGATGGAGAAAAAAGCCAACAAACTTGAAGTAATCCAAGCAGTTTGACGAATGGCCATTCCTCTGTGTCTTTAATACATAAATATCAAAGAATTTGTAAATAGACTTTATATTCCTCCAATTAATAGATTTTATCAACAGTACCAAACAATTACAATATGGTTAAAAATAAACATTACAGAAACTGGATTTCCTTGAACAGACTCCTTCAGAGTTTTACAGTATTTCAAAGGTTTATGTCATTTGATGGTAGGGACTGACTCACTGGGAACTTATTTATTTGTCGTGTTCTAGTAGCTGCCATCTCCGAGTGTGTGAAAATTTAAACTGACTGAGGCTTAACCAGGCTCATGGATAAGCAAATGTTCTGTCCTTACCTCTCTTTGAGAAGCCTATGAATCGCAGTTTGAGATCAAAAATGAAAAACCATACCTAGGCACAAACATAGCAGTTGCTGGGGTCATCGCACAGCGGTGGTAAATCTGCAGAGTAACAGAAACAAGACAAATCATGTAGGTATGGGAGAATGATTTTAGGGAGAACTGTAAAACAGAGGAAAACAGACAAAACAGTGCATATGAGAAGGATGGGGTAAGGGAATGATCAACTGGATCAATAGACTTTAAAAGAAGGGATGTCACCACCAGTATCCAGGCCAGCCTGCTATACAGTGTGTGCCCTAGATCTGAAGATAGCAGATTTTTTCTACCAGATGTGAGGCTCCCAAATACTGTGGATATGGTTATTTTCAAACACTGCTGTTCAAAACCTGTGTGTTCAATGTAATGACATCCTATTTCAGGGTGAGAAGGTTTTTCATCCCCAGGGGCCTCACAAAATCCATGTTTGCCCTTCAGTGTGAGTGCTGTTTCTAGGACCAGTCAACATCAGCAAATAGTTACAGCAGACTAATGGTCGGAAGTTTAAAACAAACACAGCACACTTTACGATAATCTTAAGATTAATGTGTTGAGAGCACATTATCTTCACTGGAAGTCAGTGGTTATCTGTTATGGACAAAATATCTTACTGGGGTTTTTTTCAGCTATTTTGAGGAACCTCAGTTTGAAATGTTTGTAATACTTTAGCTACTAGGTAAGAAGAAGTCTAATAACTAATGCATTTTATTAAAATAACTTGTTTTAATTGAGGAAAGTTTGTTATTAAATCAAAAGCACCACAAATTCCTCAGTTGCCAGTCAAAGCAACTACTCATTTTTAGAAATTCCCATCATCATATATTCTGACGTGTTCATCCATGTCAGCATTGCAAGGACTCATGTTGTCGGTATGACATTTTAATGTTCACCTGAAACAAACCTCCGTGAGTGTTCAGAGTCAGGTACTTGGGAACCTTTGAAACGAAATTTCTGTCCTTCGTGCATCTGTAAACATCACTGATTCTCAAAGATACAAAGTCTCAAAAAATGGGTACCCAAATATATATGGTGCATAAATACTATTATGTATGTATATGAATCACAGGACAGTCAAAAGTAAGGACAACTGTAAATTACTAACTTTTAAACAAAAACAATGAACTTGAAAAGCAGGAAAATTGTGCATTTAGGGGACACAAAGTTAAGATGTTCCTAATGCTGGACACAACAAGATTTTCAGCATCTGGTAGCGAGTACCCCATCTTCTGGAGTACCCTGCTGGAACACAAAGCCTTTGCTGAGTAACTTGCTGATCATTCTTTGCTTTGAAACAACAGGAAAAAATGTAATTACCTTTGAAGGCACTTCTGCTCTGATGCAGTAAACAGAAATTTAACCCACTTTTTGTGAGAAGGAATCAGACTGCAACAAGTCACACATCTGGGATTTTTCAGTCTCACTCAGCGTTGCTGGTGAGGTGTCATGAGCAACTGCCTCCCCCAGGAACAAGCCTTAAGAATGAATTGGATTGCCTCTTCTACCTCTCCAGGCTCCAGGTAAGGGATATATCCCAGAGTGAGAGTTTATATTGACTACAGGCTTAAATTTAGAGCTGAGTACATAGCCATAGAAAAGTTACAGATATTTGTAGCCATATTAAGGTGGTGAATATAAATCTGTTGGGAAAAAAGAGATAAATATTGTTAATTGTATTTCAGTGTTGAATAGAATCATAGAATCATCAGGGATCACAAGAGACCATGAAAGATTATCTAGTCCAATCCCCCTGCCACAGCAGACACCCCAACCAGGTCCAGGCAGGATTAAAACATCTCCAGAAAAGGAGACTCCACAAACCCCCTGGGCAGCCCCCTCCAGTGTCCCATCACCCTCACTGGGAAGAAGTTACAGAATCAGTGAGGGTTGGAAGGGATCATAGGATCATCCAGTTCCACCCCCCCCTGCCATGGGCAGGGACACTCTACCCTAGATCAGGCTGGCCAGAGCCTCATCCAGCCTGGCCTTAAACACCTCCAGTGATGGGCCCCAACCTCCTCCCCGGGCAACCCAGTCCAGGCTCTCACCATTCTCACGGTGAAGAACTTTCTCCTCACATCAAGTCTAACTCTTCCCATCTCCAGCTTTGCTCCATTTCCCCCAGTCCTGTTGCTACCTGAGATCCTAAAAAGCCCCTCCCCAGCTTTTCTGTAGCCCCCTTCAGATACTAGAGGCCACAATAAGGCCTCCTCTTCTCCATCCTGAACAGTCCCAACTCTCTCAGTCTGGCCTCATAGCAAAAAATAAAATATCCTCTATGTATTTATGCTACACAAGGCTTGCCAGGCAACATTTCTATGTCAGCCATGTCATGTCGTAGCAATCACCTTAAGACAAACACACTTCTCAGTTCCTGTTTACATCTTTGTGTTTCTCACTTGCTCTGCTACACACTGCAAATAGAACTTTAGCTCACACATTTTAATTACACAGAAAGCCAGTTCTTTGAGCACCTCACATTGCCTCTGTCAGATTGTGAGGCAGATTCTCATGTGGTATAACTGGGGTAGGAGAACCAGGGATGGGGGGATCCCATCACCCAGGGATGGGGAGAGGAGCTCCAATGTCACCTATATGCACTCTATGTAGCCAGTTACATAGGCACTTTTATATATATACCTATATGTATGTACACAAATCCTGTGGGTGCACATGCATGTGCCTGTTGGGAATTCATGCTCATCTTTGATGCTGACTGGATCTGGGGGCATGGGACTGTAGCAACCAAGCTACTGAAATCAGAAGCTCTGTGTCTGTTTCATAGTTTTCATCCTCAAAGATTTGAGAAACCACACTCCTACTGAGGGGAGAAACTCTTATTTTATGGAGTAAGTCTTTGAAAATCTACCAGCTCTCCTTTCCTGAGCAGAATTTGTTTGTCTTTTTTTTCACAGAGCTGTCTCAACCTTTTCAATATGCACTGTAACACTAACCTTAGCTGTATGAGTGAAATAAAAATGTCTACCTTTGCACTGATTTTGTAGATATTTTATTCTTTTCTCTCATCTTGGGATGGAAAAATATTTTGCATCAATAAGTGAAAATGAGATGTAAACAAATAAAGATTCAAGGTGTATGAGCAAGTTAACAGGTAAAACTATTCAATTCTTCTTCATTCAGTGTTTAATCCATTAGACAGTAACAATACTGCAGCAAGGAAAAATTACCTCTGCTGGAGTTCAACAAGATCTGGATTTTCCTTACTTTTTATTTTTGTAACAAATTACACTTTGTTTCCCCCCTATTCTTTTTCTTCTTTTCATAAATCAGCTTTTTCTGCAAGGGGAAAAATGTTAACTGTTGAGTGTACAGGCAGCTGCAGCCAGCTTAAATGCTAATGATGACATGTGACGTGAGACTCAGACCACCTAGGCAAACCAGCACAACAGGCTTGCTTACAACAGCGCATTGAGAAAAGCATTCTGGCTACTGTACAAAGCATTGCACAAAGTACTGCAAGAAGGATTTGTAGGGAATTTTGCAGACAATACCAAGATCCAAGAGAGCCTGTCAACTGCAGAGTATGCTAGTGCTTCATAGAAAATGTTTAAGCATAAATTTATTAATAGTTTTACCCACAAAAAGACTCGCAGGAAACCAATAGTCATGATGTAGCTCTCACTGAAATATGGTTTCAAGAATATTTTTAACCTCTTTGTCCTGGTTTTGATTTCCCAAGGTCTTCAAAACACAATAAAACCAAGGACCATATTATAGTAAAGAAAAAATAAGTTTTATTAACTAAGAACAAGAAACAGAAAAAGGTGAGGAAAAAAAAATCAAAATTGTAAACCACCACCAACATGGATTGGCCCCTCTGCCAGCACAGATGTGACAGCTGCACCGTGTGAAAACATAGCAGCAGAATTCTCTGCATCTTCTAGGGTGTGGGTAGGAAAGAAAAGAAACAGAGAAGGCTGTTCCTACACACAAACACTCTTATTGGAATGACAGTAGTTTCAATGGAGAAAGATAGAAAGAGGAAGGAAGGAAGGAAGGAAGGGAGGAAGGAAGGAAGGAGGGAGGGAGGGAGGGAGGGAGGAGACAGTTGAGCCTTCCCACGTGCCATTTATCATGCCATGGAGAAGGGATATCCATTGGTTCTCATGTTGATCATGTTATGGAATCTGGTTGAGTCCTTAAACTGTCATGTCCATTCTGAAAACAGTACAGGTTTCTGCATCACCATGAGCAAATGCTGGTGAAGGTAGGCAGCTATCTTAGGCTGTGTGTGCAACAGCAAACAGGGCAGCAGAGCAACACTTGGTCTGGAGGGCAAAAGTGTCCACACCACCTGCAATCTGGACATTTGTCAGATCACTTTCAGAATGCTTCTATAAACTGAATAACTCCTGGCTGCTAGAGCACTCCTGTACCTCACCTTTTGGGATAGTCTCACAAGTCCTTTTTCCAAAAGCATGGCGAGTAAGAGAGTGAGGAAACTTGAAACATGTTCTGCTGGCCCAAACATCAATGCTAATGGAGACACTACTAGATTTGGAAAATTAACAGTAAAAGGGAATAAAAAAGACGTCACTCTGGTTCATTGTTCCTTTGGAGGAAACTATAGACTCTTTATATTAGTTTAGTAACTTAAATCAGCTGCCCAAAGTTGGTGTTGTAAATGTCCTTCCTGAGCTCTCTGAGAGACCCACTGTTCAATTAAGATGAAAATATTTCCTCATTTTCCCCTCTCTTTTTCTTTGTAGCCTATTGACTTGTTAGCATCATATTCTGCAGCTTCTAGATAATGCTTGTCACACATTAATGTGCCTAAAATATAAGCAAGGTATTATCTCTCTTTATACTGCAGATACATTAACACTCATATATCTGAAGAAAGATACCTGCATTAGCTGTCAGCTGGAAGTTTTTCTGTCTTCAGAATAGCATACTACATCAAGTCTGATTTCAATCTGGTATCAACTAAAATCCATTTAAACTTACATTTTCTCTGAACAGTATTCTTGAAATCCCACTTCAGACAACATGCAGGATGAGCTGAACAAAGGGAGGCTTCAAAAAGCTTGCTCCTATTGTTGCTAATGCTGCTGCTGAAATCAAGGTGCTGTTATCATCTGATGGGGTTTTCTACAGTGCAGTTACTTTCTTGCTGCTTGAGTTTAATTGTGTGTGTTCTCACGGAGGTCAAAGAACCAAGAAGCTCTCGCTTCTCAGTCTCAAAAACATTTCTTCAGATAGCTGAGGAGAGTTACAGGAGTGTTTGCATTGCAGACACTTCCGTATGTGCAGTTCCATTTACACTCATTGCATTGTCTACATCGTAAGATAAATAATAATAAGTCCTACATTTAAATAACAAGCTTTCTGTTAACAAGATAGGCAGAATATTTTCTGAAGGTGATAAACAGACTGCTGCAAATAGATGAGTAAATAAACCAGTACACACCGAAAGGTGATGTGATATTTAGGCATACTTGCACGCTTCACAGAGATGAGTTTCTACATTCACCTCACAGTAGGCAAATACACTGTGGAACAATTGCACTCAGCACAAAAACATGGCCATGCAAATCCTATGCAAACCAGTTGTTTTGGGGTGTCTCAGATTGTGTTTGGATGCCTATTCACAGAATTGAATATATGCAGGAAATAACATGATGTTGAAATGGTTTTAAGGTAATTTCATATGTGTTTGAAGAATGCAGATAACTATCATAACCTGGGAATTAGGAAAGTAAAAGGGAAGCTGCCTAGCACCAGGCATAAATGTTTTGCTTCACCCAGAGAGACTAAACAGCATCTGTAGCAAGACAAATATCGGACAGATGTCAATACAAACTTCCCAAACTATAACTTGTGGTTCAGTTTGGCAGACCTAATAAAAATCAGGCATAAGCAATGTGCAGCTATTTACCCTGAGAGAGTAAGAAACGACATAGTTGATTAATTGTCTCATATCTCATTAGACAGCTAACCCTTGCTTAAAGACTTTTTACAAAGTATGTTCTGGCACCACATCAGAGAATTACATTCTAAATATAATGCAGCATATATACAAATTTAGTTTTAATTCAGATTGCTTCCCCAAGGCTGGTGGCCAGTGTTTCCCCACACAGTGACAAGGAGCCATGGGACTTTACCACTGCCTCTTTAAATTCTACATCTTCCTCTAAACATACAAATCAGAAATATATCTAGAAAAAAAGGAGATGCTAAGTCTAAAATAGAAATTAATTGTAATGTCCTGGATTCAATATCAACACAAAAGTATTTATTAAATCAAAGTGGTTTAGAGCAAAATTTTTTAATTTACAAATGCAAACAAGTTTTTAAAGAATCTTGTACTGTGGACTTGTTCTGCCTTTGAAACTAATTGTGTGTAACAGATTGGGCAAATAGTTCTTTTGGACCATGGTATGGAAAAAGACATACATTAATATGAAAGAAAGGACTAGAACCAGCATAACTCAGAGGATTGCTGGCTCTGCCACCAACTTTTATCAATCCAAACTTTTCAAAAAGCAGCAGAAATTATATTTTGCTGAGAAAATGAAGATCACTGACGTCAATGATTTTTTTTTTTAATTTGGCAGTTAGCTTGCAATAGATAAAGCTGAGTAATCACTGGATCTTATCTATAATAAGAAACCATACACTTGAAATGTATCTTGAACTTACTTTTTTTAAAATGTGGAATAGTTAAGAAATCTGCACTGGTTTATAGCTTTTCGTCAAAAAAATCAGTTCCTTTTGTACAGATGCAAAAATCCTCTGCTGAATTGGCATAATTAGGTTTATTCTTTATGCACACTTTTCTTGGAAGCTTTTCTTCCCAGTGAAAGAAGATACCTATAAAAAGTGAGGAAAAAGGCTCCTACATCAGTGCTAAGCATCTTTTTGTATGCAGTTAGGAGCTGGTATATCAAAGGACTTGAGCTTTGATATTCAGATAAATACATCCCTTGTTGTTTTTAATTCAGGGAGATTTTAGTGAAATCCAGACTTGTTATGAAAAAATAGATATATTAGACATACATGCTCTGAGGAGGGCATGGGAGTAGAGACCTTCAAAAGTGCCTTCCAGCCACAGGAACCCCTTCAAAGTTAGCCAGTTTAAAGAAATGATCCATTAGAAACATCTAAAAATTAAATAATTTTTCTTTAATATGTTGAAAAAACTTCACCAAAACCAACATCAATAGACGGTACACACCTGAGGAAAGGTTAATAATACAGACATATTTTAAATTAAATGTAACAACATATATTAAAAATAAATAATCATTATACAGATAGCAGCAGGAAAACAACACATTAAAAAGTTTAATATTAATCAAAGAAATAACAGAAACAGCTACATTTATACATTTTTGTAGGGTCAGCTATAAATCCTTTCCAGACACTTGCAGAAAAAAAAAGAAAAAGATTGTAAACTTTTTGGGTGAAATGAAATTGATCTGAAGATGCTATTGTTATTTTGACTAACAGCCTACTTAAACACTACAGTAGCCTGAATATTAATTTATTTTTATACATGTGTAGCAGTAGGACAAGAGGTCAGAAGACTAGATTTGGCTTCCTGTCAAGCTTCTGTTGGAAAAATTGTCTGACTCAAGGTGACAAGAAATAAAGTGGATTAACTGAAACATTTGTGTTTTTCAAGTGGTTCAGCGCTAGTGATGAGGGTGAGGAGCCATCTGCTTCGAAAGGAATAAAAATTCTCAACATTAAAGTGCTTGAACTTGCATGTTCTTTCCAGCTACTAAACGGCCTTTTCTTTTGGAGGTGGCAATAGACCTGTCTCTCAGTGTCCGTTTTGCAGCTTCATTGATCAAGCAGGTCAAAAGAATGGTCTGAGGAGCGATTTGTTTACATCCCCCTCAGACAGTACCTATGGGTGGCAGACAAATGCCTGGCATCCCAGAGAGACACTTGCTCAGGCACATAAAGGTTAGCTTTCATCTGTGCATGCCACACTGTATCAGATCAGATGAGACCCATGAAGCCTTGAAATTTGTTACTCATACAGGCTTGTGGTAAGCAACATAGGCATTCCATACAGTTCTAGCTCACCATCTGTTACTGCAAAAAGACACAATATTTGATAAAACTATTTACAGTTGCTATTTTGATAGTGCAGAAAACAGAAAGTGGATGTGATAGCCTTCATGTGATGAATTAAAACTCTCTTATTTAATTAAAAGCTTTGTCTGTTAATATATTCTTATTTCTACAAAGCATGGTGCACCACTCTGTTTTGGAATAATCTCATAGGGTAAATTCCTCAACTGGATCATTTCCACGTCCAAAATTTTGCCATATGTTTCAGTGAAAGTGAGTTCCAAAGGCAGCATTCATTTCATTAAGGATCTTACTCTCTTGCTACTAGGGAGGTATTTGTTTCATTTTCTCTCCTGGATCAGTGAAAGCATTTAAACATTTTAATTCTCTTGTCACCTTGCTTGGCTAGAGACTGGTCATTTCATCACCCACCTTCCACTAATTTCAAAGTATTATAGTAACTGATTAACAAGATTATCTTCATCCTCTCAAATTTCAGCAACAAATTGTTTGAATGTGTGACTTCCTTTTATATGAAGCCTTGACGTTCTCACTGAATTATATTGATTCATCATCTACCCTTATATATGGCCTAGTCTTGATACATGAGTGCCCAAATACTCAAATTTCAAAATTAGTCAGAAAAATAAAGAAATATAACAAGACTTTTTTTTTGTTTATGCTTAGATTGAAGCCTGGATACTAATGATAAGTACTGATACTACTTGACAGGTGTCTCCATAGCCCCTGTTCTGTTAGCTTGGAAGCAGAAGGTAGCTCTAGTAGCTCTAGTCCCATAAAGCTCCTTATCAGTGTGAGCAGTCTTTCTATGGGTAAAAGAGCGGCTCCCTGGGTTCCATCTCTGGTGCCAGCTGTTCCCTGTCTGCATTTAAAGCTGAACCCACAGCAGCGCACATGTGTAGCTGACACACTCAATTTTAACTCACATGCATGCTGCGGAATACAATTATCCTGGGAATAATATTTTCTTCAAATAGTACAATCAGATAGAGCAAGTAACTCCTACATGAATCAAATATTATTTTCACACATTCATGAAAGACTGAAGAGAGGAGGCTGTAGCTCTTAGTGTCTGGATCTCAATTATATGATCATGGAATTTAGTCAAAGAAAGGAGGAGGTTTGACCAGCTTAACTCCTACCTTGAGATATTACCAGCCACTATTTGATGGTTGCAAGAATACACTTACAGAATTGAAAGGAAAAGAGAAACGAAGAGATCCTGAGGGGTATTTGCATTGAAGCAAATTTTCTTCAAAAATTTCACAGTATTTGGTGACCTCTAGCGGGCAGAGTTAAATTTGTATGTCTTCGGAATGAAAATCACTCTGTACCTATTTTCAGGAAAGACTGCAGTGCAATGTTACTGATTTATGACCCTTTGCTTAATTGTTTCATAAATTCCAAAATTTGAATGTCCCCTTCTAATTTGGACCTGCTTAAACTGAAAAGTGAATGCAAATTAATTTTTAAAAAGTCTGAAGATTAAATCATAACTGCAATCTTTAGCAAGGTAATAAAAAGGTCAGCTCAAACATATTAAGAGACTATTAAAAACTCTGACTGCTGATCCCTAGTTTGTCCTGTAAAGTTGCAAAACAATGTTTTACATTCCTAAAATAATTTTTCTTTACTGGGGTAAATGATGCTGTCATTATACCGTGTGCTTTTTTCTCCTGTTTTAGCACTAGTTGTAGTGTAAACAGTCAAGTCAGCACAGAATGGGAATAAATTATAATAATTTAACAATTATTTTATTGGAAATTACAGACCATTCCCTATGCACTCTCTATGTATTGTTGTCTCCCTTCTTTCTTCAACTCCTTTTTATCCCTACTGTCCTCTGTACCTTGATGCATCTCTATCTTCACCCACCAGTAGGAAGCACCTCTACTTCACCTGCACGCCAATGTACAGATAGACTCCAGGGAGCCTGGAGTGAATCATAGAATCATTAGGGATTAGGAAGGGACCTTGAAAGATCTAGCCTTAACAACAGCAAGATCACCTAGACCAAGTTGCACAGGAACACATCCAGGCAGGTCTTGAACGCCTCCAGAGAAGGAGACTCCACAACCCCCTTGGGCAGCCTGTTCCAGTGCTCCATTACCCTCACTCTGAAGAAGTTCCTTCTGATATTTATATGGAACCAACT
>VZRI01006996.1:117356-177511 GCA_013397515.1 Upupa epops
CCAGGTCCCTTTCTCCTACACTGTTGTCCAACAGGTCAGTCCCCAACCTATACTGGGACCTGGGGTTGTTCTTGCCCTGATGCAAGACTCTACATTTACCCTTGTTGTACCTCATTAAATTTCTCTTGCCACAAACAAGATATGTTTCTTTTAGTAAGAACCTGCTTTTTGCTTCTCTTAAAACACTGTTCCTGTATAAAGAGGCAAAAGATGATTGATAAAATGAGACACCTCAAACCTAATAGCATTTATCCACTATAGTGTATCTTCCTAGAGCCAGCAGTATAATACCACTAGGTTGAATGGTTACTAACTGCTATCTATGAAAAGCAGACAAGCAGAACAATGACTAGCAAGATCCAGAAGCAGTTAAGGTTATCCCAGATTAAGCAGCTTCTGCTAAACACTCAAAGAAGAAAGGAAGTATGAGACACTACATGTAAATGAGACCCAGAGATATGGGTCTAACCAGCAAGCAGGACTATAAATATGAAAAATCACAAATCAGAAAGCTTTTCTGTGATACCATTTTCGTGGTGCTTATAAGTAGCTAGAGTCAGCTGGAAATAAAATCAAAGACCTCGTATATAAAAGCAGGTACCTGGTGTACATGGCTAAGCAAAGCTATAGCTACAACTGTTCAAACACAGGTGGTTTGACAGATTGGTCCTGAAAAACTTGAACCACAGCAAATCTTGATTCAGCAAGATCTCAGTAAATGTGTAAGCAGCAAAACAGCAGACTGAGTATATGAGAGCACTGCAAGCAGGACAGGGGCATTCATTAGGAAAAAAAGGCTTACATAAAGGACTGTGCAGCAAACTAACATCCTCTACATACCTGATCACCCGAAAGTAACTCTTTGCGAACAAACCTTACTAAAAAACATAGTTACCAATATGAACTGGAGAAATCATAGAATCATAGAATCATTAAGGACTGGAAGGGACCTTGAAAGATCATCTAGTCCAGTCCCCCTACCACAGCAGGATCACCTAGAAATGTCCAGGCAGGTTTTGAATGTCTCCAAAGAAAGAGACTCCACAACCCCCCTGGGCAGCCTGTTCCACTGCTAAAGCAAGGACAAAGGAAGACAAGACTGCCCAGTGTGGGGCTTGAAGAGTCTCATAGCTCTACTGACTGAGTTAGCCCAGCAAATGCCGGGTGGCAAGCAGATAGCATCTGGAAGAGAAACTAAGTAGACAATTTTGCATACATCAGAATAGCCCATGTTACCAATAGTTTTCCTAAAGAAGATATGGTTTGTGTTTTTACCAGCATGGACTTGCCTCTTGCTTTCATCTAGAATACAGTTCAGTGGACGTAGTATAATAATGCATCCTGCTGATCAATGAATGTTCTCAATATATAAACAACAGCATGGAAAAAGTAGAAATTCAAACTTGGGTGTCCTGGATGATCTGTTAAACTACTGAGATTTTCATTCAAAGAGTCCTGGAAATCACCATTAGTTCACTTAATCCAGGACAGAGGAATGAAGACAGGCCAAACTACTGGATAGAAGTATTTAAAACTATCAGATAATTACTAATTACATTTTATTTCTGAAAGCCATGCATTTCATTCAGGGCAGATTGAGATTTTAAAGCTGTAAACTTTTTAAGACAGTAGAATGATAGAATCATCAAATCATCAGGGATCAGAAGGGACCTCGAAAGATCATCTAGTCCAATACCCCTGCCACAGCAGGACACCTAGACCAAGTCACAAAACAACATTACAGATTGGAAGCGACCTGGAAAGATCATCCAGTCCAATCCCACTGCCACAGCAGGATCATCCAGACCAAGTCCAGGTGGGTTTCAAACGTCTCCAGAGAAGGAGACTCCACAAACCCCCTGGGCAGCCAGTTTCAGTGCCCCATCACCCTCACTGGGAAGAAATTACAGAATTGGTCATGGTTGGAAGGGATCACAGGATCATCCAGTTCCAACCCCCCTGCCATGGGCAGGGACACCCCACCCTAGAGCAGGCTGGCCAGAGCCTCATCCAGCCTAACCTTAAACACCTCCAGGGACAGGGCCCCAACCACCACCCTGGGCAACCCAGTCCAGGCTCCCACCACTCTCACAGTGAAGAACTTCCTCCTCACATCAAGCCTAAATCTACCCATCTCCAGCTTTGCTCCATTCCCCCTAGTCCTGTTGCTACCTAAGATACTAAAAAGCTCCTCCCCAGCTTTTTTATAGCCCCCTTCAAATACTGGCAGGCCACAATAAGGTCACCTCGGAGCCTCCTCTTCTCCAGACTGAACAGCCCCAGCTCTCTCAGTCTGGCCTCATAGCAGAGGTGCTCCAGCCCTCTGATCATCCTCGTGGCCCTCCTCTGGACATGCTTCAGCACATCCACATCCTTCATGCAATAAAGGCTCCAGAACTGGATGTGGTACTCCAGGTGGGGTCTCCCCAGAGCAGAGGGGGAGAATCACCTCCCTCGACCTGCTGGCCACACTTCTGATGCAGCCAAGGTTCCGGTTTGCCTTCTGGGCAGCAAGTGCACACTGCTGGCTCCACAAGCACCTCCAAGTCCCTCTCCTCAGGGCTACTCTCCAACCAGTCACTGCCCAGTCTGTATTTGTGCTTAGTATTGCCTCAACGCAGATGAAGGACCTTACACTTGGTCTGTTAAACCCCATGAGGTTGGCTTGTGCCCACCTCTCTAGCCTGTTCAGGTCCCTCTGGATAGCATCCCTATCCTCCGGCATGTCTGCTACAGCACACAGCTTGGTGTCATCTGCAAACTTGCTGAGGGTTCACTCAATGCCTCTGTCCAAGTCACCAAAAAAGATGTTGAGCAAGAGTGGTCCCAGGACTGATTCCTGAGGGTCACTGGCCTCCACATGGACATGGATCCATTGAGAACCACTCTTGGGGTGCAACCATTAAGCCAGTTCTTTACCAATCTAGTGGTCCACCCATCAAACCCATGTTCCACCATATTAAGGTTGTGGCCCGTTCATAGAAGAGCACCAGGTTTGTCAGGCAGGATTTGCCCTTGGTGAAGCTATGCTGATTGCACCCAATCACCCTTCACTATTCTCCTTTCTCAGTAGTGTCTGCAGCAGGATCTGCTCCATGATCTTACCAGGTACAGAGGTAAGACCATCCGACCTGTAGTTCCCTGGTTCCTCCTTCTTATTGTTTTTGAAAATAGGAGTTATGTTTCCCCGACTTCACCAGACTGCCATGACTTTTGGAATACAATAGAGAGGGGGTTAGCAACCTCATCTGCCAGTTCTCTCAGCTGTGGAGTCTCCTTCTCTGGAGACGTTCAAGATCCACCTGGATGTGTTCCTGTGCAACTTGGTCTAGGTGATCCTGCTGTGGCAGGGGGATTGGACTAGATGATTTTTCCAGGTAGCTTCTGATTCCTAATGATTCTATGATTCTATTACCCGTGGGTGCAATCTGTTAGGTCCCATGGACTTGAACACTCAGGTTCTTCAAGTGACCACAAACCTGATCTTCACTTATGATGGGCGGTTTTTCCTTCTAGTTCCTGCCGTTATCTTCCATGATTCCAGGAGTGTGGCTGGAGGCCTTTGCAGTAATTACAGCTTGTTTTCGTTGTCTGGCACTGAGCAAGCTATGCGTGGGTGCAATCTGTTAGGTCCCATGGACTTGAACACTCAGGTTCTTCAAGTGACCACAAACCTGATCTTCACTTATGATGGGCGGTTTTTCCTTCTAGTTCCTGCCGTTATCTTCCATGATTCCAGGAGTGTGGCTGGAGGCCTTTGCAGTAATTACAGCTTGTTTTCGTTGTCTGGCACTGAGCAAGCTATGCTGCTACAAGTCTTTTCTAGGAGCTTGCAACTCCATTAACTGTCCTTACAACCTCCCTCAGGAAAGTCATGACACTGCTCAAGATAATTAACATTATCTTCCCCTTTCTCTTGGAAAAACATTTTGTTCTAACTGTTGTTTCCTTTTTGGAGTCTAGCCATGAAACAGTGGAAGAAAGGAGAGGGGCATCCATGCCACACTAACAGGTTTGGCATAGATTCAGAATGGAAATAACTTTGAATAAAAGCTTTACTTTACAAACAGCAGTTTCCTACCCCCACTGACCAGGTCAAATAAACAATGATAGATTGTTAGATCTACATCAACTATTCCTTCTCCACAACTGATTGCACAGTTCATGATGGCACAAGACAGCAGAGACAAATGTCCTTGCTGTAAACTCTGGGGCCACAGGACTCACCGATGACCATGATCTTCTATTTTAGTCAGTATAGATTCTAGCCATGCATCTGCTATGTACTACTTGAACTCCACATACTTGTTACTTTCTTTGTTCTTGCTTTCAGCTCAGTCCTTTAAATCTGCATAAAGGTTATGCAAAGGCTCTCCAGTAACTCTTGTCTGAGCAATGACATTATAAGAAACCGCTTCTCTTCCCTCCATGAGCTGCTTACCTGGTATAGGCTGAGAGATGGAGTCAGTGATACAGGAATGCAAGTCTGCTGACTAGCAGGGAAAATTCAGGAAAAGGTCAGGAGATATTTGAACTCTTTGATCCTTTGTACCCTCGGTATAAAGGTTTCCCTGAAGATTTCCTTGGGTTGTCTTCCATGTACAGTAGGCAAACAGTCCTGCTGCTTCAGTCAGAAAAAGTTACGTCCTGTCAGCATATGAGTGACTGAAATATTTTATCACTTAGCGGTTGTAGATTACTATCCTGACAGAAAAATTACATGTCCCTGATACCTTTCTTATCAGGAGCATTTGTATCCCAGTAATATTAAGCATTCATATCTCATAATAATCTATGGTGGCACAAATAGTTACAATAAGCTCAAGAGGCAAAAGCTTTCAACTCTTCCAGAAATGGGGTCAGTTTGCAGATAGGCAGCTCTACACTGTTTCGGGATGCTTTTTTCTGTTCTCATCTGATAAAAAGTAAAACACTCTGTAGAAAGAAGTGGGAAAATTCCTATTTCCAAGTTATTTGACACAGTGACCTGAGAGAGATTCTGAAAATGATGCATAATTCTGAATCTGCAAAGCTGATGTTTATTAAAAAGAAAGGGACATACACAATTCATGTAAGATGATAAATGATCTTCTGCTTAGTGGAGATAAATAACTAGCCACCTAGTCTGTGACATTTGTGTGCTTTTTTATTGAATGCATAATCAAGGTGAAAAATCTGTCCCTGATCAAAGTTCTCTCCTTCCCAGCTTTGGAATGTCCTTCCAAAGGTAAATTAAGCATTCCAGCTACAACTCTCTCAGGTGTTGTATCATAATTTGTGGGTTACATGCAGAAAGTTATTTAACGAGTCTAGAATAAAATAGGTAAGCAAAATTGAAAAGAAGTTTTTCTTTCCTTTCAATGCAAATTTTTCACCAACTCTTAGAAACAGTAGCCACAGCACCAGCAATCCAAGGTGTCTTTTTAGAACTCAGATTAGTGCAATTATTTAAAAATTGCTTCCCAGAAGAAACTGAAAGTGTGAGAGTACTCTAAGAGAGATTTCAGAAAACATGAATAATGGGAACATTTGAAGTAGATTCACAATCCTTGATATTTTTCCTTTACCTGTTTTTGTACAGTGTGTGCATAGGAACAGGAGGCCTTTGAAGGTCTGGCTTAGAAAGTGGAACCTTTCTTCTTTTTATTGTTAAAAGTTTTCTCACTGAAACACTATTTCTGACTGGTTTTTCATCAGTGGGAGTAAGCAATTTACAATTTCATCTTATCTGAATGAGGCAGATTTCTTCCAGGAGGTAAAATCTTTCTGAAATAAACCATTTCAGGAACTTTCACATTATCATGGGGTAGAAATAAAAACCTGTTTGTGTATCACTCTCTCTGTTCCCTTCTTTTTCTTTTCCCTTTAGTGTAATAANAACCTGTTCAGTTTGGGATTGGTTTCCCCCTGGCTATCTCAAGCGGCTGCAAAGCGGAAGGGAGCCACCGACTTCTCCTTCCCCCCCGCCGGCGCTCTTGGTTTTGAGCACCCTCCTCTAGCTGCTTTTGTCAGCCGGCTCCCACCGCTTCCTCGACGCACTGAACCAAGCACTGTTCGCCACCACAGACTTGCTGCCACTCTTTCCTCACTGGAGCCCCCTGTCCCTGGACCCCGCCGTGCCCTGCCAGCGCCACTGCCTTCGTTGCTGCTCGCCGGGCTATCACTAACACTCCGGGGCAGCCGCTCTTGCCCTTCAGACCCCTTTGGTGCCACTCCGTGGATTTTGTCCAGGGTCCAGTGCTCTACCTTCTGCTGCCTTCCCGGCACCTGCTTTCAACTCTGCTGGATTACCTGTCAGGTTTTGGAAGGTGGTGGGTTTTGGTGTAGTGTATACATTCTGGGGGAGAAGAATTGCCTTTATTTTTGTTAGTGTTGTTATTTAATAAGTAACTCCTTTTATAAAGTTGGGGGGTTTTTTCACTTGCATTACAGGTGCCAAACCTTTTATATCATATAGAATCATAGAATCATTAGGGATCGGAAAGGACCTCAAAAGATCATCTAGTCCAATCCCCCTGCCACAGCAGGACCACCTAGACCAAGTGGCACAGGAACACATCCAGACGGGTCTTGAACGTCTCCAGAGAAGGAGACCACAACCCCCTTGAGCAGCTTGTTCCAGTGCTCTGTTACCCGTACTGGGAAGAAGTTCCTTCTGATATTTATATGGAACCTCTTCTGTTCCAGTTTGCACCCACTGCCCCTTGTCCTATCACCAGATGACCTTGAGAAGGGGGAGGGAAATTCCTAACCAGGTCTCTCTGCCTCCAAGTATTTCCACACGGGGACACCAGTGTAGACTAAAGTACATAATTTGTCTGTTAGTATGTCTGCAATTTGCCAAAAATGTCATTCTGCAATTTCTGGTGGTTATTCATTTCAATAGTACATGTAGGGGATTAATAAAAATCACTCTTCAGTGAATAGAGTGGGCTGTACATATATTCCTGGCAAATAAATGTTATTTTGCTTGTAAGTGCTATTACTGCTCAAGCTTAAATACCATGTGCACCATTTGAAACCACTCATATTACAGTTTGAACACTTTATACAAATATTGGACTATTTTTACCAAACCATGTCATTAAACCAATTAAAATCTACAAGAGGCTTGCTCTTCTCCTTTTCATATGTCTTCCTACTCAGCTTCACACTTATTGCCACTTTTCTGTTTCCTTCTTAAGATTAATAAATAAGCCTCTTTTTTTCTCCCTACATTTAATCAAAGTTGTGTAAATGTTTAGTTTTCTGTCAGTTTTGGATGAAATTTTTTTTCTGATACATTTTAAGAATCCCAAATGGCAGATCGTATGCAATTTGTTGTGCTATTTTATTAACTTTATTCACTATCTGCTTTCATTAGTACATTTTTTTCTTGTCTTTGCGCAGTAGCATGCCTCTTCTTATTATCAAATCAAGTCTGCCCTCTGAAGAATTTATGAAACACTCAGGCACCCTCATAACACTCAGACACTCCTCTAACACTTGTCTAACTTCTGATTATGGCAGACTCACTATTCTTCACACATGGTGGGTTCATTCTGTGTTCTCCATTAGTGCTTTTCCCTCATTGTTCTGATCAATCAGAGAAAGGGAGTGACTCAGTTTTGTGGAATCACTTGGGTTGAATTAAGGATACTTAACACTATAGAATCATAGGATGTCTAAATTGGAAGGGACTTCAGAAATCACCTAGTTCCAACCCACCATGGGCAGTTACATCTTTCATTAGTACATGTTGCCCCATCTAACCTGGCCTTGAACACATCTGAGGAGGACACATCCACAACTTGAATGGGTAATCTGTTCCAGTGCCTCACCACCCTCACAGTGAGGAATTTCCAATCTAAACCTACCCTCTATTAGTTTGGAATTGTTTCCCCTTACCTGTCACGATAGTCCCTCATAAAAAATTCCTCTCCAGGTCTCCTGTAAGCAGTCTTCAGATACTGGAAGGCTGCTATAAATCATGCCTAGTCTGACTTTGAACATACCTTCTCAGCGTCAGATCTTTAAAAGCTACATGTATGTCTTTCTCTTGAATCTTCAGCCTTACAGAACTGAATTTCTTCTTAAGTTACTGTGGTATTAACTAAAAAACATGGATTTTTGACTGTTTTTCAGATACTGAAGATGCAAGTGTCCTACAAAAACCACTAAAACCTGTGGGGGTTCAGTATCTCTGTTAGTCCTAGAAAAAGGTTTTGACAACATCTCTGTTCATCACTTACTATGAGTGGTACTTTATCACAAGTAATGGCTATTTAAAAGCTGTTTTATGCCATTGATCCATCACTTTTCACACAGCAATTTCCCATTTCTTTTCTATTTACTACTTTCCTCTTTCCATCCACCCGGTTTATTCATCACCCCAACCACAAGCCTGGCCTCTAGACACCATAGGAGAGGCAATTCTGCCAAGACAGAGAGAACGTATGAGTCAGTCTGATTGCTTCTTTCTCTGCTCTTCCCTGGCTCTCATTACTGACAATCTTCCTGTAGGAAAAAATTCATTCTCAGGGTTTTCTTTGCGCTCTACCCACACACAGAGTCTGGTTCCAGCAGAGGGCGCTGCTGCTCCTGCAGAGCCGCCGGATGAACCGGTCTGGTCCCCGGCCAGCTCTCAGCGCTGGAAGCTTTACCAACCCTCACAGCCGGAAAAGTGGCTTTTTAGCTGGACTGAGGCGATTGCAATAGATGCTAGACAAAAAACCCTAACAAGATTAGAGAAAAGAGTGTGCTATAGTCCACATTTCTACAGATGTTGCATCAGAGATTCAGAATGGGAAAGAAAACAAAATCTATGTGAATACATGATGAGCTTAATGCTCAATATAAACTGAAGTGCTGTAGACAAACATGAATTTGATCAAAAAGACAGGTTAAGTAGCCTAGTGCAAATAATTCACAAAAAATGTGCTAGCACAAATAAGTTGGCTTTGCAGGTTTGGGATTTTTTCTTTAACAAAAATATCTCTAATTGCAGGTTAATTTTGTCCTTTCTTATGTGAAGAAATACAGAAACAGAGAATCAAAACCAGAAAACTTCTTCTACCAGTCTCTCAGTAAGCTATTTTTAGAGATAGGAAGACACTGAATCCTCCTAAATCCCAGACTAACAGGGCTGAATGACTACTTTGGCATAAAAGTCAGGGATTTTAAGTGTGATAAACTTGGGTAAGCCATATTGTTAGACAGACTTGGGATTTTGCAGCATTATGCTCCCTTAATCTATAAAAAGAGGGGAAGTACTACCAATCATACTGTGTCAGATCAAAAGTCCATCCAACCCAGTATCATTTTCTACCAGCTAATAGAGGCAGATACCAAAACTGAAAATTTTAGAACACAGAAAGCACAGGGGACTCTTTTTTGACTTTGGCTGCTGTTTTTCAGCAGCCAGCTGTTCAGGTAATTTCTGAGCCAGGGGCTGCATCTGGACTACTTTGTTAAACAGCCACAAACAGATTTAATCTCAGCGAAACATCTTTTAAGCCATTTAAGATTTTGGACTTCACAACATCCTGTGGCAATGATTTCCATTAGTTTCCATCTGTAAAAAGAAAAATTACTTCCTTTGTGTTAAATCAGCTCCCTGATAAGCTAGTGTTGTATTATAGTACTAATTCCTTCTCTAGAACAGCAAGTATCTCTCCTGATCAGGAGAAAGATGTCACAAGTATTTAACTTGCCTACACAGGTTCTGACTCACAAATAGTTTTTCTGTATTTGTTGACACTGGATATCAAACAGCAGATTCAAGTCCATTTTCATTTTACTCATGCCACATCACATATATGTTGACCTGAATCATCAGATTCTAAGTAACCCCTCATAGCATTAATATCCAGTGTTGGTTAGCCTAGTTATGACTTCAAGCATTTGCTTTTCTCTTGTTTTCTTGATGTAAAATATCCTGCATTAACTACTGACAGACTTTATCCTGCTTCCCCTGCTCCTTTATTCCTGTATTACCTTTTTGTACATATATTAGAAGTATATAATTGCCAGCGTGAAGGATGCTATAGTTTTAATTAGCCATCACCCTCAGCCTCTTTATTTTTTGTTCTATCAAAACAAACCCCATAACTATGTCTAAAAAAGGAGCAATTTTAAAAGATCCATGGTTTTCAGACACTGTTTATTAATTTTTTGTTATTTCCTTACCTTTATACAATTTTTATATTGCACCATTTAGCTCAAAGACCTTTCCTAGTCCCAACGCTTCATGGTGTTTCTCCTGTGAGTGCACACTACCACTACATCAGCCACCAAAACTCCTTTCTCTTCCTACTACCATAATTACAGGCAAACCACTAATGAACTTGGTTAGGAAAATAAAGGAGACACCTGTACATTAGAACTGCATCAAAATCTTGGCTAATGAAACAATAAAACTATACACTAACATCATGATATGTCTCTATAACAACTGTATAGCACAAGTTAATCCAGGGCTAATATATGACAGATGACCTTGTTAATTAACTCCCTTGAGAAATTCATTTTCACATGGGAACAGTAACAATTCTTCTCCAAGAGAAAGAAAAAAGTCCGTTTTTCCTTTAGAAATTCCCTGATGATGCAGGACAAACTTGCAATTAGTCCATGCAATATATAACGAACAGGTTATATCTCTTTGAGTTACTTTGATTTCAAGAACAGAAATTCCCAGGCTGTTTGACATTATTAATAAAAAACATGTATTGATTTATTTAGGCTGTGGCAGGGCTTGATAGGACAGAAACACAGCACAACTTAAAAGGATGAAGTTTTAGTTCCCAATTAGCCAGGATGGATTATGAGGAAAACTATGCTAATTTCCTTGTTGTGAAATTCCAGGCAATTCGGTTGGTGGGTGTTCCCCTCACAAAAGAGGAGGTTATGTTTAGAATTGTGAAACTTGGGTGGAGCTATAAATGAAATATTCAGACAGATTATACACTTGCTAGTCAGAGGTGTAAATTATTTCAAGGAAGTGAGTCCCTGCCAGCTGAAAGAGGAACATAAGAGTTCAGATTTAGCTCCCTATAAATGGTGTGTCTTGGCTGCTAAGTAACATAGCACAAGGAATGGAAAAATGTGGTTTTATTTCATAAATCTTTCTTGCCATTTTATTTCTATAAAGCATTTTTTTGTATCTGATGCTCTTGGAGAATGTCACTTTTATTCACTGTAAAAAGTCACTTTCAAAACAATCTTCTTGGCAACAGAAAGGAAAATGCCTTCGTTGGTAGAAGAGCACTGTTATCATATTACAAATGTTCACTCCTATTAAGCTTTTTGCTGTCCAGAACTAGAAACACTCACAAATTGTCAGGAAAGATATAGAAACACATTTGATATACCTAGCAGAACTAACAAGCCACGGCTGCTTCATAACCAGCCATAAAAGCATATGGGACAGCAATCCAATCTCCCTGCTTTTGAGTAAGCACTTCATTCAAATTACCAACAAGAGTTTTTTTCACACACGTTGGCCTGGCGATTCTCCTGGGGGTCAAAATACAAAGCTGTAATGTCTAATGAAACCTCTAAGCTGGGAATGGCTATAAGATAATATAAAAGGAAAATGGTAAAATAGAATTGGAAAAATAGGAAAAAGGAAAATGGAAAAGAGGAAGGGAAAAGGAAAAAGGCAAAAAGTAAAAGGGGAAAGGGAAAGAATTATGGAACAGAAGACAAACAGAAGACAGAGAACATCTGTTTACCTATTGTTCTTCAGAATCTCTCCCACATTCATCATTGTCTACATTTGTATGGATTTACCAAGGTAGGGTCTAATGTTTTGTTTCCAAGAGCATAGAGATAAATATGGTGGCTTCCGAACAATAAGAGCAGAGTGTAAGTTGCAGAAAGTGAAGTGAGGATAGTAGCTCTGCAGAAAGACAGAACTCTCCCATTTGATGTGAAGAAATAAGTTAGTACAATACAGTGTGCAAGGAAACTACTGTGGCCTGAATGTACTCCCATCACTCACAGATACATAACTGAAGTTCATGACATGACATAGTTGCTACAAATACTTATAAAAGCACCTTTAATGTGTGGCAGCATTGGTCATCTTGAGCTTTCATCCCTAAGTAGGCTTTTTAGATATGACTCCATGTAAGATGGATCAAAAAAGGCAAAGGAAAGTAGATTTGACTGCAGACAAATAAAATGAAGAGATGAAATAAAGGTCTTACCTTTTAGATAGTCAAGTATTTCTCATAATTCCTAAGAAATAAGTAGGATTAAATGTAGTTAAATCAGGATTACATAAAAACACAGACCTGGAATCAATTAATTAATTAATGCTTTTATTTTTTTCTTTCAGCTTGTTATGAGGTACTGATGCTACCTTTTCTTACAGAGTTGTTATTTCTTTGGTCTAATGTTCAATTACTATCAAATCACGTAGTGGCTGCAAAAGTAATTTTACTAGGTTCTTTGTAATTCAGAAATTACAGCTGTAATTCATACACTAATTTCTTCTATGGAACTACATTTGAGTGATTTGACTACAATTTATCTCTAATTGATACCTACAAGTGGTGTAAAATTAAACAGCTTGCCTCGTTATATGTTATTATAAGCATTTCATGCTGTTGTTTTCTGACATGGTCCGTGGCTTTGCATATGGCTTTCTGAAAAACTGGTTGAATTTTAGGGATTTGTTTTGCCTTCTATAATCCTGAACTTCCAAAGAGTGCAGCTCACCTAAGACAGTTATGGTCACAAAGGTGTTTCAGTTGATATCCTGATCTTCTGTAGGGCTTTTTGTCTTCTGCAAAGGCTTTCTTTCATCAGCTATCTCATCTGCATAATTGGCTAAAAACCTAGCTGAGAAACTCCAAGGGTTGTATTGTAAGACCTGCTAGATTTCCGTTAGCAGGATGGATTATGATACAGATCTTGAATATTTGTGGTTATTGGTGGCTTCTGTGGAATGAGGTTTATATTTCATGGCTGTTTATTCAAGGATTGCCATAGAAGAATCTTGAGCAGACCTAAGATGTCTTTTGTGTAGATGTAACCTAAGTATGTGCAAAAGAAAGAAAGGTAAGTTCAGAGAAGCACAGTTAGATTATAACCTCTGCCAATCAAAAGCTAGAGAATGGCAAAGTCAGGTATTCAGTGCAAATCTTGGACTTCACTGCAGTATCTACTTTGTCTGGTCATACCTCCTTTCTCTCCCTCCAGTTAATGACTGTCATTTTCTGTACACAGACTGGAGTGTTTTACTTATGCTCCTGCTCCTTCCTCTCTTCTACCTTTGAAGTAGATGAGCCAGGATCCGTTTACCTGCTAGAATCAGGTGCAGCCAACATGTGATTTCTGCTGCTGATCTGTTCTCTTTCTGTATCTTATTATTCATTGACCAAAATGTGGCCCACACCCTGTGTAATGCATGTGACTCAAGGCCTTCCCTAGATACAGAATTATTATTTTCCTCCTGGGCTTTCCTGTAGCCTACTGTAGTCACCAAGTGATACACAAACACCAATTAAGTTATTTTGACAACACACCAATGAAACAGCAAGCTATTATTACATTCGATTCAGAATGGAGATCTAAGGTATGAGAAACTGTGGTTCCACGTGTAAGTTATCAGCATCTTTAACTATACAAATTTGGACCATTATTGGAACAGGAATGCTCTATTGAATAAATTCTTTCGAGTTTAATTTCTGGTCCATAATTACATATTTTAATGCAGCTATTATTTGTAAATTGTAGGATTACCACCACCCCCCCCTCAAATTCAGGAAAAATGAAATTTCATTAGATCTCATTATCTTGACTGACATATCTTAAAGGTGTGAGTCTGCATCTCACAGTATAATCCTACTATATCTAGGCTGCCACAGGCTGTGCTTCAGTGGAGGTCTAGACTTGCTGCTTGCTAAAAGGCGATCTGAGAGGAAAACAACAGCACAGTTTCTTTTCTGGATTATCACTGAAGGATCAGTAGATAGATGTTATGAAATCACAACCTAAAGAAGTAGCAGTATCACAGTCTTTTTTTTTTTTTTATCTTGTGGAAGAGCATTAGTTCCAGAGGCACTATTTTATCAGCTCAATTCATGAGATTTTTTTTGTAGCACTGGAGACTCCTATATGGTCACTTTTATTCCCAGCTTTGAAGAAAACTGTTTTGACTTTTTCAGTCTTGCAAATATGATCCTTGTTGTTGCACTTCCACCTTGAACTCTGTTGATCATATACATTTTGAATTGTTTCTAGTAATTTCATAATAAAATACTACAGCGTGTTTTCTCCATTTGTAATTCATTAAATTGAAAAATACAAGTCTTAGCTAGTGCATATGGGAGAGTTAAGGTGGTTAGTTTTCAATTTAATCTTCAGGCAGTTTCACTGAGAAGTCATGACGCCTTGTCATTTGAGGACTTGGTCAGGTTCTGCTGCAGTGGCTGACCAGGTTTTCAAAGAATTAAGTGTCCTATTTCAAAAGTTGCAGAATTTCTTGGAGCAATACTGTCTGGTGGAGAGGTATAAAGTGGGAGATATTGAAAGTGAAAATGATTTGGGCTCCTGTATGTGTGGAATCAACACAATGAAACTGAGTTATTTTAAAACACTTAATTATAAATAAATATTAATAGGAGAAGTTTTGTGATAACTACTATATTCCTTGCAGATTCCTAAAAGAAAAAAAAGTATCCTTCACATTGTCAGATCTACTAGGCCATCATTGTGTACAGAACCAATGCACTACAGAACTTGGCCTAAAAATAGAAGTGAAGGACTTTGCTGTGTAAGAGAAAAAGACATCACAGACAGGAGACTGAAGAAATACAGTGAAAAATATACTGGAATTGAACTATAAAACCACGTGCTACATAGCATCTCATCAGGCTCATGATTTCCCTTATCTCAGTTTGCTCTCATTTCCCTAGACCTTTTCACTTCCACAGGTACTTACTTTACATATTTTTGTCTACTCATTTGCAGGATCTCACTTCCATTAGCTGGTCAGTTACTTATCTGTCTACATTTCTTCAGCTCACTGGATTCTTACTGCCTAAGCATCTTACACAATTTCACCTAGCAAGTTCCTGGTTTTTCATTCTTATTGACATTCCTCTTCCTTTCCTACTGTCACTTATATGCAGATTTCAAACCTGGGCTTGATCATTTTCTTGAGTAACAATCCCCAGTCTTCAACTTAATGCCTACATCTTCCCTAACCTAGCTATTTCTGGAAACTTCTCTCATATCCTTTTGTCAGGTTATCATCAGCCCCATTACACCCAACCTCAACACCCACACCTTTCCTCACCACACTTTCCTTATTTTATTTCAACACACTCAGCTGCAGACTAAAGACAGTCTGATTGCCATCACATCTTCATTCAGGTTCCATTGTTTCTTCCTATGCAGACCATGCATCTGCTTCGGAATTTAGGGGAAAGGGATTAAATCCCTTTCACATTTCAATTATCCATGTCAGGGTAACTACTGAACAAAAACTACAGCTCCAAGAAGGTGTGCTGGAGCCCACACATTCACCACATGGGAATCATTCATGGAAGTCCACAGAAAAATAGAAGAGGTTCCCCACTCCACAATCAACTTTTCTTGGTTAGATTTTGAACGTGGCCAGATGCCTGCAGGTTCTGAACGGGGTTTCCAAAGACATGCCCATAGAAATATTGTATATCTGGTTCTCATACTGAGCTCATGCTTCAAATGCAAGGGAGAACAGTCAATAGCATTTATTGCTACGTAGATAATTACATTATGCATATACATGTATACAATAACAATACATAAGGCTTTGCAAGCACTACTATTAATAGACAGACTGGGGCCACATTGTGTTCCTTAGCTTTTGTACCAATAATGGCAAAAATGTTGTGGCTTAAATTAAAAAAATGATTCCAAATACATGACCAACTCAGCTTCAGAAATATGCACCTAAATGATTCACATTTGGCAAATTTAGAAGAACATAAAAAAAGGAAAATGGAAGAGCAAGACAAACCAAACAATTGTGAGGCTGCTCGCCTTTAATAGTTTATTAACCTTCATGAATCTTCTGGTAGAAACAGATTGTTTGCTTAAGGGAGTAATTTATGGGATTGACCTATTACAGAGAAAACCAGTTCATTTAGGAACCAGAGAAAAGAAGCCCTTTTTATGTGTTAAATTATGGAAGGCTTTGCTCCACATTGGGACAAATTGCACATTCCTCAAGAACTCAGTACCTGTTGTACGTTGGGTGAAGTGCACACATTACTCACTGCTCTCTTTTCCTAGGACTCAGCATTGTACTCCCTGAAGAGAATGATTTTGAATTAACTTCTACAGACAAAGAAATATCTGCTCTTGAGTAAGCAAAATGAAGTACTCATCAGCAATCTGTTGAAGAAAAGCAGGTTTGAAAAGTTAGTGTTGCAGTATTGACTGATCTGCAGTACCACTGTACTATACATTCTAGTGGGAGTGCTGAACACAATTGGAATTAATTGCTGTATTGGGCTTTTTGTTTTATTACCAGACAATGCCAGGCTAACAAAGCAATCATACAGGGGTAGTCTGAAATTAATTGCAACAAATACCTGCCTGCATATAAAAGCTATATATGTGTTCTCTGTACTAAAATATATATAGTAGCATTTTATGAAAAAACATCAATCACAAAAGAACAAAGTATAGAAGAACAAAAATGTTCCTGACATTTTCCTAATTTATTCCTAAAAAAAGGTATTTTTTTCTTTTCACTGCTCTTGTAACCTTAGCAACCTCTGTGACTTAATTGTGGATCAGTTTATCATTTGGGCGGACAGCATTAGTCCAAGATCTGAGAACTTACTTGCATTTTTATGTTGTCAAATCAATTCTAGCTAAATTAGAAGCTTTGTTTTTGTCTTTTAGTTTGAATGTAACCTGCTCATTCCTCTTGGCAGCCAAGCACAAAGATGAATTAGGATACTAACTATATTGAGGTAAGTCATATACATAAATTGTGCACATTAACGTTGTGAGTCAGTGTATCAGCCTAGCCAGTGATTAGTGTCGTGCTAGTACTACATCCTGTTGATCCACTGGCTACATTATGCAAGGCTGCCCTAAAAAGGAAAATGGATTGTCTCCAAACATATAGGGATATAGGAAAAATTAAGAATATTTATTACTACTGTTTGTGTCATTTTTTCTGTGAGTGAAGGATGTTTTCTTAAGGCTCTTTCAACTTCATGTTTCCTTCTACTCTTATGGCTGAGAAAATCCAGAAAAATCTGCCAGCAGCTGGAGCTGTAGGTTTGTGTGGTGACTTAGTCATTAAAAGCCCTAGAAATACCAGTTGTCATTTTTTAGTCTGAAAATACTTTCTTAGAACTTCAGTTTTGCATGTGTAAACCAGAAGTCAAGTAAAACAGAAGTAGCATTAAATCTTAAAAGGATTACTTTTAAAAGATTAGCTTTGTTTATACACAGTGATTGTAAGTCTCCTCCATAGCAATATATGCCCTATGAGCATAGAATCCTCAAGGGTTTATCAAGTCCGGTCCCTCTCTAGCGCTGATGCTGACATACACACACTCTAGAGATAAAAGTGAATCACATCTGATGGCACAGCATAGGCAACATCTGATTGTTTCAAATTCCTTTTTCTGAAGAACTACCATGATTTCTGAGAAACCACCTCTTGATTAAGCACTACATGAGTTTGGGGTTTTCATAATGTTATGCATGCCTTTAAAACACTCCATAGTCTCAAATCCTGCCGAGGTAAGTGGGAAGCTCTTTGCTTCTAAGCATGATCAAAGCCTGGCCAAAGGGAGGCTGAACTGATTATTAATGATCATTAATAATACCTATGAAAGCTGGAGTTTCAGATACATAATGTCAATATTTTCCTTCATGTACAGTCTGCCAGTTCTCAGTTATTCAAGGCTCATCTCCTATTTTTCCTGCTTTTAGTAGAAACTCCAACTGATTTTTTAACATATGCTGCTTAATTCCAGCTACAAATTTCTCAATACAACTACACTATTTAATACTATTTTGATTTTAATATGTCAACGAAAATCAGCCGCAAACTGCATATTTGAATTCACTAGTGCTTTGTAATTGTTAGTCTAAGTCTCTTATTTACCATATTTAAGGTTTTATTTTAATGGGGAAACAAATCTCTGTTCTGTCTCTAGGAGGATTCTGCAGCTTGTCAATTAATTTAGAAGTAACAAAGTTTGACTTCAGACCCTTGGGGTGCTCTGATCCCACACTGAACAGAGCAGACCTTTCCAAAATAAGCTTGCTAACGTCAGAACCTTTTGTTGCTAAGAGAATAAGTGAGTGTAGCCTGGTAAAAGCACGTTGTNAGGGGGAAGAAACCTCTACTCTGTCTTCTACTTACAGAAGCTGCATAATGTAAATGTGTTCTATCAGCCAGAAAACTAATGGAGGTGAGAATGACCTGTACCAGGCTTATAATGTACAGTACATGTGAGTTCTCAAAAGACTTTCCAATTAAGCTTCTTCTTATTACCACGGTAACCAAAGGCTCCACTGCTGCATGGTACATTACTTTTAAGAACTGAACATTAATTTAAATCAGTGGTAGGTATTCACAGCCCAGCTAGGAGGAATGCTACACAATATTGACTCTCCTCTAGGAAGAGCATTTAAGTTCATAAAGCAATCCATACCTCAAAATATGAACAATTCACAATCTGTTGACAGCAAAATNTACTACTGTTTGTGTCATTTTTTCTGTGAGTGAAGGATGTTTTCTTAAGGCTCTTTCAACTTCATGTTTCCTTCTACTCTTATGGCTGAGAAAATCCAGAAAAATCTGCCAGCAGCTGGAGCTGTAGGTTTGTGTGATGACTTATTCATTAAAAGCCCTAGAAATACCAGTTGTCATTTTTTAGTCTGAAAATACTTTCTTAGAACTTCAGTTTTGCATGTGTAAACCAGAAGTCAAGTAAAACAGAAGTAGCATTAAATCTTAAAAGGATTACTTTTAAAAGATTAGCTTTGTTTATACACAGTGATTGTAAGTCTCCTCCATAGCAATATATGCCCTATGAGCATAGAATCCTCAAGGGTTTATCAAGTCCGGTCCCTCTCTAGCGCTGATGCTGACATACACACACTCTAGAGATAAAAGTGAATCACATCTGATGGCACAGCATAGGCAACATCTGATTGTTTCAAATTCCTTTTTCTGAAGAACTACCATGATTTCTGAGAAACCACCTCTTGATTAAGCACTACATGAGTTTGGGGTTTTCATAATGTTATGCATGCCTTTAAAACACTCCATAGTCTCAAATCCTGCCGAGGTAAGTGGGAAGCTCTTTGCTTCTAAGCATGATCAAAGCCTGGCCAAAGGGAGGCTGAACTGATTATTAATGATCATTAATAATACCTATGAAAGCTGGAGTTTCAGATACATAATGTCAATATTTTCCTTCATGTACAGTCTGCCAGTTCTCAGTTATTCAAGGCTCATCTCCTATTTTTCCTGCTTTTAGTAGAAACTCCAACTGATTTTTTAACATATGCTGCTTAATTCCAGCTACAAATTTCTCAATACAACTACACTATTTAATACTATTTTGATTTTAATATGTCAACGAAAATCAGCCGCAAACTGCATATTTGAATTCACTAGTGCTTTGTAATTGTTAGTCTAAGTCTCTTATTTACCATATTTAAGGTTTTATTTTAATGGGGAAACAAATCTCTGTTCTGTCTCTAGGAGGATTCTGCAGCTTGTCAATTAATTTAGAAGTAACAAAGTTTGACTTCAGACCCTTGGGGTGCTCTGATCCCACACTGAACAGAGCAGACCTTTCCAAAATAAGCTTGCTAACGTCAGAACCTTTTGTTGCTAAGAGAATAAGTGAGTGTAGCCTGGTAAAAGCACGTTGTTCCAACAAATCCGTTTGAACTGGCAGCCAACCTGTCTAAAGACAATGGGAGTAGTTTTAAGCTGTGCATACCAGATTGTTACATCAGCCTGTTCTACCAGAGCAAGGAAAAAGTATCACAGTAATGATGNTTTAAGAACTGAACATTAATTTAAATCAGTGGTAGGTATTCACAGCCCAGCTAGGAGGAATGCTACACAATATTGACTCTCCTCTAGGAAGAGCATTTAAGTTCATAAAGCAATCCATACCTCAAAATATGAACAATTCACAATCTGTTGACAGCAAAATTATGGATTATATTCCTCCATAGATATTTTAAGGAATAAAGGACTAAATAATTGCTTTGGTTTTTTGTGTTTCTTCACCAACTCCTGTTATAGTAGTTGAATGTGAAAACACTGCAGGCAAAGAATGCATTCCGAAGATTAAGTTGCATTTTTTGGCAGGTGTCATTCAACCAACAGATTAAGCTGAAATAGCCTGTTGTACAGATTTTGGAAAGCTTATCTCTTTACTTTTATCAAGTTTCTCTTTCACACAATAGATTTTTAAATCTGACTTTTTCCTACACGTGAGTGAACAAGAAAGGATTTTTTTTGTCAGAATTTTATAACAGACCACTGATTGTTGATTTCTAAGGGCTATAATTTAACATGTACTCAGTTTGTTCAGCTGTGGCTAACTGTTAAAACATAGAAAAATCAAGATGCTTTTATCATCATTCTAAGTTACAAAACACAGAGCTTGCACTGTACCTTCATTCCCAATCACCTCTATAAGTACCATCTGTGTTCCTGATTTATGTTCTCCGGATTTCTAATTAGCACCTTGCAAAGCTGCACACCTGCAGCAGCTCTGTTCTCACCTCACCGCACATTACCCATTAAATACCCACAGATCACCCTATCAGAAATGTCACTATGCCATTATACCTCCCCCCTTTCCAGGGAATACAGGCAAAAATCAACGGCTGAAAATGTCATTATTCTTGGAGAACACTAATATTCCTTTTCTTTAGAATTTGTACACATTTTCAGATAAAGTGAAAATCTTGCCACATGTCAGTATTGCAACTGGCTCCACTAGCACTAGTACAAGGGGTAAATGCAAAAAATACCCAAACCAAACAACCAAGTAAAAAAATTGTAACACACAAAGCTTTATCTTTGTGTGTCAGTAACTAGTACACCAAACCACAGCCATATGTTTTTAAATGCTCTTGCTGTTGAAAATATTCTGCATTAACTGTTTTTCTTGTAAAGTCACATCAACCCTGTTGTGTTGAGCTGGTTGCTCTGGATGAAGGGTTATTTCCTTTATCTCTGTTGCATGGGTACTGGCATAAATCACATGGCCACACAAACACATACCTGCACTCACCCACAAGCACAGCTACTCATGAAGCACTTATTTGTGAAGTAATTCAGCAAAACCTGAATACCGTGTGAATGAAAAGCATAGTTTCAGGGGCGGGGGTGGGGCTGGGCACTATGCTTCCTGTATTCCATTCCTATGCTTCCTTTTAACTGTAGCAAGGAACAGTCTTCTGAAGAGCTATTTTGCGCTGAGCCTCTGTTGTATGGTCAGTACACCCTGTCATAGTCTCTATTTTCCTCCAATTCCCAGACTCGCATGCGCATTATGTTTGTGAATACATGTGTCTAAAGAGTGCACAGTGATAATAATCTGCCATAATACTCTTTAAATCACCATTGTTCAATTGTGATTATTAGTGACAAATTGCATGCATAATGGAACATTTTTTTTCACGTTAGCTTGGTGTTTGGCACCTATTTGGTATAAGCCTTATTGCATTTAATACTCTGTGGGTTTTTTTAATCCTATAGTGCCTGTAAAACTGTTCACATGTGATCAGTTATACCTTGTTGAAGCAGTTAGAATAGGATGCTAAATGCTACCCAAGCAGAACTATCATGAGTCACTCAATTTGTGGTACTGTTGCATGATTGTAAATACCTTCACAAAAGCCAGGAAGCACTGCTTACACAGTCACACACTCTTTCAAGTTTAGAGAATTGCAGTCTTCACAAAACATAAAATCACAAACCAAGTAATGGAAAATAATGTCTGGGAAGAAACTGCATTCTGCATTACTGAAACTGGTATATTTTTGTAAAAACCCAACAAGTAAAGTATATTTGGAGCGACATTTTCTACCTGAGCCATGTCCTCCACTTAGCAGAGTCTGTCTGCGCCTTCAGTGTGATAGATTGCTGGTCAGTCAGCCAAGGAGTAGTCTGAAAGCTCTGTGCTCTTTACTGGTGTTTTTAAGAAAAGACTGTGCAACTGATTCTAATTGAAGAAAATGGTCACAATCCATTGACCTTAATGGCAAAACGGAATTAGGACTGAGAATACGTGCAAGGAATTTAAGAGCAAAGACATTTCAAGGAAAGGGCAGACAGTATTTGAGGTCTGAAATTTCAGCAATGAAAAAGATTTCAAAAAATGTTAAGGAATGGAAATATGCAATACAATTTATTTGTCATACGTGCCAAAAATACAGACATTTGTGCTGTGGAGGTAATATAGTATGTTCTGTTTGCAATTCAACCATAGCTTCACCATGTGCCTCCTCTAATGATGCTCCCATAGCTTAAAGGACTGTTGAAATGGGTACTGTTAAACTCAAGTTTGACATACAGTATCCACATACATAAGAATTCAACATAAAATATATTTTTAAAAATAAGAATTGAAAGAAATGTAGACTTAAAATCTCATTAAATTGGGATTTATTACCTGAAAAACTCTTTGCTGCACTTTCAGAAGTGGAAAACCCCATTCCATTTCCCGTCCTAACCCCTGTTCCAGTTTACACAGAATATATTTTTAGTTTCAATGATTGCACTATTTAACAGTCACATTCCTGCCCGAGAAACCCAGTCAAGTGTTGAAATTACATCTTTATTTAAATTATAAGACAAAAATAATGCCATGTGCATATTTTTGGGTGCTACTTCTCCATACCAAATGGATTCAAGAGTTACTTATCAATCTCTCTAACAATGACTTGGGAAAATAAGCCATAACTCTAAACATCTGTCAAGAAAATACGCATTATACAGAATGACAGAATGGTTGAGACTGGAAGAGACACAGTCATCTAGTCCAACCCCTCTGCTCGTGCCAGCTCACTTTGAGTCAGTTGCCCAGGATCATGTCTACACAGTTTTAAAATGTCTCCAAGGATGGAGTCTCCACAATCTCTTGGGGAAGCCTGTGCCAGGGATCAGTGATAAAGTATTTCCTGATGGTCAGTCTCACTGTGCCCACTGCCTCCTGCCCTGCCACTACACACCACTGAAAAGACACAGATTCTGTGTTCTCATCATATTGATGAGATCCCCCAAAACTCTCCATTCAATTTCATGTTTTACAGAGCTGAGCTTAAACCTGTTTCAGCACTGAGCCAATGTTTAACTGTTTGCACAAAGGAGCAAACAGTCACTGGAATACTTAAACATGGGCATCTCTCTTTAACAAGGTGAGTCCTGATACCATGGATCATATAGAGTGTTTTGATTTAAAATTTTTGAAAAAAATTAAACATCACCCTCCAAATTCCTCTGCTTGCTTTCTTAGTTAGTCAGCAGAAAAGCTGACTACTGCTTTAGACATGAGCCTGCTTCTGTGCATACCTACACTTCAACGAAGCAACAAAGTAGTCTGAATATATTTGTACCCACTCTCATAGTTTAGACTTCAGACATTTTTCAGACACAATAGGAAAAGCTAAATATCTCTGTTGGGGCTCTTCAGCATTTATAGACACTAACAAGGAAAGTGCCTGAAGCCAATTGATAGGACATATTGAAGTCCATCCCCTATGGGGAATCAAACCAGAGGCATCTCTTGGCCTTTGCCCTCAAACTAGCAGGGGTTATGACTTTTAAAAAGGTGTTATTTATCCATGCATGAGAATGTCCAGCCTTTCAAATACACTAGTTGTGAATGTGTTGAGATTAGGTGTGAGGTTCTTGTCTTTCATCAGTGAGATCTTCTGGGAAAATGTCCAGCCAACTGAATATAGGATTCACTAAGAGGGAACACACTTCGTCTCTGTGTGATCACTGTGACATAGAGACAAGGGCAGTTACTGCTCTTCACAAGTATTTATTCTAGACCATTCTATTATATAAAATATATTTTAAGTAGATGTATAATTGAGTAAATCTACTATTTAATCGATCTATCTTCTTTGTTCTTTCTCCAGCAAATGCATTATGAAAAGCTTCCATGCAGTCAGAGAAAAATTGTTTAATATGTCAAATCAATGAGCCTACAGAAGATACAGTTTATGCAAAATATCTCATACACACATAAATGCCAAAATGGATGTGTTGATTTTGCAGTACCAATTCAATTAAGTTCTGTCACTTTTGTATACAGCCTTGGGGATCACAGCATCCACCACCATTATTCAGAGAAAAAAACACAATACTAAAGTGTATAAAGGAAAGTAATCTTTTCTGAGCATTACCAAAATAAGACACTGTGGGAACACACATCATTTATATTTATAACACTTGTATGTTTATATCTCCAGAGAGTTTAGCACCTCTGCTTTGACTGATTGATCACAATGCCACAGTGATAAACCAAGACCTGTACTGTCAAAATTCCTGTGGCATTGATATTAAATATTTTAGTAACACAACTGAGAGACTAACTCATAATAAGCCATATCTCCAAAGAAGCCTGCTGCTTATGAAATGCATGCAATATTCACAAGATACATCTTTTTTATCAAATGTTTTATTACCCTCTATCATTCCTATTTTTGGAGACAACTATTAAAACTTCAATGGAAGAAGTCCCTGCTTAATCCACATAACTTCTTCCAGCCATACAGTATGACTTGTGTATTGTGAATGGAAAAGTCTATTGTCTCCTTTTGCTTGAATTCTTCAGTTTATACCTACAGGTATAAAAAGGACTCCTTGAACATCAGTGCAAACAATTTTACCATCTATGGCAACTGCAACCAACTACCCCAGTGAACAGTTCTGCAGTACAATAAAGATTGCCACTATTAATCAAACTCATAACTACAATTTCTGTTTTCTCCAATATCTCTGAAAACACGTGAAATAAAATATTTCTAGTACCCATGTTCTCTATCAAAATATTAATAATTTTGATTTTTGAGTGTGCTTTTTGATGTAAAAGAATATGTTCTACAGAGGCTGTGAATGGCAAACTTTTTTAAGGTCACTTTAATTTGTTGTTTCAGTGTCAATATGCTTCTACATGGTCCAGAAATGTACTATTATATCAGACTCCCTTTAAAAATAAGTATGTGTTTGCCCACACTAACTTCTAAGCCAGTGTTTTATAGCCTCCCCATGAAATGTATGGATGTGCTTCATATGTAAGTTCTGCAGTCATGAAGGGCAAATGTAAATGCAAAAATCCATCGATCATGGACACATTGCTATGAACTCTCTCCTGCTGGACATTAGCAGAGCTGACCAGTGCTATTAGCAAAAAATGGGTATGATTCTTCCATATTTCAGTGGTACAAAATTGTGCACTTGCATTCCCTCTGCATAAATGTAGTTTTAACACAGTTAACTTGGCCGAAGTTGAGAAGTATTTTACTTTGATCAACCCAAAGTCACACGGTGAAAAATAATACACACAAGTCTATATATGTACTGCAAAGAGTAAATAACTCACCTTTTAATCTCACCAAAGATTGCTGATGCACAAATATGCTATCCACAAAGCTTCTGCTACCCTACAGTTTTTCAGGCTGCTCCATTCATTTTTCAAGCTCTTCCGGTAACAAATGCTAAAATTAATTGGGCAGGAGGCAGGGGACAAACAAATAAAAAACCCCTGTTTATCTCTTCCTTAAAATATTTCCTCATCTATATAACTGTAGTATCTAGCTGCTAATTCAATTAAAGCATTTTTTAAACTCTATTTAAAGTCATCGTATTAATATTTGTTTGAACAGCTTTAATTGCATAATGTAGGCAACTACCCATAGTTTGAGGCTTTTCATTTAAGAAAAATAAGTACAGCTTCACAGCACTGTAACACTGTAGATTCATTTTTCTTATGAACCAGCCTGTTGAGGAGGTGTAAGCTGCATTGTGTCTACAGAAGTGCAATGTATTTGCATATTTCAAATCTGTGAAGCTTCATGGATGAGCAAACAAAAATAATCACTGCTGCACATATTTGTGTCAGACAGCAGTATGGATATATGTTCCTGCTGCTGAAATCTTCATCTTTTTAATGTATCAGATTATTAGAGCGTGCACAGGCAAAGTGCTTGAATTAGTGTCCAGTATGCCAAAAAAAAAAAGTTACTATAATCACCAGTCGTTTCCTCTTAGAGTTTTATTTCTGGGTTTTTATAGTTCCTGAATTACAGCTCCAAACATAACAAGGCCACATCAACTATTTTAATGCATCTCTTAATTAGGTTAATTTGCATATTATCACAAGAACACCTAAATGGATTTGGGAGGGGTAGTTTTTAGGAGTAGATTAATTGAAAAGCATTTGGAAATATGATGGCAAACATTTTGCTGACATTAAAAACAAAGAAGCACAAAGAGTTCCACTAGAGCAGCACAGAGGCTGAAGAGAGAGTTTGACTGCAAAGCACACAAACAAACAAACAGAAAATGCAAGCAATCATTTTCATGTCTCTGCTCAGAAATGCCTCACAGCTGCATGTATCCCTATGGGAGCTTCTTAGAATACATAGAAGGGAATAATTAAACAATGTTTATTTAGGTGTTTGTTTTAAATTTTATTGTTTGCAAATAAACTAATCTATTTGTTTGTTTATTCCTCTGTGTACTGTGCCTTACAGCAAAATCTGATAAAATGTATTAGAAATTACACATATATGTTTCTATAAACACTAAGCATATTTTGTGGCACTTATTAAGTCAATTAAGATTTAGAAGATAGCCGTCTCAGGCAGAACATTCTGCAGGAATGCTATACTAAAAATGCAATTCCATATTTATTTATGTGGAAAATGAACATAAGGAACAGAAAGCCATCAGAACAGAATGCAAAATTTTTCAGAACATTGATAAAAATCCCAAAGCAAAAATGTTGTGGATTAAAAAAGAAACAGTATGATCACTGTGCAGCGACCATTTTTCAGACAGGTTTATGCCTACTGTACATGGATTTGAGGCGCTCTTTTGTGTAGATAAAATCCTACTGATGGAGGATTTTAAAAACTAAGTAATGAATATAAGGCACAGAGTATTTGTCCATAATAATTTGCATTGCCATGAAAATGTTTTAACACTTGTGAGGATCTGTGCTGTCTTTTGTGCCAACAGAATAAAGACCAAACCCTGTTTGAAAGCACAGAGGATTGCAAAAAAGAGCAGGTTCTGGCATGCACTACGCATCATATTGTATACTTCTATTGGCCAAATGGATTTTTGCTGATACTTCATACAATATTCTCTGGATGGAGTGCAAAGAAGAAATAGTAGTCAGAGGTAGATGTACAAGTAGAATATTCACAAGTAAGAATACTGCCACAAGGCTACCACAACATTAGGGATATCTAGCCAGACTCTCAGATTAATTTTCATTACTTGTGAATAGATTAGTTTCTCATGAAACAGCTCCAAACATAAATCTGATTGTATAGGGTTTTTTTCTTTTTTTTTTCTTTAGAGGTCATTAAGCTTCAATTCAGTCATAAAGAATGCAGAACTGAAAATTGCCTGATTTTGCTCTATTTCATAATAAAGGGTAACAGTATGAAATATTCACTTTAAATACTTTCAGAGGAAGATAATGCAAGAATGGAGGAACAATGGCACGAAGTAATCAGTATTACTGTCACTGTAACTGATCTTTTCAATTGGGAGGTAACATATATACATATAATTTTAGCTTAAATTTCAAGCAACATGAATATTCATCCCTAAATATTAGACTGAGATCATCCTTTTTTTATGCAGCATCCAAAATAATGCAGTATAAGCCAATAGGTGTTCAGGCTGGTGATGAAGGATAGTAAGCACAACTCCTTTCTTTCAGCTGTCAGACAGAATAGATTGTCCCAATCTTAAATTTCATTTTGTTTTATTAATGAGGGTTTTTTTTAAATCTGCAATGCTGTTTTCATATATAAAACGTCAGTACACGAATTTATAACTTCAATATAAAAATGTACAAGTTCAATATAAAAAAGTAAGCAGAGCTTTTATTGAGTAGCTAGAGACTACAGCATGTAATGATTTTCCACGCACCAATTTCAGCGTATTAGGTCACTACAAGTGATAACATGTGGAAAAGTATAATTTGTATAGCATTACTTATTTAAGAAAATTGAAGAAATTAATTAATAGAATCAGTTTCCTTTCTTGACCTTTTACTTTGTCACCACAAGCATAAGTAGATGCAGTTCATCACCACTCCAGCTTATGAGACATGAAGCTTAGAGACATGGTTTAGCAGTGGCCTTAGTAGAGTTAGGTTAATGACTGTACTAGATTATCTTAAAGGTTTTTTCCAACCTAATTAATTCTATGATTCTATTCTAGTCTATGAATAAACCTTGCATTTGTAATAAAACAGAATTAGGATTTGCCTTAATACTGCTCTTTGTATTTCATTACAGACTGCACATGCAGTTCTGTCAGCAGTCACCAAGGAGAAAAGGCCAACACCCACCTCTCTACAACCTCCCTTCAGGTAGTTGTAGAAGGCAATGAGGTCCCCTATCAGCCTCCTCTTCTCCAAACTAAACCTGCCCAGCTCCTTCAGCTTCTCCTCATATGACTTGTTTTCTAAACCTGTCACAAGCTTGGTAGCTCTCCTCTGGACATGCTATTCTGCCCCCAAATCAATGTAGAGTAGTACAAATCAAATGCCATCTCATAAGAGGTGATATTCTAATGAAGCAAACTTTTCTACCCAAGAATTTCACATTAACACATGAACATAAGTTCTTTCCTTTGAGTATCTTCCTCTCTGATGGCCAAGCCGGCAAGCTAATGCTTCATCATACCACAAGACAGTCATTCCTCTGCCATAACTCCAGTGCTTCTCACTGAAGCAGGACTAGAACAAAGGGATACTTTACCAGCTTGGTGCTAGGTCATATACAAAAGCTACTGAATTGCTCGGAGTGATCTGCATTACAAACACAAGTTTTGGGTCAAACGGCATTTAAGCATGGCCCTATGTCACTCCTGTTACAGAGCTCAGGAGTTTCAGTAACATTGCCTAATTGCTGAATTTTATAAAAGCAACACAGTTAAGGTTCCAACTATAAATTCTTTGAAAAGGTTTTTTGTCCTGCATGGCCAAAATTTCCCTGTCTGTGTTATTCCATGACTGAAAGTAAGCAGACAGCACCATCTTTAATGCTGTAGAAAAGTTGAAAAAATGGTCAACAAAAATTAGCACAGGTTTATTTGTTAGTACAGACTGCTAGCTGGAGAGCAGTAAGGAGCAAATATTGTATTAATAGCAAATATTCACTGAAAAGAGGAAATGTGAAAATTGTGATCATAAGGTTTAGGATTTTGACACAATGATTATTTAAGACATACATGCACATTCATAAAGACATGTAGAATGAGAGGGAGCTCTGGCAGTCCCAAATCAGTGAACTTCCGAAGCAGGCGAGGTAACTCTTGCTTCCTTCAGCCCAGGTCAGAACAGCCCTGTGAATAGACACTCCAGAACATCTATGGGCAGCTGGTTTATCTTTATGTTCTTAGCCATTCCAAATTCAGTCATATATTTATTATTAATCTGTTATTGAAGTATAACATTCCATAATAAAGAAACTCAGCCCCACTTCTCATTGGTATTCATTGTTTTTCTGCTTTGTGTCTTTACAAAGTACCTAAGTCCCTGTGTTACAAACTGAAGAAATGAAAATCCTGGGGTTTTTTTATTTCTGCAGTTAAGAGTACGACTTGGCCATATGAGGCAGTACTGACTGGTATTTTGCAAGTGGTATCGACACATGAGTGAAAGCTCATAATCAAATACTTTTAGCTGCACATAATATCACATTATTTACAAGGCTGGTCTCCAAATTCACAAGGACACCTTGTATCAACATGAATCTCCAGGGCACAGAAGTCACTATAGTTGTAGTAGCTGCAAAGTGTAGTAATAGTTCAGAAACGTACAAAGGCAAAA
This sequence comes from Upupa epops, assembly GCA_013397515.1. Lineage (NCBI taxonomy): Eukaryota > Metazoa > Chordata > Aves > Bucerotiformes > Upupidae > Upupa > Upupa epops. Next base: position 147,428 of record VZRI01006996.1, read on the forward strand.
AAGTCCTGAATAATCTGATTCTGCTTTACACTCCTCTTTTAAATTGATGGTACCTGTGATGAAATCAACCATTTGTGTGCATATTAAAGGAAAACAAAAAAAAAATCAAAAGAAAAGAGTGTATAAAAGGTAATTTGAAGGATAAAATATGGTCTTGATGCAGAAGATAGAGGAAGACATATTTTGGCTTTTTTGGAGGGGCAGAAGGGAAAATTATCTTATCAGTGTGTAGGTGCCTGAAGATGAGGATGGAAGGGGATTTATTTTTAAAACGTTTTCAAAACAAGCATATGCAGTTTCATCATAGACTTTAATCACAAAGCCTTACGAAAACCATAATACAGTCATATCCATTATAGCTACATTATCCCTTCCGAAAAAGAGCAGGAAGGCAACAGTTTTTGCCTAGAACATTCTGTATATCTTCCACTACAAAGTTAATTGTGTTTGTCGTGTAATTCTGAATTATTTGGATTTGCACTATATTGTCATACAAATGTTTTCAAAATACTTTGGAAAGCGCTTCAAAATAAAATCTTAATCCAATTCTGTCTGCTAGAACATCCACATGCTGAACCCTGAAAAATCACATTACTGCATGAGTCAAGATTCTCTCATCCCTTCCCTTAATATTGTTCTCTGAATTTTATGCCAAAGATATAAATTTAGAAACATTGAGAGTTAGTTCAATATTGGACGGAAAGTAAGTTTTCTATTTTTGTGGAATAAGTGATGTTGTTTTCTTTTAGACACACACGCAGAGTAATGTAAATTATTCACATAAACACACACTAGTTTCGATGCTAATTTTAGTACAAGATCTTGTTAAATACTTGGGTGACTTAAGAGCAGTCTAAGTGCCCTATAACTGTTTTTTATACTCCTTGTGACTGAACAAGGCGTTCATAAGTGTCAAGACCAAATGGCTCTTTCTACTTTTTCTTTCAAGCAGCTGCAGCATTACATGAAAAGAGAAAGAAAATGGAGAGTGCTATATTGGGAAATGAGCATGTTCATGCATGAAGTTCAAACCAAATATGCTAGCAACACAAAACAAAGTTTACCATGACATTCCAAAAACATCCTTTGGGTAACTTTTCAGAGGGCAGTAGCGTAATAAAGGCTCTTTCAGTAAGTAAACTGCTACAGAAAATAAAAACTCCCTTCTTACACACTTCTCTCAAAGCACAGGAGTTCTGCCAAAACCCTGACAGCATATTGGCTTTCTGTGTGCTTGCTGTGTTTTTTGTGCCTGCTACTCTATTCCATACGAGCTGCTTGCCTGCTTTTACAGATTTTTGTATGTGTGTCCCCTGCAGTTTTGCTCTTCTCCATGCCGTGGAGAATTCTGACATTCAGAATTCTTCATGCCTTGTCCATTTTGACACAGTGCACCCCCATACCTGTAAGAGCTCATTTCAATAAAAAGAACTTTCCTCATACCACACCTTTGAGGTACAAGTAATACCCAGAAAATTTTGAGCTGGTGAGGCACTCTCATCCAGTTCCAGGTTTACAGGCGTGTCCTGGGAAGTAAATGTATCTGGCACTGCCAAGATCAAGATATCTAATTTAGGTTAACACACACAAAGACCACAGGTAAAAAGGAATGACTAATGCCATCAGAATTCAGTCACCCTGGCAGTGTCAATGTTACAAGTGAATGCTAGAGTTAAGCTGGAATGAAATGTATTAGAATATGCTAATATATGTTATTAGTGTTTGTTCTGGCACTAAGTTGGAAGAAATAATGCATGGAGATGTGTATGTATTTAACAGTCACCCTCATACTTCAACAGGAGGGCCATGAACTTATCTATTCTGTATCTTTGATGTGGGTTAGCCTATATCATGCAGCTATTTTCTAGACAGTAATCTACACAATATCATGAATTCAAATTTTTATCTATTTTGTGAATAGATATTTTTTGCATAAATGTTTACATATTTTAAATATACAGTATCTTAGTTCTTCCTGCCTTAGGCCATACAAAGTAGGCTAAAAAAAACAGTATCTAATGGTAAACGTACAAGAAAGCCTACAGCCAAAATACATACACAAGAAATGGAAAGTAGCTCTGCAAAATGCTTTTCAGTAATTGTCCACTGAATAGCCATGAAAAAGCATTAGGCATAGAGATGGGCAAACACAGCTGTGGATTCTTCTGTGATCCTGTGTTAGGAACTGTTCTGCGGATAATCCATTTAAAACTGATCTTTGGCCTGAATGAGCATGTGCCAAGTCCCGGCATCAATCATGGCATTTTGCCTTGCCCAGATAGAAGCCAGTCAACTAATACGATTACATGGCCACGACAGTTTTGAACAGGAAAATGGCTTAGAAACTTGCAATTGGATTTGAACTGATAATCCCTTGAATACAAAGGTGGATTTCCATAGACTGATGCCAAATGACTATTTCTAGCAAGGAAAATGGGAGAACAAAATTCAAAGTTTGTTTTCTCTTTTTCTTTCAAAGCTTCAGTGTGTTGGTGTCTATCACTTAGTTCAGAGGCCACACTTCAAATATTCCTAATTGAAGAAAGATATTTAGATATATTGAACAAAATCCGATCAGAAAATGGGCCGTGTTCTTTGCAATTTGCATTGCAGGGCATTACAACTCTGTATAAGAAGGCAAGTGATAGGCAAAGATGTCCATGAGTGTAATTTACTTCCTTTTGAAAATGCAGTTATGGTATAATGAAGTCAGTACTATTTGCAGCTGAAAATTCTCATTAATTACATATAAAAATTTGAAGTATTATATCCTAGCAGTAATGTTCTATGCTATTTTAGCAAACTTTAATTGTGTTTTAACTTAGTGGAACTAATTTTATCTGAATAGCCAAAACGACTTTACACTACACAATGAATGAGACAAAATGCAAATGACAATAATGAGGCCAACTGTGATTTACTAAACATCAACTTGTTGAACTGATTTGCCTGTCACCTATACACCTATTTTTTTGTTTTTGAATTTACTAATAAAAGACAAGAAGAGAGCACAAAACCTATATTTTTGCCTTCTGAACACACAGGCCAATCCCACCAGCAAGGCTTAATCCAGCACAAGGTGCACACTCAATCCTAGACAGAGCAATGAAAAGGCACTGAAAATCCAGAACAAGCTGCAAGGTACCTCATTGAGGTGAAGCATTTGCCTGCTTCTTTTTGTTTATCACAAACAGAACTTTCAAAGGAAAAAAGTGGAACATTTCCTGTATCATCTTACTAATTTAGTAGTTAGTAATCACATGACAATTTAAATTCAATCAATATCAAATTGTAAGCACTTGCATTTCCCCCACATTTCAGACACAAGAAGCTATCGTCAGGTTTGCTGGCTGTTTTATACTGAGTAGTTCAGTCCTTAGATGGCCTTAGGCTGACTCTTGGTTGACTCTCAGTAAATGTATTCTATGATAAAACATTGTGGCTTCTCTGCAACACGATACGCAGAGCACACCCCTCATATCAGGTTCCATTCCTGCTTAAGGCCTAACAGTGTAACTCCATCACTGGAGTTGTTTTTCTGTGGTGACTTTGCATCCATCAGACATCTCTGCATTCTTCACTTTGATACATGTATTAATGCTTCTTTCTTCAATCAATTTTTATGGGTGGGTATTTTTACCCATTTTCGTGTAGGTTTTTTCATACTACTTAATAGATTGTTCCTTCTTTTTTTAATTTATGACTTAAATATTACAAATTAGTTTACTGCTGCCAAAAGAAGTTGGATTTCTTGCATTAGAAACTGATGTGTTCATCATCCTTTATATTAAATAATTTATTAGTCCAAACCCCAAAAGCACCTTAGAAATACTTGAAACCATGCCTCGTATGAACATATCACACCCATATGCACAACTGCAGATCAGTAGAACACTCTCCTTACAACTTAATTAGTACATCTGAGCCATTTGTTTTTGTGCCAGAGTAATCTACGGCCAAAGGTTGAGCCAAAAGCATGTCAGCTCTAAGTGGTTTTGTTGCTTTGCAGCTGAAGATAAATGACTTTTCAAACCTCAGACTATGCTTAAAAAGACCAATACAAATGCATTGCCTCTTCACACGATGGGGAAGTTAGTGGGTCTGTGTAATCCTTTTCCCAGAAAGTCACTGATTCTTGCCTCAAGGTATAATGTGAGGAATGTGGGCACAATCTGAACAGGGTGGGTAGCATTTAAGGGAGGGATTCATCAGATTTAAACCTCAGCAGAAGTTTCAAAGGGCTGGTTCATATCCAAAGACTTGACTGTCAGAGTTGAACTGTGCCAAAACAAGCCAGAGACCTAAAAATAGGACTCTGAATTGTGTCTACTCTCTTCCTCCTTGTTCTATTTTTAATTTCCTAAATAAAAGAAAATAGCATCGTACAATCCATTGGGAAACAGAAGGAAAATTACAGTTTTTTAAACCATTTCCCACTGAACAAATTGGTAATTCAAATGAGAAAGTGTAAACAGGCAACTAGTTTACAGTGTATATCAGATAAAGAAAGAAAGAAAATAAGTCAAGTCCATCTATCCTTCTGGCTTTTATAACTCATTCATTTAAAAAACAAAACCCAACAAACTTTTCTAATCAAATTATTTTAACTGACTAGTGAGGTTGCCTGTTTCCTATTTAATGTTAATGATTTTTATTTTCTTAATTAATTTTGAGCTTTAATGTTGAGGTTCCTGTTTCTTTGTAATCAGATTAAGTGATTCCAAGGTCTTTCATGTGTTTTCTAGTTCTCCTTTCAACAGCTTTCATAACTGCTTCTATTTATATTTCTCCTACCACAAAGCCAATGCCTCTGAGAAACTTCTGGTCTTCCTCATAAGAAATGTTAAATCTGCTGTGTTTGGAATGAGGCTCAGCATCATTTATGCTGACTAACTACTTTCATTTCTTTCATCTTGTTTTCTATTTTCCATTCAATTCATCTATTTTGTGTTAACTCCTTACTGCTAACATTCTTCAGGAACTAGCAGTCTAGTGGAGACAGGCTGAAAACTTCTTTACAATAGGCAGAGATGCTGGAGTATTTCTGTGTGACAGGCTACAAAAACCACTCCCATATTCTTGATAAAGTCACATTCAGAGATAAATTGTGTTGGGCCACATGTTTTCCTGTTACACTGCTTGTTCCTGCCCAGTTGAGCAATGGAAACAGGGAGACATTTTTCTCCTAGCATTCATCAAGATGTAATAAGAGAGTTCCTATCATTAGAGAGACAAGCCTTGCTTTTGTAGGCACAGATTAAGAGTTTTAATGTAAACAACAGCATTGAAAGACAACATACTTTTACTTAAGAGAATACAAAAATGTCTAATAATAATATATTTTCACTCTAAATTAAAACAAGTGCTGAGGTTGGCAGTCTTTCCTGTTCTAAGTCATAAAGGTAATACCACACAATCCATACAAATTTACATTACTGTAAAAGACATAGAGGTCAGAATAGAAGGTGGGTTTCTTCCTCATGAAGTTTGTTAAAAGCCAGTATTGAAAACAGACAGTCTTCTCAGAAAGAAATGCATGTGAAAATAAAGGTCAGCATCTTGGCTCTGCCTGCCTCTCTCTTGGCCAGGAGAACTAGCCTAGCAAAGATCTGGAAGCGGCTGACATCATGTTCCTACAGAGGACCAGCAAGGGTGACACTTACTTGTGGTATGCATCAAAACACAGTGCCTCCTGTTCTCTAGCATTAACTATCATACTTGATTTTACTTTGCTCTAGGCCTGCAGGTGCACAAAACACTTCAGAAGGTCTTCATCCAAAATACCTTTCAGCTTGTACATATTGTTGCTACTCTACTTTTCAGGCAACTGATCTTGATGTAAGATTTAGTATGATTCATATTTAACTATAAAATATTCCTAAATAGTTTAAGTCTATCCTTTCTACAAACCAGAAAATTTTAGGAGTAGTTTGAAGTGGTAATAAGCTTAGTAAACTGAACTGGTCTCTCCTGATTGCAGAAAATGAATGCAATGAAAAAATTATTTGGTATGTGGCCACTACTGTAGTACTGATGCACAGAAGCAAAATTATACAATATTAAAATGCAAAATCAGGAGAAAAAAAAAGGAGTTGCAAAATGGCAAGATTGTACACCTGACACTAGTGATTTAAATCTAAGCTCAGACAGGTAACAAACCTGATCACCAATTACTGAGGACAGTGAACCTCCACCAAGCCAAGCATCTGATTTTGCAGATCTGGTTTCTGGTTACCAAAGCACTATCTAAATAATGTAAAGAAGGTTTTCAAAACATAATAGTTTATTTAAAAAGTCATCAGTGGCCTGACAATAATTAGCCATGAGATCCACAATGTCATTAGGATCAGAGAGACTGGTCCTAATGACATTCATTTTTCTATTGCTCACATAAAGACGAAGGAAATGACTGACAAATGTAATTCATCCACATTGCCTAGGTCTCACTACCAGAGAATGTGTATAATATGGTTATGGGCCTAAGCTCACTGCTGCCATCTTCCAGATGTGTGATTTATATTTAAAACATCTCTACTCCCAGTGCTTTAAAACATAAAATGAGTGTGTAATCAATGCAGTGATGTCACTCTGACATTACAAGATAGAAAAATGGCTTAAAATGGCATAATTGCCTCCTGTTTCCCACAGGATGTTATTGCTGAAGACTGGTGACAATTCTCTTAACATCAATTATTTCAGTACTGATTATACTGAGTAACTGCTAGGTAATCATTCCCACTGGACATACCTGCAGCTCTTGGCAACTGTTTACTGTGTGAGGCTAAACACATTCACATCTTTTCACTGAATATTCAAAGTAATTCCTTACCTGGACAGCAAAGTCGGGAAATGAAAAACTACTTCTCTTCCAAATCAGATTAATCCATTAATATTGAAAACCAAGCATTACTTTATGCTGCTTCTTTAACTATCTATTTTCAGTTTTCTTTCAGTTCTCAAATGTCTTGTGTTGCTCAATTTCATTAAATAATATTTAATATAAATATCATGCTAGAGGAACAGATACCTGCTCAACAATGATGTGCAAGAAGGCAGAAAACAAGAAAGCAAGCACACTGAGTGACCCACTTACTTAATCTTATGGTGCCTACCGTTTGTCAGAAGTCACTGTTTATCTATTGTATATAAATTGTCAGTGATATACATACTGCTCCAAGGCAGGGTTATTGATGGGTCCACAGAAACACCTTCCAAATCTTCCTCACCTCCCCTGACAAATTTTCGGTTATGTTAATCCATAATATGCTACCACATCTATGGAAGAAAAAAGCCAGAAAATGTTTTATTTAATAAAATCATATGCTTCCTTTTCTTTGATGATTATTTGTTTTCATTTGGTTAGCATAAGGAAAGAGGGGGGAAAGAAAAGATCAAGCAATATAGAAAAAATTGTACCCTACCCTCTGAAAGCAGCATTTGCCACACAGATAACTCAATAACAGATTCTTAGTACTGATAATTAACAAGTCGTCTTCTGCCTGTTTGTTTGTCTCTTTTTCAGTTGTTTTGCTATCACAGTAGCTCCAGACATCTTTCTTCCCATGCAGCAGATCCACCAGTAGATGAATTTTTCTGTCACTGATTATTAATTCTTTGTTTTTACTGTCCACAGAATTTACATGTAGCGATTTTTGTGAGACTGCATTACATGGAGCATTTTTAAACATTTGCCCTGTCACATCCTTTGCAACTCATATACTTGTGGAGGATGAGCTGAACAAATTAGTTTATATGCTAGATACAGGCAGCACTTAATGAAGGACTAGCTCACAATTGGGAGCAAACTTCTGGGATTAGTTACAGTCCCAGTAGCATTCCCAGAGGGCAGAGAGATGTTCAGATGAAGAGGAGGGCTATAAGCCTGGACAAGTTGGCTTTACACATCTTCCAGAGAACAATCTTCTTTCCTAGACTGTGTTCCTGATTTACATGTACCGTCACAACAGCTCCAATTACATATCATGACAGATTTTTCCCCACTTGTGTACAGAAGGAATGTTCAGAAAAACACAAAGTCATGTATTGTGTCCAGTTCCGGGCCCCTCAGTTCAAGAAGGACACAGAGCTGCTGGAGGGTGTCCAGCGTAGAGCAATGAAGACAATGAAGGAAGTAGAGCACCTCCCTTATGAGGAAAGGCTGAGGGAGCTGGGTCTCTTTGGAGAAGAGGAGGCTGAGAGGTGACCTTATTAATGTCTACAAATATGTGAGGGGTGGATGTCAGGAGGATGGACCCAGGCTCTTCTCTATGTCATCTGGTGATAGGACAAGGGGCAGTGGGTGCAATCTGGAACAGAGGAGGTTCCATATAAATATCAGAAGGAACTTCTTCACAGTGAGGGTAATGGAGCATTGGAACAGGCTGCCCAGGGGGGTTGTGGAGTCTCCTTCTCTGGAGATGTTCAAGACCTGCCTGGATCTGTTCCTATGTGACTTGGTCTGGGTGGTCCTGCTGTGGCAGAGGTATTGGACTAGATGATCTTTTGAGGTCCCTTCTGATCCCTAATGATTCTACGATTCTGTGTGCTTCAAATGCTGAGGCCTCCAGACATTATGTTCCTTCTATGTCTTGCCCTTTTTCACACTGCTTTATGAGACACCTTCTTCTTTTTACCAGGTTTCTTCTACCTTCTTTCCTTCATCTCTTTCTCACTTTCTACTTCTTAAATATTAAGGAACTTGTTCATTATATTGTTAGAATATCTTCCTTCAATCATTTTTTTTTTCAATTTTTGAGAAGGAAATTGCAACAAACTCTTCCATAAATGTACAAATAAATTGTTACTATGAGTAGAAGGAGGAGATGAAGAACAGAAGGACCAGATACACAACACAGTTCAAAATTCTGCTTTGAATTAATGAACTGTTTATAAGAATAAAATCTTGCCACAGATTGTCTTACAGTCAAAATGTGTGACTAGTAAATCAGAAGTGTGACTATCAAAAACTGCATTACTGCATCAATAGCGCTGCAAGAGGAGTACAAGTCAGGCAGCAAGGCAAAATGACTCCTCCAGACAAAGTGTTTATAGCTCTCTTGAAAAGTTTTACTACAGGTTGGTTTGGAATAGGGAGAAGGGAAATAGCAAAAAATATCAAAATATAAATAATAAAGCATTTTGTGTTTGGAGGAAAATATTCTCATGTCACAATACCAAGGAGACATTGCACAGCAAAATAAATGTGAAATCCTGACTGGAAAAATACGTATATCGTAAAAATGGAACTGTCTAAAGCCATCCACTATCAAGCAGGGATGAACGTGAACAGAAAAATAAATTATCAGAAGTAGATGAAAAGTGTTGTTATGAAACTGTCTAGAAATGAGAATGGGTATTCAAGTTCCCTGAGACTCAGATGAGAAAGTAGCTGTACAAACCAAATTTTCCTATTCAGATAAACAAAATGAAGTTAGATTGCAGGGAGATTTTTTTCCATGATAATTCGTACTTTTTACAGGCAATTTTGGAGTAATGAATCTAATGTCAAGGCAAAGAACAGCCCAGACTAGAAGAACTCAGCTCTCAGAAAATGCCTGAGGGGCAGGATGCCATCCAGAGAAACCTGAACAACTGGACAAGCTGGAGATATGGGCCCATGTAAAATTCATGAGGTTCAACAAGGTTAAGTGCAAGACTGTGCACCTGAATCATGTCAGTCCTTTATGTCAATACAGGCTGGGGGATAATATGATAGAGAGTGGCTTTGCAGAGATCTTGCCTGCACTGTCAGATGAAAGACTGTACATGAGCTGATCATGGGTGCTCACAGCCCAGAAAGTCTAACACATCATGGATTGCATCAAAATAAGTTCTTTACTGATGAACACTAAGAACTCTACCCAGAGGTTGTATACAACAGTTCTTCAAAACCCAGAACAGCTGGATTTTGAAAGCGCCTAATAGCAAAAGATGACAGAAACTTAGCACAGTGGACTGTGTCTGTTTTCATAAGCAGACGTTGAAAATGAAGGAATTTTAAAAATATTGCTATTGTATCTGACCAACCATAGATAAGGATGGAGTTGCCTATAAAAAAATAGACTTTGCAGCAATTGAAGGATACAACACTTCTTATCCCTTTACCTTCTGGCACTAATGAGTGGGTTGGTTTTGAAAAGGATCAGTCATCATAAATACTCCTAATGTATTCCTTTACATGACAGGAATTAATGGGAATATATCTATTCTAGATAGATATCTTACTGTCAACAATCACAACATCTTACACATGAAGAGTGCATTAACATATCACTACTTGAATAAAGACTGCTACGACTGTTGTCAAACTGTTTCTCTATTTATTCGGAGCAAATCAACAATTTCTGTGGCATTAACTTTGTAGTTCCATTTTACATTACTACTCCGGTGTTTACTACTAGTTTGTGTTGGCTTTTTTTTTTTTGTTTTCATAAGAAATGTAATTTGAAATGTGGATGACATCTATTTTTCAGATGCAAAGCCTAAAATATAGATAGGCAAACAGCATCACTGGAGACTCAGTGCCAAAACTGTAAAAAATGACTAATAGGAAATTCCTGGGTAGCAGCTATGACCCTCTCTAAAAGCAGATAATGAAATTAATAGTCTAATAAAACATTGTATTAACTGTAATATTGGTTATGTGCTCTTGGTTTCCTTTGTACAAGGCTAACTCTTGTGTGATGATCTCTCTGTAATTCATGACTGACATTGATTTGATAGGGAGATGCAAGTAAAATTTTCCTTTTATACTGAAGAAATTTATGATGGGAAGGTCTCTTCTGTTCAAATTTTCCAAGCATGCTCTTGAAGATCAGTCTCTTTTCAATATTTAAGGTGGGCAAAGCATTATGTGATCACCAAAGGTAGTTTCATTTGGATTTATTAATTTATTTATGTTAAATTCTGCCCTTTATTCCCAATTATTCAAACAAGATTGATACCGCCCGCAAGAATAGAAGCTTATTAAAATGAGTCAACAATAATGAGGATTTATAATTTAAATCTGAAAGAAGGCACTCAAATAGGAATTACTCTATTTTGAATTGTTAGCATCAATCTGAAGTCTTTCAATTACGAAAATTTTTAAATACCATTATGTAGCTGAGCACACATTTTCCATCTAATTATTTAATTTTTGGGGATCACACACAAAACCCTGTGATCCAGTGATTCAGGTAGGAGCTATGGAGGCATAAAACTCACCCTTGCATTTTGTCATTATATTTTCCATGTATTAACATATGTATTACCAACATTAATTTAAAAGACCCTGGAAATAATCAGAATGGCATAAGAACAGAAAAGCTACTGAGTACATCTCCATCTATGGAGGCAGGTTAGACCATTCTTAGTACATGTTTATCTGTTTCTCTTTCAAAGACTCCAATAATATAAATACTATTTTTACACTAGGCAGCCTGTTACTTCCATGAATTTTCAGTATGTTAGAATTTCATATTCTCCCATTTAATTAAACATCTCCTATTGCAAACTCAGCCACTGTTGTCCTTATGCTCCAAGGACACGGAGGATAACTCAATATCACTATGGAGGATAATTATGTAGGATAACTCAGTATCACTATATAACAGAATGCATATACTGGAGACTGTAACATTTGAGATTCTATTTTTTTTTTTATCCTTATTCAACTCAGTGCTTTCAAATTTAGTAAAGAAAAGATACTGACTAAATCTTTAAGCATTTTTAGCTCTACTCTGAACTCATTCCAACTAGCCTACATCCTTCATAGAGAGGAATCTCTAAAATTAGAAACATGATTTTATCTGAGGCCTTACTAGATCTGGAAAAAGCAAGATAACTGCTACCTGTATTAGGTATAGCACAGGTGCTAATACCACCTAAACTGAAATTAGCTTTTTTTTTACCCACAACATAGTGTTTTTTACATTTATTATGTTGCCATATGCAATCTCCAAAATCTAGTTCTGTCATTCTTCTGTCTAAGAAGCCATTACACAATTTTTTATTTCTGTGGGGTTTTTTTTATTCCGTGGGTTTTCTTTTTACTTCCCTAGTGCCTTAATATGCATTTTTATTTATTTGATTTATCTTACTGACTTAAGATCATTTCTCTAATTTAAGTTAGTTGTTAAATTCTTACATTTTTATTGATATAGTTTGCTTTGGCAAAACATAATAAATTATTTAAGTAAGCTATAGCTTCCTACCCTGATAGTCATCCTTCTCTCCTTCTACCTTCCCAAGAGACCATACCTAACAGCACTTTGAATTTGCCAAGTCTCCTTTGTTGATATATTCTTGAACATGTTGAAATATCACTCATTAATCCTCCTCCTCCATCCATGCATCCTCTTCCTAGAATCCCAGATACATCATAACCAATTACATCAACATGTCTTCTGCCTTTGGATTTTCAAGTGGTGGTGTCTGGCTTGTTAGAATCACAACTAAATCAGCTAGTGATAACCATATATTCAAATAAAAAAATATCACATCCATTTGAAAAATTGTTGTTCCTTGTGTGAAAAGAAAAATTACTCTTCCAAAGACACAAACTTAATTTATACCATCTACTATAACCCTGCCATTTATTTGGATTCATTATATAGCTACACAAAAATAGCTTCATCCACCTACTCCTTCTGTTTGGCAGTTTATAGTAAAACCTTACCATTAAATTAACCTTATTCTTTTTCCCTTTTATCTTCACCCAAGCACGCTACCTCCTCCAAACTTCAGAGTAGGTATGTGTACATTCTTGATCCACAGAGCAACAGTTCTCTGTGTTTTTCCTTTGGCATGGGCAGGGCTTCACCTATATTTAAACTAGACATGAGCATTGTAGCTATTTCACACAAGTGTTGACTTATATCCTGAAGCCTCAAAACTTGCCTGGGTACTTTTCAGAGAAAACAAAGGATGACCTGTTGTAGTGACCTGCATTTGTACCAGCCCAAGAACAATGCAGTCTAGAAATGTATGCAAGGAGAAGCTTACTGAGTAGATATTAAAATGGATGAACATAAAAAGGGAATATTTTATTAATGCAACAAAATGCTGCTGAACATAACCAAGCAACTAAACAAGAAAAATCTGTAACAGCCCTATAATTATCATGTAAATTGAGATTAATAATAGTTGAAATACTCAACCCATGGTCTTCTAATCAACAAATAGCATATTACAGGGTAATTAGTAGGGAATTTATATATGATTATTAGGTTCTAGATTACATCATGACTAATTATAGTAGCAATCTGAAGGCACACTAATGACCATGGAATCACTGGGCAAAAAGTACATAAGTTGAAGTTGTAGCACACCCTAGAATTGTATATATGATTGAACATGGATATAACAAAATATTTTTCATTATTTATCTGTTTTTCAAAAATCAAGTGTCTAAGTAATATTTTTGAAAATTGAGTAGAAAATATTACTCATGATTTATTGAATTACTATAAAAATATCTATCTATTTCATTAGTTTGGACTAAGAAAAATGCAAGGAAAATTTGAAAGCCTACACAGTATGATGGACACATGGTATTTTTCTGACTGATGCAGCTAGTTTAATTCCAGTAAGTAACACACAGGACAATCTGTGTCCTTTCAAATGAGAGCACATCCTTAAGAACTATAAACCAATGTGACTTCTTCCTGAACATGTAAACATAAAATAGACAAGATTTTCTAAATCAACAAAATAGAAAACTCACTTCCTTTGTCTACACAGGGACACCCAATAGTATGATTTTCTGATCTGGTAGGGCATGCAGCAATTGTCTTGGGTGAAAGTACTGGAGACCAAGCAGTGATGAAACTCAGATCTTAATTTAGAAGCCAACAGTGAACTTCAGTTTTTAGACAGCCTTAAATACAATACTCAGAAGAAATTAAAATAAAGCACTACTTTACTATTATTCTTTAAAAACAAAAAAAAAAGATGGAAAAGCAGAAGATTGGGTCATTTCTGAGTAACAGAAGAGGAGAACATTTGTACAGTCACAGCACTGTTCACTCCTTCATTTACCAATATCTGCTTTCTTCTGTAACCCAAAACAGTAAAAAAGTCTTTTAAAATTGATAGAGACCCTGTAACAGACACGGCAAGAGAGACAATGGAACAAAGGATATACTCAGAAGAATGTAATCAGAATGGAAAAGGAAAATGTTACTATAAACAATAAAATGTGGTAGAATGGACATCTAAAAAGAAATAATATGGAAGAGTGTAGACTATATTCTTGCAGCTGTTTAAACCGTCTTGACTTTAAAGTTATAAACACTAAGCAAGATCAAAAGGCTTGTTCTCAAGTGAAAAATTTGACAAAGCACGTTTCATTCTCACATTAATAAGCACCTGGGAATGTACTAGAGAACGTTAAACTGCCCAGTGTTTCTTAAACCCATGGAAGATGCTTCAGAAACTTAATTTCTGAAGAAAGGCTGAATTCTGCTTATCAATTAACAGTTCATAAACTCTGAAAAGCACTTACAGAAGCAGGACATATATAATTTGGTCTGTGAATCTTCCCAAATTACACAACCCAGGAGCTATTTCTGAAACTAGAACTCATGATTTCTTTTGAGAGTCAGCTTGGGAGGAGACCTGGCATGTACACTTCTTCCCCCTGCAGTGTATAAGACTGATTTGGTCTGCCCTCTGGAATCATCCAGCCTTCTTGAGCTGGTACAGAAATGTCATAGGCCAAGGAATCACACAAAGAAGAAATAATTATTGAGTACCCCATCTTCTGGAGTTGTTCTCAACTTCAAAAAAAAAAAAAAAAAAGATTCTGAAGCCTGAAGCTGTTCCTTTAATACTTCACACCATCTCTGCAAGGTTTTTCTTCAGGGCCTTTTCCCAGACAAAGTTTAGCAGTGAAGTGACTCTGGTATTGCTCAGTCAGGCTAGAGGTGGAAATGGATACCTTGGTCTGTGGGATGCAGTTAAGGCAGCAGAGTTATAATGACTTATACATCATCTATGGTATACTGTCAGCATGTTTTTCCTCTCCAGCTGAATTTTTATTTCGATAGGATTGCTGCATTTACCTTCTACTCATTTACTACCAATCATATAGCAACAACTAATCAACCCATTGCTCACTCAAAGGGAATTTTTGCTGATTATTTGTATTCCTGCAAAGTATAAACTGGATTAGTATGTAACAGTAATTTCTTTAAGACATATATGCAAGACATAAGCAGATATAAATTCCATTACAGAAGCAGAAATAGATCTCAAACAGCAGAAGAGAGTGTGAGAATGAGTGAAATATGTCCAGAGAATGTTATATTTTACAGAAAGGAAAATGAGATAAGAAGAGTAAGTTAGGTTTGTAGACTACTAAAAAACAAAGAGTAGCAAGTGCTCTAAAACAGACTGTTTGCATTTCAGAATGATGAAACAGATGAAAGACAGGGATTAATATGGAGAAACAAAAATATTAAATACATCATGAGGAAGAACAAAACCTAACATGGGTAATTTAAGATTTATGTCACAGTAGCACAGTCTTCAAACTAACAGCCACTAACAGATAGATTTAAAATATTTTGTACTATAAATGGTGAGATGCAATTACTGAAGAAGAAAAAAAAAAGAGGTTGTTAAAGATAGGGAAAAGACATCAAAAATGTCAAAAAATCAGAAAAGATAATAACACTTTGATAATAATTGCTGAGAAATTCATATCGGGACCTGTCCAATATTTGTGGCAGTGTTTCAAATGAAGGTAGAAAAGAACTAGGAATGATAAAAAGAATTCAACATTGGCAAGATCTTAAGTTGAAGATCTGAGGAGAGATGGCAGTAATAAGATTACAACAAAACAAATAAGATATTAGAATGTAAAATGACTTTTTACAACTGCATAAAGATGGGTTACGGAATCTCAACAGTCTGAAAAAGACCTCTAAGATCATCAAGCCCAGCCTCTGACCTAACACCACCACACTCTTCTCTTAAATACCTCCAGGAATAAGGACTCCACTACCTCCCTAGACAGTCCATTCCAGTGTCTGCTCACCCTTTCTGTGAAGAAGTGCTTCCTAACATCTAACCTAAACCTCCCCTGGTGCAGCTTCGGCCATGCCCTCTCGTCCTATGACCTCTTTTTAATGGGAGAGTTATTTTTGCAGCTGTTTGGTGACCCAAACCAGTGAACTAGTGAAGTTGAAAAAAGCCCTCTCTTTTTACCACAACAGTTTTCAGCCTGATGACCTAGCCAAGATGTTTCACTGGATGGTTGTGCGACTGAGGACACAAGTGGAAAAGGACATAGGAAAAAAAGAAACCATCAATTCTAGGTGGCTCAAGTCAGACTGAAGCCCATTTTGCCCCAACAGCTGAGGTGATAAGGCACCTGCATTTTCATCTTGATTTTGTACACTATTAATCTGCATATCAAAGGTAAAGTCTTTGCTTTGCCCACACTGCACTTGCCCCCTCCCTCCACTCACTCAAGGATGACTAACCCTTGCCGCTCGATGCTCTGGGCTCTGCAACTCTGGTTTCAGTACTGTGTTAGTGTAGACAGCATTACTCACCCTTTTTTTAATTTTTATGCCACAGAAGTAATCTAGTGCTGGGAAAAACAAAGGCAATTTTGTAGAGTGAAAACAAAGAACAAGTAATTCCCCTATACTCACAGAAATAGAATTTTGTTCAGAAAACTGTATCCTATCTTGAATAAATGTGCCTGTTTTCAAAATTCAAACATTGACAAAAATTCCAGTCCTAGATGGGATTTCTAAAATAGAAGCAAATATGCAGCATGGCATCTTACATGGTAATTACGTGCTTTGGAAAAAATGGAAAGCATAACTGTCATTGAGGCACATACCAGTAATTATCAAATCTGTCTCTAGAAGAAAAATGTTAGACTATTATGTAACGTTTAGTTTAAATTGGAAAGATTTTGTTTCAAACTAAAATATAAATTCAGACTCTAAGCTAGTTTTAAAGTTTCCTGTATCAAGTAAATGAACTGCTCAAAAATGTTAAATTTTCATTAGCATAAACTTAGATTAAAACAGGAATACTGAAATACACTGAAACACATGGTAGACTATTTTCATATTTACATGCTACAAAAGCAAAAACTAAAGAATGAAATAGTGAATTAACAATTTGACTTATTTTTGGAGGCAACATACAAAATTTTCAATAATAAATTTATATGATCAATTCCTTTTTCTAAAACACACAATCTTGATAAGTAAGGACAGACAGATTTCACCAGCAACCTTTCTGTGATACAGCAACAGGTCTTGCAGGGCTCCAGAGGTCATATAGTTCTTCCCATGTAAAAACAGTTCCCTGTGCAGACCACCAAGCTTCACTGCAAAGGAGGTATTCTTCTGGCGTTAAGTGTTTCTCACAGCTCCAGCAGAACACTTCTCAGAGCAGAGGTAGATAATTCTCTAATGAGAAGAACAATCTTTGTAAGTTATTTATACAACTGTATCTTGATTTTGAGATGTTTAATGCCTTACCACTACCAATGATGACTTAAGAGTATTTCTGCAATATGGTGTTGTTTAGATTTTATGAAGATGTTTGGCCTAAAAGAAAATATTTTTATTTTTTAGGCCTTAGAACAGTTTTGTTTTACACGTGTCAATGATTTATCACTTCCTAGTCTTTTATTTCTGCACTGCACTGTTGCCTAATGTGGCATGAAAGTATTTAATTCATTCAGCAAAATTATAAAACAAAATAAGATGCCTATTTCTAATATATTTGCTTTGCATCAATAGTTCCACTTTCAATACTTCTGCTGCTTTGCAAAAAAAAAAAATTAGAACAAAAATTTAGTCATGGTGCTAAAGAAATATTTGAAAGTGAATTTTTGAGTTTCTAGAGAATGAGTTTCATGATTGCATCATTTCCCTCTGTCAAATCATCACCCATTGTCAGAAACCATCAGTGGAGCACTTTATTTTTATGAGGTATTCCTTGCTTTGTGCTTATTTCATGCTTTTGGACTACATGAAAACAATTTCACGCCCACTGAAATTAGTGTTATATGTAATAAGAGTACGTCGTTTGAAGCTTCATTCTGCTGAATTGGCTTGATTTGGTACAAATGGTTCCTAGACAGCCATGCCTATAATTTAAATGGTTCAGTGAGATCAAAGGTTATTTTCCCATCTTCTTTCACTCTATTCTCACCACAACTGGAGAAAACATTTAAATTATGACTTTGCCTCCCAAAGCACTTACTATTAAGTATCTGCTTATTTTTTTTGTTAGTCAACAAAGCACTTGTTGACTTCAATCATATACAAACTTAAAATGAAACACACATATTTGCTCATGAAACAAGGCCAAACTGAGAAATATTTAAATTTACTTATTCAAGAAAAGCTTCAAGCTGACAACCGATTCCATTAAAATTCATTAAAGATTTTATCCTGCTCCAAATCCCTGAGTTTAGCTGAGGAGATTAAATTGTCAACCTTTAACACCATATCTAAAGTTAAAACCTTTCCATCAAAAAACTTGAAATAAATATCGATGTTGTCGTATTTTGTTCAGCAAATAACTACTGATTTTTAAGAAATAAAAATAAATTATGATGGAGCAGGATTAGGACACAAAATATTTATAACACGTCAAATAAATATCAGCAATACTTTTCTTATTAGCTGTGATAACTACTTCTCACTGAGTCTCAGAAATAGTATAACCAGTTCTTCTCACATCTCAAACACACAACTCCTACTTGTGCTATCTTCTTTTTCCCCATCAAATACCATAAGTGAAGTAATTTTGGTAGAATAGTAGAATAGCAAACTACACTGTTGAAGATCCTGAATATTTGTAATGAATGAGTATCTATCAATGGTCAGGTAAAAATTACTCCACCCCACATAACAGGTAGAAGAGTACTGAGCAAACCTGAGAAATGTTTGATGTTTCCATCTTCCGATTTAGCCTTATTTAACCTCTGCCAGCTGTAATATCATGGTAATATGATGTTCATAAATTCAGCTCTTGATTTCCTGACTTCTCAAAACCCGCCTGCATGTCTTTTTCTTAAGATCCTCACACTTTCTATGTGACATCCGCTGGGAGCATAGGCCAGTACAATCAGGTATTACGACTGACTGAGGTGGTCAGCTGTCCAGCCTTAAGAGCATATGCTTGTTCAGAAAAACCTCGACAGATGTTCCCCTAGTCATCTGTACCCTAAAACTCTGCATTTTCAGAGAAGAACCTTTATTTTTTTCATCACTATTTCTGTGTGAAAGCCCTGTATCCTCTTACTTATGCTTCTTTCTGAATTACAGTGATTTTCAATGATTTTTCCCCAAATTCCACCTCTTCAACATCAGATATTATAAACAAGTAATGAACCTGGCTATATCATTGCTAAGCTCTTCATCATTCTTTCACTGATTTTAGACTCAAATTCATAGCTGATGTCTAAATCAACCAAAACTTGAATAAACCTTGCCACAAAATAAAAATGTGCACTTATTGCCAATGGGGACGTGAGATGGGCAGATCTGCACAGGAAAGTCATGTCATGAGCCATGCTGTGTTCATATCCAATTTACCTCTTCAGAAGTTTCTGTAAACTGGGTTTCTTTATCCCCAGTGAAATATAAAACTGTTCCCTGCTAGAAATTCAGAAGGAAGATGGAAAAGGTAGCCCCACCAGTGCTCTCCCTCAAGAGGCTTCCTCCAGAGCTCAGAAAATCTTGGCAACACTACCTCTCAGCAATGCCTTCTGGAAGTGATGCCCTGATTCTAACTACTCTGCCCACCCTGCTTTTCACAGTTTTTTGAACAGGAACACTCTTTCTCCTTGATGTCCTTGGTCTGCTATTATTGACATGTATAATTTTTCACATACCCTGCTTTTATACAGTTAATTTGGTTATCCTTTAAAGGATGGCCATTATCCTTTAAAGGAAGTGCCATCTGGCACCATTTTCTATTCATTTGTGTAGTAACCTTCTCAGCTGTGTGTCACTGGGAGATATGAACCTTGTTCTAAGCAAGGAGGCTGCTTGGCTGGCTGATGAAAGGGTGTGTAAAAACAGAAGCAGATAAGAAACCCACAGTATATAAACACAAGGAGAATGGCTTCTTATAATGTGAAAGCAGCACCACGATAAAGTGATTAAGACGGTAAAGTATCTGAAGGATAACAGTCTCCAAAAAAGGAGTAACCAAACAAAGAACAAAACCTTATCCTCATGTTACAAGACCTACCAAGTAGTTAAATGCAGCCCAAGTTCAAAACAGAACTAACAAAAATTATGTTTTGATTAAAATAGATACAGTCAGACATTTAATATTTAAAATTATAAACTGTATAAATCAGTGTGGTTTTCAAGACACATATGACATACAGAAGACAGAAAGAAGGAAACAAGTATTGGTCAAAATGAAAATTTTATTAAACAAAGAAATTACTTCTGAAATGCATGCAGAAAGAGAAACATCATGTTTTTTGACATCTCCCTCACCCCGAGTCCTACTTTTTAATTGTTCTATTTCTAGTTATATGTTGCAGGTATGCACAGGTACATCCAGAACAGCAACAAGAACCAAGCTTATAAGTGGAAAAAAGTGAGTGTGGGTATATTAGATAAAATATATTACAGACATATTAGACACTTTTTAAAACTAGTACCTAAAGCTAATTATGTACAGTAAAATAAATGTCATATCTTATACCATACCTATAAGTAAGATTATCACCTTACTTTTCTGTATTCATTTATACATCAGTATTAGACCAAAAGGACCAAGGTTCTAGAGGATTGCTGTGTCACCTTCTCAAGTACAACTACAAATGAAATAGCAGGTCATTAGAAGCTGAGGACCCAAGTGTTTGCCTTGTTAAGTCCATCTTAGCTGAGCACAGTGAAGAGACAAGCCGTGGCTGAAAACAAACTTTCACAATTCCTTCTGATAGAAAACTAATGAGAAGTCTCTTGCTCTGTGGTGTGCTGATTAGCAGTCAGCTCCATGCCCAGAACAGTGAGCCCAATGAGATCAATTGCAAAACATGCCATTCCATTTCTAAAGGACAGCACCAGCTACAAAGGGATATCTGCAGGTCCAGTACAATCTCCTAAACATCTCTTCTATCTGCATCTCTTCACCTGTAAATGTAACAAAACACGAACAAAGTTACAGCCAATGAGAGCCTTCTGCACAAGAAGAATGTCCACAAGCAAGCAAAAAGGCATCTGCAGCATTTCAGACAAACTTTTGAGAATTCATACTTAACAGCAATGAAACCATTATATTAATGGCAATGAAAACACTCCGTATGTTTAAATGGTAATCTATAAAATTAGATTCTACGTTACCATAAGTAAATTTTAATATAACTTAAAGCTGTCATATGTATAACTAGAAAGATATGTACATCATAGGAAATGTGAATAAGCACAGAAAACATTTTGAGAAATTTATTAAAATGGAGAGTGGGAAGCACTGGAATTAAAGATCCTTTGCCTGTAAGCTGAGAAACACTCAAATAATTTCTTCTTTTATAAAACCATTATCTACTCATCTTGGACATTGGCAAGTGCAAGATTCAGGTTAATTTCCACTAGGTTTTACTCAGTATCTAAACAACTGTCTTCTAATACTTGTAGTGTATAATTATTAACCAATCACAGAAAATAAATCAACCAACCAGACAACTAATCAACCAACCCCAAGTGTATGTGGATTACACCTGATCCAAAGCTGCTGTCATCATGGAAATACCCCTGTGCCTATGAGGAGCAGATGGGCAGATGAACTAAAAATAATCATGGCAAAAAGAAATAAACATGCTGAGAATCTTTCCAAAACACTGGGTATAGGCCTTGGTAAAGTTAATTTGTTAATCATGAGAACAACTTCTCTGCCTTATGATTCTTAGATATACAAAGCTTAAAGCTGGCAAAAAATGCTTCCATTTATTTTTAGCTGACTTAAAGCATCTCTTCTTCCAAAATTATTTTTAACTCTGATTCAGGCTACTGTCTGCCTCATTCTCCTTGGACTGTCAAGAAATGGCATTTGCAGTGTGACAGTTGAACAGTTACCTACCTCCCGACATGCCATTAGCTTGAATTCCAGCCAAAGATTTTATGGATTTTTCCATTAAAAAGAATAAAATCCAATTTAATCTGTATGACATTTGTAAAATTACATCAGTCTGAAACCTGTATAACATAAAGGCCACTTTGTCAAAGTTCTCATCTTTACCAGAACTATGAGTGACTGATCAGCTCCAGCTGTCTAGAAAAACGGTCCACTGCCTTCTGACAAGCAAAAAGACTAGAAACAATATCAGTTCAAAAGCCAGTGACCAGCTGCTAAGTACAGTAGGAGAGTTATGTAATTAGGAGTTTTGCAGGATAAAACTATTGGTTTATATGTTACTGAACTCACACAAGTTCATATTCTTTATTGCCCACAGTTTCTGTATTATATATTTGTTGACTATTTTACGTACTGTATACCACACAAAATCAATATATAAGGAGAAATAAAATGCACTATAAATTAATAAAAGCTGTGACAGCACTAAATGAACTCACAAGAAAAGCCCTGGATAGTAAATTCCCTATTTTTATGAGTGACTGAGAGCAGCCATGTAGCATATATGCTTTGATATAAAGCAGATTTGCACAGATCTGTAATGATCATAGAATCATTATGGCTGGAAAGGACCTCCAGGATGATCAAGTCCAGCCCTTATCTCACAACTCCCAGACCATGGCTAGATCTAGTAGTTTTTTAAACCCCTCCAGGGATGGTGACTCTACCACTTCCTTGGGCAGCCTGTTCCAATGCCCAACCACTCTCTCAGTAAACAACTTCTTCCTAACATCCAATCTAAACCTCCCCTGACACAACTTGAGGCCATTTCCTGTTGGCCTATCATCAGTAATCTAGGAGAAGAGACCAGCACCAGCCTCACTATAACCTCCTTTTAAGTAGTTAAATAGAGCAAAAATGTCTCCTCTCAGCCTCTTCTCTAGACTAAATAACAACAGTTCCCTCAGCCACTCTTCATAGGGCAGGTTTTCTAGACTTCTCCCCAGCCTCACTGCCCTTCTCTGGACCTGCTCCAGCACACCATTTCTCACATATTAACTTTCCCAAAAAAACACAATGTTTTGTGTTTTTTCTTTTTTTTTTGCTGAAATTCAGCATTAAATGAGTAACATGCCCGAGGAAAATGTATTTCCATTTTATGTTTGAAAATCTATTCTGTTTCACTGCTTAAACACTTTTATCTTCTTCACTTTATTCCCCCATTCATAAAAGTGCACACATGACTTTTGGCATGTAAACTGAACCATAGTCACTGAAACATTGCACCTTGTCACTAATTCCACCTGCTTTAATAGAATGTAGGTATTTGCTTAAATCTGGTAAAAATTGTGCAGTTGCTTAATCTCAATGAGTCTGCAATGATTGTCATGTACTGATCAGTTCATAAACTGAACTGTAAATAGAAGAATGAATCACAGATACATGACTTCATATTTACTTGGCAAAATACATATTTGATTAGAAGAACACACTGCAAAGATTTGTAGAGATTTCCCTAAACTTGGAGTAAGGGTCAAACTTTCCTTAGCAGATTTTAAGCATTGCAGAAGTAAGAGAAAATGCCAGCCTCTTGTTCAGAGCTAACCTTGGTTACATCTAACTACATATCTCTGGATACAGCTGAATATAGACATTTCTCAAATACAAGAAATCCTGACAAGCTAAATGAGGTGCCCCTTTCTTTCCTCTGGTTTCATGAGCAGCCTCAATGCCACTGTGAAGTGATTCATTCAACCAGATCACAGAAGACCTTTTTGAAACCTTGCATGGGAAACACTAACTTCAGCTGCAGCCATATATACCCATAAGGTGTTCAAAGTGCTGATTTTTCCTTTGAAAGGCCAATGAGAGGGACAGCAAAAGCATAAGTAGAAGAAAGTGGAGGATAAAAAGCCGAATCAACTTGATAAGAAACACAGAATTCCCCACAGATGAGATTAGGGCAGCGGATGCCCTAAAACCTTGTGCATCACAATGAGTTAAAGAACAAATCTGCCTAAAATCACTAGTAAATTTATTTTATACATAAATCTCTGAACTAATCCCTGAACTGGTTCACCAGGGAGCTCCCTAAATGTCAATTGTAAAAGCAGGGGTGTGGGTGGGACTGCTGATGGTAGAGAGGGAGGAGGATGACAGAATTATGGCAGTCGGGATTTGGATAAGCTCAGAATAAACCACACCTTCCCGAGCCTGAAGCCCATATTAAACCACGACACAGGGAAAACCTGACACTAAATCAATGAAGATACAACAGCCTCTTAAGCCTGGCACCTTTCTCACTTTGATGCAGGTGGCTAAAGGAAGATCTTAGCTGATTCTTGTTCCTTGCACAAGTCCTTAGATATGAAGAAACTGCCACAAAACCAAGTAGAATTAAAAAACCCCCACAGTTTAATTAATATATTTATTCTCTTCATGCATTAGTTGAGTTCCTAGAAAGTAAATTATATAAAATTTCTCTTTAAAATGAATTTAACTATACATATATTCAGACCAGTGCTATTTAACATCCTTGCCCGTGACATGAACAGTGGAATTGAATGCGCCCTCAGGAAGTTTGCTGACACCAAACTGTGTGGTGAAGACAACACACTGGAGGGAAGGGATGCCATCCAGAGGGATCTTGAGAGGCTCATGCAAAACTGCATGAAGTTCATCAAGGGCAAGTGCAAGGTTCTGCACCTGGGTTGAGGCAATGCCATGCAAAATACAGATTGGGAAGAGAAAGGATTGAGGACAGCCCTGAGGAGAAGGACTTGGGAGTGGTGATGGACTAGAAGTTTAACAGGAGCAATCAGTGTGTGCTTGCAGCCCAGAAAGCCAACTGTGTCCTGGGCTACATCAAAAGAAGCACTGACAGTTGACCAAGGGGGGTGATTCTCTCCCTCTACCCTGCACTGGTAAGACTCCACCTGTGTCCAGTTCTGGAGTCCCCAACATAAGAAGGACAAAGAGCTCCTGGAATGTGTCCAGAGGAGAGCAATGAAAATGATCAGAGGGCTGGAGCATCTCACCTGTGAGGACAGGCTGAGCAGGTTGGGGTTGTTCAGCCTGGAGAAGAGGAGGCTCTGAGGTGACCTTTTAGCAGCTTTCCAATATCTGAAAGGGGCCTACAAGAAAGCTGGGGTAGGGCTTTTTACCTGTGTGTGTAGCAAGAGGAATAGGGGAAATGTTTACAAACTTGAAGAGGGGAGATTTAGGTTGGACATGAGGAAAAAAATCTTTCCTGTGAGGAGGGTGAGATACTGGAACAGGTTGCCCAAAGAAGTTGTAGCTGCCCCATCCCTGGACGTGTTCAAGGCCAGGTTGGATGGGCCCTGAGTAACCTGATCTAGTGAAGGTATTCTTACCTATGCAGGGAGCTTGGGATTAGATGATCTTTAAGGTCCCTTCCAACCATAGTCATTCTATGAATCCATGATTTACATATATATATATATATATATATAAACACACACACCCCTATTGTATTTAACTGTATTGAAAAAGAAATGGTTATTTAATGGGGGACTTCTTGATGAGACAGCTGAGGTTGGTGGCAACATATTAGTTTTATTATTCTGTTTGACTACCCTGAATATTATAAAATTAACCTAATGTATGTCTTGCTATAAAAAAAAGAAAGCTCATACCAATTTCATTGCTTGTGGAATTTATTGTTTTACATTAAAGTTTGTATAAAATTTCTAAAAGTACACCTCAAGTTGCATACCATAAATTCTAGAAGTTAAAGTGATTTGTATTTGTACTACCTTTTATTTCTACGATTTTTGCTGCATTACATGGAGCAGTGAACAAAACACCACACCTCATGGGCAGAGTAAAACAGGATTGTTAGTCAAGCACAATATGAGAGAATATGTCCTGTTGTTGCTATTGGACATTTAAGGAATGAGAACTCCTTTCATATAATTAAGTCAAAAAATGATGCATATTTAATTTGTTGCATGACTGCTACAACCAGCTTGCTAACCTGAGCATTCCAAATGAAGTGATAGTATAAGTATACATAAATAGTTCTTTGGGCAAAAAAATGAGCAAAAAGATGCCCTGCTCTAGTAGTCCATTGCTGCTCTGTCTTTCATGTGAAGAAATTCTCACCATCTGTCTTTGAAGGATTGGTCCAGCACACTCACAGTTTCCTATAATATCACATTCATCCAACATTTTTTTCTAAAAAGGTGGACTAGTCCTAATTTTGTGAGGCAAGTGGTTTTGCATATATACCAGATATGCTTTCAGAATGTTTAACAGAACAAGTTCCTCAGCAAATGCAGGCAAACCAACCTCTTGTTTCCAGATCTCAGCCTAGTTTTGGCAGAAGCTAGGCACAATCTTACTCAGACTGGGCAGAAGTCTAGACACTCTAGGAACACCATTTCCATGCTTGAGCTGACTATGTTGATTCACTTTCAAAGTGAGGCATCAACTCAGCAAGACCTGACATAATCATAGTTTAAGATGTAGGCATCAACATTACGTTTTTGGTGCTCAAATTCTCAGTTGTATTCAGCCACTATACTCATTTAAATGCTCTTTTAAAAACCTATTAATCATATTAAAATACAACTGTGATAGCTGCTTTATTAATGCATAGATAGGCTGGCATGCCCTGAGATTGTTCATATCAGTGGTCTTATTTCCATACTATGAAGGAAGTTCTTCAGATAGGTGGCACAGTTTCCCCCTTCCTTTGTCACAGGCAGGGATTTCTTGCATGAAAGGGTGATTGTTTACTTCATAGAACTTGCCTGATCATGAGCTTCTTTAGTTAAACAAAAAGCATGAAAAACACATATGCGTACTAATTATCTTTACTAGTTATTCTTCCTCTTCAGAGCAGTCCCATGTATTCAGGCACTCTACATAATGTCACAAAAGATAAAGATAGGGAGCTATGTATTAGTAATAACCATCGTTGAAGGGCTTCTCCACTTCCTCCCTACAAGTTTGAACAGATCTCTACCAAACTTGTTGTAGTAGTTTTACTATGACGGTGATGTTATAGATATGTTTTAACAAGATTTGTAAGGGAAATTACATATTTGCAGGGAAGAACAAAGCACACTTTTAGGTAGACAAACGCAAACCTGCACAGACTACAGGAGAGACTCTTGTCTGAAGTCACAGAGACATTTAAATGACTGATTCTTTTCTCAGAGGACCAAAAGATCAAGAGTTAGGTGCTCAAATAATATTCCATTTTCATTACATGTATCACACTGTCCGCTCGGAATGAAACGATCTTGAATATCAATGAATAGTCACATCTTTTCCATTAGTTTAGAACGGGCAACCAAATGTTTCCTGCAGTGAAATAAAAACTCTACAAACAAAAAGGACAGAACATGAGGGAGATTATTAATTTAGCTTCCAAAGAAACATTGCTACTTGTGTGGCTGTAAATGTGGCAAACTGAAGTGTGACAAATGTGCATACATGGAGTAACCAAACTGAAACCTGAAAGTCTTTCAGTCCCTCAAAATTCTGAGCTTATAAAGGAATACAAATACATTGAACACTTTCTCAAGCTGAAATGGAAGGAAAAACCCTCATCTAAAGAAATTAGTATTGAGAAAAGTATTTAAACTACTGTTTCTCTATACATGAACAAAAAAAAAAAATGAACACCTTACTCTTCTGTAAGGTGTTCAATGCCTTTGAAAATAATTGGCTTTAAGATCTGCTACTTCTAATGAAAATGAAAATGAAAACAGAGATAACTCTTTGTGTAAGTACCTGCAAAGGACCAGAAACATAAGGCATCAAACTCTGCTTTAAGCTAAAGGAACCTCCTGGCTGTAAGGATCTACCTGATGTGTGGAAAAAGTGAAAATGACTTATTTAAGGCAAGGGAAAGGGTAAGATTACTCAAAAAGGACCTATGACCAGATCCTTACCTATTAAATTAAAATAGTGACAAAAATTAAACAAAACCCCAGGATTGCAGACTTTCACACAAAGCATAGCAAAACTCGTCAAGATACGTTTCACATCCACTATTGCAACCCAGTGGTCAGCACTACTTCCACATGCGTGATATGAGTTTTGATTCTCAATCTTGCCGTATTTAGAAAGATCAGTATTTTCCTTCCCTGAAATAGTGAATAATAGTATCTGCAAGATACATTCTAAGTAGGTTATACAGAGGCGGTAAAACACACTAATAATATGTTGACATTCTAAATTTGAACATTGCAATTATATTGTTACTACAGTTAGTGAATGCTTTGGATGCCAGTCTAGCAAGGTAGGAAGCTAACTTTAATCATAAGAAGAGAGACACTGCATTAAATGGAGCTAATCCCGTGCTTATGAACCTTGTTGAATCACAGTCCTACGGAACACGTGCTGTCATACAGTCTGCCAGCTTTTGCAATGTAACAGTAGGAGGTAAAGAAAGTTTTTAGTTCACAAATGCAAGTAAAGTTTGTGGCATAAATATTAGTTTAAAGTTATCAATATTTTCTGTAAAATATTTTATATCTTTTTAAACATCAGAGCACTGAATGATTTCTTAGTTCCTATAAAAAAAAGTTACAGGAAGATTGCATACTGATCTTCTCAGACTGAAGGTCTTTCCTTTGGAAAGCATGATCACAATTAGCTTGCACTTTTTTCTACAAATCATCTACATTTGCAGTTATTTGGCTAATAAACAAAGTTGCATTTTAATATAGTTAGATTTCAAACAGTTTTTCAAACTGTTCCCTGAACAATATTTTTGTTGAGAGAGGTTCATTGGCAAAAATGTGAAATAAATTTACAACCTGATAGAACATTTACAGTATGTACTTTAAGGAAGCTTAAAGATTTCAAGATCCTTTTAGATCCTCTTAAAATACTATAGTCAAGGCATGAAACATGTTAATTTGTACATAAAATGTATGCAACACAGAAAGAAATTAGACAAATAGTAGAGCAAAACAGAAGCATAAAATTTGCATTCTGAAAAGTACACAAATGAAATTTGAAATTTTTTGACAAAAGTGACATCATCCTCTTTGAGTGGTGATTCTTTCCATGGGGTAACTGGAAGCAGTCATGACCTAGCATTTTTCCAGATTAGTCATAACTCTCCATGTCAACAGGATAAAAACACACATTCTATTCTCCCAGTATGGTGAGTAAGACTGTTAAGGATCTGTTAAAATTCAGGACAGATTAACTTAAATATGGAATTCTTGTAGGCAATTGACACATGTAAACTAATTTTTGTTTATTCACACTTAATTATTTCTGCTACTGAGCCTATGCCACACAGAAATTAGCAGGCCCTGTATTCTCATGTTTTCACGCATAACCGAAAGGAGATACAGACCACCACCCGTGTGACTTTTTTCCTTACACATCAGCGCTACATACATCCCGCTCATTGGAGTACAGGGTAGCAGCTGTGAACAGGAAAACACTAGGGCAGAACAAGGCTTGGAAAAAACTACTAATTCCTTCTCAATTCCGACACAAGCACTTCTCATCGACTTGGCTCACACGCTAATTTTCCTTGTCTTTCAGTACAGTGAACTGTTTCTCTGCCGCTGTGGAAGAAGCTATGTTGGGTGGCCGACTGCTGCTACATCAGGTGCCATCGCAGCTCAGTTCAGCCATCCCCGGTAGCCTTCACGTTGTGCACAGCTGGGCAGGGGACACAGAGGGGCTGTACCCGTTGCAGTATCCTTAGCACCCATTTTAAAACAGGCAGGAAAAGTGGAAAATCCCTTGAAGCATGCGGGTGAGCGACATGAGCTTCTCCCGCTGGCACTTTCGTGCGAGGGGAAAGACCCTTCCTAGAGCTGTCATTGTGGAACCAGCTGGGCCCCATCAACCGCGCTCAACTCTCTGTGGGGAGCAGCCGGACCCTCCACTAGTGAACACACAGAGGTGATCTGGGTCAGGGCAAGCAGGCGCCACTGCTGTTGTGGCAAGACAGCCGGGGCTGGGTAACACCTCCGCGTTCCAGCCTTGTAGCGTGGCCGCGCTTCTAGCGCTCCCCCTCCTCCAGCC
>VZRI01006996.1:177946-189622 GCA_013397515.1 Upupa epops
GCAGCAGTCTGTCGATTCCCGGGCACCCTCCTTATGTTTATAGGGACCCCCACTCCGCTTCTTTATCCCGGAGCAGCGGGCCGTTGTGGGACCTTTCCGAGGCAGCGGCTGTTTAACGGCCGGCAGGTGCCGTTCATGGCGATACCGCGGACGGGGGTGTCCGTATGGGGCTCGGGAAGCTGCAGCCCCCGCGTGGCCGGGACTCTGTTCGGAGCCTGCGGTCCCTGCCAGTCCCTGGTGTGGCGGAGAAAAAACACGGGTGAGCCTCGCTGTTCCATACCGGGGTTGCATGAACCATAGCATCGTTTAAGTTGGAAAAAACCTGTAAGATCATAGAACTGTATCGAACTTGAACTGTTCCAAGCCCATTGCTAAACCATATCCTTAAGTTCCATACGTGCACGACTTTTAAACACATCCAGGGGATGGCGTTTCAACCCTCTCCCTGGATTCCCTGTTTCAATGCCTGAGCAAGATCATCCCGGTGTTCATGGGTGGCTGAACAAGCCTGCAACTGGATTTGTCTCGTCTTTGAAAGAAGAGCAGATGCTGCTGAAGCCAAAAGAGCTTTTGGTGTGATACCTGATTTTGTCCGGTTCCACTTAATTTAACTGCATCATTATCAAAAACTCATTGTTTAAGTGTAGTTGTCAGGCCAGAGAAGAGTTCAGGCAGGCTCAGTCAGTAAAGCTGAAACTATTTTGAAACCCAGGCACACCATTGCCATGAATATTGGTGCAGCGATGCTTTGTGTGTAGAGACTTTTGGTAGCAGGTGAGGTTGCATCTCACATCTACCACACTTAGTAGAAACTGCCTGTAATCGGTGGCATTGCAATGTAAATCTGTTTAATAAATCTGCATCTCGGACATCAGTGATGATGTCCACTTTTGTTCATAACCACTGAGTCTGTGCATAGTGTTTCAACATATGTACCTATAGTTACATATGGTTTTGTCCCTGGTCTGAAGGCTTGCATATTTAACTGCACAGAAGTTTTATTCCTTTCTTTATAGAAATAATGTGAAATATGTGAAATAATTTTGGCTACATTTATTCAAGTAAGTGCCATAAATCTTAATTTCCCCTAAGATCTCTTCAGCTAAAAAGGTGTGATTTAAACCCTTTCTGATGAAGTTCATGGTTTTAATAGGTCTTAAAAAATGGGCTTGGAAAGACCTAAGAATCACTGTTGTTGCCAGAATCTCTTTAATTGGAAAAGACCTTCAAGATTATCAAATTATCTCAATGGAAATCACATTATCATCTCTTAAAGTTAGTACTGTTCTGAGGAAATTTTTCCAGTGTGAGATGTGAATAGGTGTGAATAGACTTGAATAGTTCAGCTTATCAAGAGACTGCTTGAAAGGTTTTTCACCAAAAGTTGTTGATCTTGTTTTTTACATCATAATTAGTTGCAGTGGATACAGTTGTCATCACAGAGGATTATGACTTAAAGCAAAGCATAGGGTGAAGAAAAATAGTAATTTGTAAAGAAGATACAACAGTAATGGTAATGTTCTCAGGCTAATGAAGAAATATGAAAGTAATCCTGGTGTCAAATTTAAACAACATACCTTTTTAAGGTGTTCTTTACAATGGTCTTTTGAGAGTAAAACAGAAGAAAGTTGTGATCCCACAAGGCATAGAGAGGCTTAATAAAAAAAAAAGCATCTGCTTGGTAAGAAGATTCAGAGACAATAATAAAATGTAAATGGAGCAAATTACCTATCAGGGCACTGATAGGATAAGAAGAATTTTCCTTCTCTGTCTTCCCTAGATTGATTTTTGTTTTTCTTCATTTCTCAAATAGCTCTGTCTGATAAAACACAAAACTGGAAAGTTATAAAATGTACACAAATAAACATACAAGGTCTGACCTAGCAAAGAAGCTGAATTGGCTTATTTTAAGTTGGTTTTAAAATGAATCTTCTGACGTGCCTGTGTACCTCAAAGGAAGGCTATGAAGAGGGAAGTAGTGTAGCTCCTGACCAGGAAGCAATACAGCAGCATCAAAGTGATACTGAAACTGAACCATTTATTCCTCCCTCTGACTGGCAGAGCTCATGAAAGTTGCAGTGCCCTGCTGATGTGTCTGTTGTGCATCTGTGATCTGAATCAGTAATGCTGCATGAAGAATGCATCGAGCATGCTGCATTGCATTCCCGAGTTAAATGGTCTGTAAGTTAAATTAGCACAGAATACTGCAGAATACTATGTAGATGTGTACTTTATCTTGTAAAGCTCAGTTTTGCTTGGCTTAAATCTTTTTTAAATTAAGTACAGTATACCTTTATATAACAGTTATTGAAAGAGTGTACGTACAATTGTTTTTTCAGCAGGGGTTTAAGTCACCTATACTCTATCTCATTTTGATCCTTCTGCACAAATAGAATCATGGAATGGTTGATGTTGGGAGGGACCTTAGAGATCACCTAGTTCCAGCCCAGAATCACAGAATAAACATGGTTGGAAATGACCTGGTAGATCACAGAGTCCAACCATATCCAAACCAACAAAATACCTAAATACCTCATAGATGGAAAACCACAAAATAATCCCCTCCATGCCTGCCACTATAGCATGTTACGAAGCACTGTATCTACACACTTCTTAATTACCTCCAGGGATGGTGACTCAACGACCTCCTTGAGAAGGCTCTTACAGTGCCTCAGCACTCCTGTAAAGAATTTCTTCCTAATCTAAACCTCCCCTGCCTCCACTTGGGACCATTTCCCCACCGTGTAATGAATAGGGACAGCCTTCACTGGGGCACGTTGTCCAGCGCCCACATCCACCCAGGTCTTCACTTCAAAGGATTGCGGCGTACCCAGAACCTCCCTGAGCAACATGTTCAGTGCCTCACCACCCTCATAGTGAGGAGTTTCTTCCTAAGATCTAATCTACATCTACCCTTTTAGTTTGAAAATGTTCTTCATTGTCCTACCACTATAGTCCCTCGTTAAAAGTCTCCCTCCAGCTTTCCTGTAGGTCCCTTTCAGGCACTGGAAGGCTGTAAAGTCCCTTCTCCAGGCTGAACAACCCCAGCTTCCTCAACCAGTCTTGATAGGAAATGTGTTCCACCCCTCTGATCATCCTTGTGGCCCTCTTCTGGACATTCTCCCACAGTTCCATATTCTTATTTTAGTCTTCAAAATTGTATGTAGTACTCCAGATGAAGTCTCACAGGAGAAGAAAGATGAGATTGGAGATACGTGTGGAAGAGATTGTCCAGGATGGGAAGTTCTAGTATGTTCTCTAGTAGAGTCATCGTTGCTTGCAGATGTACTCAGGTTTAGAAACTCTTAATTTGAGAAAGTGGCAAAATGGGGAGATGAACTTTTATGCTTTTATAGATATTTGTAAATAATATTTAAGATGGTAGTGTCGTGAGATATCTTTATTATCTCGACCACCACAATGCAGGCTGAATTGTCTGTTTGCTCAGTGATTTTTATTGGAAACTGGACCTGGTTTAGGAAACTGGGCTTCACTGTGAGGGAGGAGCAAAACCAGAGGCCAATTCAGTATAATGACTGGGAGAGCTTTTGTCTTCCCCAAAGGTCCCAGAACTCAAACTTTGTTTTAGTGTTTATAGGTCCAGTGGTAAAAAGGCAGTGGGAACAGAGACTACAGTAGAAGTATGGGTTTGTGGGTAGTGCCCTGATATTTAGTCAATAAAGCAAAGTTACAGGTTTGGGGAAGGCACATAGGTGGGGCACATACTGGCTTCTGGTACAAAGAGAGGTTGAACAGGAAGAGTATTTATTTGAGAGTACTTCCTGAGGTGCTGAAGATGTGGCTTTCAGTTTTTGAGGTATATCGGGGTTTTTTAACTAATGAGAGCATCTTGTTCTGGAGCTGTGAAGGTGCATGGATCTCCACTTCTATATTTGAATTAATTTTCCTTTCAAAAGAGGTGGAAATGTGAATGTTTTCTTAGCATACTCAGAAACTGCTTGTTTGGACCAGGCTGAACTATTATGTGAGTCTTGTTTGAATTTACATACTCAGCTGTGCCAAGACAGGTAGTTCTGTGCTGCACAGGAGAAAAAACTAATATATTGTGACCACAGAAATTTAACTGTTGTAAGTTCATGCCCAACCCATGCTTATCTGAACCCATTTCAAACTTTTTGTAGGTCTGGTCAGTGAAGTGAGAGGTTTTGAGCAGTAGTGGCATAGTTTCCGAATTATCCTTTTTTTTTTGGTAAGCATTTCACAAACTTCCAATTCCAGTGGGCAGAGGGGCTGCAGTTGGACAGCTGACATGTCATGAAATGAGGATATTCATCATCCTCATTAAATTAGAACAATAAATATAAGAAACATGGAAGATACTTCTTCACTTTTGGGTACATGAAGTTGTGTGAAAAACTGCTTTATGCTTCTGAATGAAATGTGTGGTAATAGGGAAGGGGGGAAGGAAGAGAACTGTAGGAGGAGAAAGATGACAAACTTACTCTCTTGTCTTCTCTCCTGTTAGACCTGTTTCCCATTTTTCAAAGTGCAGTGAATTCCGTAGCAAGTTTTATAAATGTAAATTCATTTCTCTAAATCAATTCAATTGATTAAAATATTTTAATAATAGTATTTTCATTCAAAAGGATTCTTTTAAACAGCTGTTCCCATGAATTGCTTTACACTAAACAAATACATAATAAAAAAATGGGCAAACCAGTATTTTAATTCTTACGAGCATGGGAAAATTTTTGAAAGTGTATGAGAAAAGTGAGATGCAACATATTTTTAAATAGTTAATTTCACCGTATTCACACACGAAATATGCTAGCCAAATATGTTTCAAATGGCGTACTAGTGGGACAAGTACAGAACTGTAATTCTGCAAGAAGTCTCCTTCATAGGACATTAGAGTTCTATGCTCCCTGTGTGTAGTGTAAAGTAAAACTTTTTGCAAGGGAGAAGCTAAATTTGTCAGTAGCAAAATAACACTTGATGGCTTTTTAATTTTTAATTTGTATTTTTAAAGTCTCAAATTAGTTCTGTTTTTACCAATTTTTTTTTTTTGGGGTTTTCTAAAGAAGTCGTAACCTATACTAAAATATTACACTCTTAAGGGATGTGTGAACATTTTTTTCCTGTTTTGTAACCTTTTTATAACACTGAAACAATAATATTCTCTGATTTTACTTGGCAGTGTCCTTAAATACCACAAGTTTTGAAAAACAAGGTCTGAGTGTTGTCACTATAATGGTGACCCGAATTTACCATTTCATTTGTAAATCTTTGAGACTTTAGTCATAAAACTGAATGACTTGGATTTTGTTTTCACTGTGTCTGTGGAATGTCTTTCTTGCTTCATGTTTTCCCCTCCCCAAGATCATACTTGTCCCAAAATAAATCCTTAATATTGCTATGGTTTATGTTCTAGAGCAAAAATGCCCTTGTGTGTCTTAGTTTTCTTTTCATGCTTTTCCTGTTACCTGCTGCTGAGGTGGATTTTAGTATCCCAGACTTTATTGTGGAGTAGGCAACTACAGGTCCTTTCCCATAATTTTTTTTATTTTGTTATGCTGGGAAAAATGGGTTGAAACTAAGTATTTGTTTTTCAGAGAGGTCAGAAAAGTGAGAGTATGTGAAAGAAGTCTGAATATGTAAAAAATGGAAGTTTCAGTTTTTGCCTTCCTATAGTCAGTGTTAAAAGTCAGCGTTGAGGTTGTCTGCCTGCCATCTCTTTAAAACTGTTTTCCACCTCAGGCCTACTTAGATATCTAACTAATTGTAGAAAGTAATTCAGAATTCTTTCTCTGATTTTGTGAACTTGGTGGTATATTATAGAATGGGCTTTGATACTTAAATCATTTCTCTTCAAGAACTGTATCTATTAAGTCCTATAAATAGCTCAGAGATGCCCCAAATTGCCTGCTGCAATGAAAGTAACCAAATAATGTGGAGCCCAGGTAGTGTTAATATTTCAGAAATAACAGGCATGCAAAACTTCTCTCACACAAAATCAAGTCATCTAACACTACATCTTCCCCTGCCCAAGTTTATGTTTAATTAAAGATACTGTTGCAGCTACTACTACTTGTGAAGATACTGCTGAAAAATTCTGCTATCAAAAGTGTTGTGTATCAGCTCAAACTGAAAAAGAAGAGAAATAGAGAGTTGAGTTTTTATTTTCCTTTTCCTCCTCTTCAAAGGGAGGAAATAAAAAGTACTGGTGGTTGACAGCATGTAGGCTCTTGGAGCTTGACTCACCTTTCCTATATTTTGGTTCCTGAATTTGCATGTCTGGACTGTTCATGGTGGACAGGGAAAGCTGCCTTTTGGAGATGAGTGTCTTTATTTTTTGGCTTTTACATAGTGAAAACTTGGGGAAACAAATTCAAACTATAGTACGTTTCATCTGTGTTTGGTCCACTTTAAGGGTGATAGGCCACTTGTCTATCAGGAGACAGAAAAAGGTGGCGGAGTTTTTAGGTACCACTTTTGTTTACTGTGAGAAACATAGAGGTATATACTGTAACAAATTGTAAATTTTTATGAAGTAAAAGATGGGAACTCTATGTTTACCTTGCAAAGACTTGTCTGGGCATAATCTGTCATTAACTAGAGTAGTTCAGGCTGAACAATACAATTCCCTGGCTGTTGATACTTATCAGTGTAAAACATCTTCAGCATTCCCTTGTACTGCTCTGGGGAAGTTTAACACAATGTCTTTACTTGGGGAAGCATCCTTCTGTTCTACAGCTTTTAGCAGTTGCAAAATGTTGGTAAGTAAAACTTCTGAATATTGTCTGTTAGTGTGCACCTGGGATATTCAGGTGAAAGGGAAGACCAATACTCAAAATTGGACTCTGTATGTTTTCTCACAGGAAGATTTTCAAATGAATGAACAAATGTGTCTTTACAAACAAAAGGGAAGGCTGTATTAAACATTCTTTTAAGTACTGTTTGTCCTTCACATTAGAACAATGGTTCAGTTTTATTTGGAACACATTTTGCTTTATTATTATGCTTTTATAATATTGAGGGTGGATCAGACAGCATCATCTTTACTAAAGAGACTACATTTAGAGTGGAAAATTTTTAAATTTTTAGGGGAGTTCATCTTGGAGCAAATTGTGAAAATAGTTTATGAAACACATTGTATTTGGAATGTGAGTGGAATGCTACGAAATGAGAAAGTACCCCAAATCCTCTTACCTCACTGTTGTTTTATTTCAGTAGTTAATTGTAGTCTTGGTTTCTTAATTTTGGTAGAATAACTGTTCAAATTTTTGCCCTTTGCATTTGAAAATACATTACCTTTGAAGCAGTAAGTGATGTTTGCTATCTTGTAAAGTTTTAGAGGTACGGGGTATAAAGTACAGTGTTTCTGTGAGCAGTTTTGCCCTGAACCCATTGATACTCTGAAAAAAAAAATTAATTCTTATCTATAATTTTGGAAAGCTGCTTCGAAGTTGAAGACATTTTGTTCTACTCTGAAGAGGGTTCTGAAAATTACACCAGCAATCTCATGAGGATTATTGAAGCATTTGTTTATATAGAGTTTAAAGGCCACAGTCTTAACTCTTTATTTTTATGGTTTTACAAATACATAATGTATTTTCAGTATAATAAACTAAACTGATCTATGTAAATACCTAAGTTGTTTCATTGAAAGGCCAAAACAATGACTGGAGTAGCAAAACTGTAAAAACTCTTTAACTTTGAGCATACTAGGCATACCCAGAATTTTCTCTTCTGATCATCTCTGTGTTGTAGAATATACAGTTAGATTTCTTCTGTTTAGACATACCTAAAGTAAATATAGACTGTTTTCACTTAATTTCAATAGAGCTACATTGCTTGTGGTTTTGGATTAGTAGAAGAACCTTGTCAGAGCTGCAGTTTAATGCTTGTGCTAAATGATTTGTATTAATAACTGTACCTGTTTTCAGGTAGTTTGAAGATGTTTGCATTGCAGAACTACTCTTAAGGTGTGTGTATGCTCAAATTTCATTTTTCTCAATTCTGACAGCTGCCCTATTCAGTCCAAAATAGTGGTGATCTGTAACATTTGTTTCTGAAAACTTTCCACTTGGCTGCCCTTTTTCTTCCTCAGTTCCAGCTTGGAACAGTTGATAGCTAGTCAGTTAATTGATTGACAGTAACTTTTGTGTAAATGTGTTATCATTTTTTTCCAGGGAATCAATTGGTGTGTTTCCATATGCTTAATCTCAGACAAATTGCTGATAGGCGTTTTTATTTATTTATAACTGAAAATACTTTATAACTAAGAAAGGGAATATCATTTCCAAGTGTGGTACAACACATTTCTGTATAATACCAATGGCAGTGAAATGTTAGATTTGTCTGTTACATTGATCTGGTCAGTGGAACCATTCCTGGAGTCTTGTTTTGACCCTCATCTTAGTCTCTCAAAGGAACCAGAATTCCATCTGAATTTGACCTGTGTTATTGTTGAATAAATCTGAACTGCACTCCTCAAGCAGTTTGAATACTTTTTGAAGTGTCCGGATTTTTAGTCTTGTGATATTTCTTTTGTTGGAGAGTGCTTATTTAGTACTGAAGGAGATTTGCTATACGGTATTCCGTTTGCAATGTGCTTCGTAGTTTTTATGCAAACAGGTTGTGGTGTCTAAAACAGGCTAATTTTCATGTAAAATCGTTTGCTCTTATTTCTTTTTGAAATATTCAGTTTGAGTATCACCTATGGCTTTATATATAAATTCATATAAACTCATAAAATAGAAGTTAGAAAATTCTACAGCTTGATGTAGGAAGACTGAGAATATGGAGAAGACCTGAGAATACTAGTGGATGAAAAGCTGGTTGTGAGCCACCACTATGCATTTACAGCCCAGAAGGCCAACCACATCCTGGGCTGCATGAAAAGAATTGTTGACAGCAGGTTGAGAGAGGTATTTGTGCCCTTCTGCTCTGCCCTGGTGAGACCTCACCTGGAGCATTGTATCCAGTTCTGGAGCCTCCAGCACAAGAACAATGTGCAACTGGTGGACCATGTCCAGAGACAGGCTGAGATAATTTGTTTTGTTCGGCCTGAAGAGGAGACAGCTGTGGGGGGACTTTGTAGTGAACTTCCAGTACTGAAAGGGACCTATAAGAAGGCTGTGGGAGAACTGTTCACAAGGTTGTGTAATGATAGGACAGGGAGAGAAGGCTTTAAGCTGTTGAAGGGTACATTTAGATTGGACAGTAGGTTAAAGCTCTGTAATATGAGGGTGGTGGATTAGTGTACAAGATTGCCTAGAATGGTGGTGGAGGCCCCATTCCTGGAGGCATTCAAGGAACAACATGTTCCAGTTAGTGGTGTCCTTGCTTCTGGACGGAAAAGTCTTCTGTTCGTTCTCTGTCAGAATATGCAGGACTTCTTAATTGTCTTTCTATTGCACTTAGCAATTCATTGCTTCTGCAAACTATTACTACATATTTTTTTTACCTAGGATATCTTGGATTTCCTTAAAAGATTCATTCTGAACTAATGTTTCTTGAAAGACCACATAGATGGTATTTGTTAGTTTAATTTTGTAAGAAGTTGTGTGTAATGATATATATTTGGTATTTATTGGAATACTTAAAAACAACTGAAGGCAGAACAGTTATATAATATAAACTATTATTAGCAGTTGTAACCTGTGGATTAAACGTGAGTTTGTTTTTCTTCTGTACACTTGATATAGCGTACACTAAAAAGTACTAAAGTTATCAAAGCAATACATTATTTTGCCTGAAAATAATGACTATGTAGACTCCTACATTGTCTAATACAAGAGGAAAGTATGTGGAGGTATTTTTGTTTGTTTCTTTGTTTTTTTTCTTTTTTATATTTTTTTCCATGTTTCTTACATAGAAGGTAGTGGTTTATTATAATATCATGACCATTTAGGGTGCCCAGTGAGCAGTATCTGAGCTTTTTGCTAAAGTGTTCTGTTTGTACTGGTGAATATGGGACTGTGAGAAATCTGAAATATTTAGGATAATGACACTGCCATTAGTTGTTCAAGGATGCAGGGAGCTCTCTGGTTTAAAGCAAGTCTCACTGGTAGTGTTCAGATCAGTAAACTAAATGCTTCATAGTTATTTGCATAGATGTTATGAGAGCTATCCCTTTGTAGTTTCTTCAAAAACAGGCTAAGGTAGGTGTAAGATTTTTTTACTTTGCTCATCTCCTAATTGGGATGCACTGTAATAGCTATATGGACAGTGAATATAAAAACTCAAGAGGCTGGGAGCTGTCTGTGTTTATGTAAAACTCAAAGCTATAATAACAGACTCTGATAGCCACCTGCCCCAGAACTGATGACAGACTCGTAGCTTCAGACCTCTTTGCCAAGCTCTGTTCAGATTTCAGCTCCTCGGGTACAGGAGATGATAGCCTGTGCAGTTTCAGCCTGCTGAAAATAACTGAAGAGTATGCTTTGTAAAATTCTCATTTGTTTTCAGGAAAATTAATGGGTAACTCCCTGTCTGTCCTTGGAGAAGAAACAACGAGGAGAGCTGCTGGTCAGTCTGTTTCTAAACTGGGGTCTTGTCCTCTTTCATCAAAGTGTTTCAGGTTGCATGTTGGTATACTGGATTTGTGTTCAGATGCTGCTGAACTCTGTGTAATTTTGTGATGTTCAAAGGCCTGTGAAGACTTCTGCGCTGTTTCTTCATTTAACCCACCCCAGTTGTAATGCTGTAGTTGGTACTGAAGCATTAGCATTGTTCTTTTTTACTGACTGATCTATTTCAACACACTTAAAATAAATTCATGTTGGCAACTATATATGTAGAAATTACACATTAATTACTTTCTTTGTAAATAATGTATTTTGATATATAATAGATTTAAAAATATTTTTTAAAATTTCCCAGTATTACAACTTAATTCAAGTAACACTGTTTAAAAGCTATCTGCATCTCTACATTAATTTCACAGTGAGTACTGGTGATTCCCTGGATCTGTTATTGGGTATTTTTTTTGATTAAAGTTGTCTCTGTTAACTTTTTTCCCCACTAAAAAAGGCAGTGGGGAAGAAGCTGTGAGAAAGATAAGTTTGTCCTGGAATATAGCCCCATTAGAAAGAAAACAAAGTAATT
Source organism: Upupa epops (assembly GCA_013397515.1). Lineage (NCBI taxonomy): Eukaryota > Metazoa > Chordata > Aves > Bucerotiformes > Upupidae > Upupa > Upupa epops. The sequence continues at coordinate 189,020 of VZRI01006996.1, forward strand.
GAGAAGAAATTTGGAAGGAATCTGAAAAAAGAACAAACACCAAAGTAAATGCAAAATATTTTAAATGGCATGGACACATCTATTCTGCAAGGAAAAAAAAAAAAGGTGTGGGTTTTTTTTTTTTAAAGTTAATTTATTTGGATTTCCATTGTATACATTTCACCCTTCATCAGTTGAAAAATGGAAAACAGTTGGGGCACATGTATTCCTGATGCTGTAAGGCCTGAAAACATTTCAGTGTGTCATAAAATAAACAACATACTTTGTCCAAAATGGCTAAGTGAAGAGAGTTTACAGAATTTTCTCCACTCTTTTTATCTGCAATACTTGACTTATTGGAAGCAACAAGATTTCTTGTGGTGGTGGTGATGATTTTTTTACTGGTTTTGTGGTTAGGCAGGCCTGAATTGCTTAATGCTTCTATTTGTTTAATCATTTAATGCTGCTTGGTTGTAGGTTAGGCAGAGTATGGTCCTGTTGGCTAGATTTGGGATGAATCTGGGAAACAGTGGTCTCAAAATCTGTTACAGAATGACAAAACCCTATGTACATGAGAAATAACAGTATGGAACATCTGAAAAAAATAATATGAAATTATGCCTT